>CM065683.1:41923252-41997905 GCA_017654935.2 Phymorhynchus buccinoides | reverse complement strand
AAAAAAGTACTCCCGCAGTCAAACACCCTTTTAACTGTGTTTTCAAACACGAACATGAAAGTGATAAGGGCGAGTGTAAGAAGAAGAACAATAAGTGTTCTGTTGAATGGAGGTTTAAAGGACAGGTTTAATTTAAAATCGCAGTGCGGTAAAACGATCGAATGTGGACCGTTTACCGTGCAGGGCTTCTACATGAACGTGGGAAGTAAGGTGCGTGTGTGTGTGCGCGCGTGCGCCGATCGATGAGCCATTCACCATTACACACACACACACACACACACACACACACACACACACACACACACACACACACACACACACTCTCTCTCTCTCTCTCTCTCTCTCTCTCTCTCTCTCTCTCTCTCTCTCTCTCTCTCTCTCTCTCTCTCTGTCTCATCTCCCATTGTCATCGCAGTTTGGGCTACAATTGTGACCCAGCACCTCGAAAGGGACATTAAGTCGCTGAGCTAGCTTGCAAAGTCAAAAATCGCATTTTTATTCAATTTTGAGTTAAGGGTATTTTTGTGCTCTCTAACATCTCATCTTTCATATTTATAAAGGACAATCTTTGTTATGGTCCCTAAATACTCCACACAAAAAAAGCAAGCTTTAAAATGAGTAGGTTGATGCATTTTTTTCAGCTAGGCTAAACTTTCGACAGCAATTTCTCAAAATGGCCAACAGTCCCCCTACCAGTTTTAAATCATATAGTAATAAGCCAAGTGTCCGTGTGTGTCTGAAACACGAAACGGGCCTGATAACTCCGCCGTTTTTCGACCGAATCGCTTCAAATTTGCAACCGAGGCGGCCGTATCATTTGCGCGGTTTCGCAAATGCGCGAAACGCGCATCCGCCGGCCTCTCGGCGCCCGTATCTCCGGCGTTTCTGGGCCGATTGCCTTCCAATTTGGCAGGTACATGACCGGGGACGGTGACTATCGGTGTGCCAAACCGGAAGCGAATCGGTTCAGAAACGCGCGCGCTATGCGCCGCTTCACCTTTTCACGAATAACTCCGCCGTTTCTTAACCTATTCGCTTCCAATTTGCTGTCAGGCTTGCTATGGCAGGGGCGAAGCCTGGCGGCAAATTTGAAGAGAATCGGGATAGCGCGTCACTCTCAGAGCAGCGCCAACGGGAAACGGGGCCTTATAACTCCGCCGTTTCTTAACCGAATCGCTTCAAATTTGCTGTACTCAGCATTACCAGTACTTGGCGTTACCGTTACTAGGCGTTACCGATACAAGGCGTTACCAGTACTCGGCGTTGCGCTAGTGCTTATAAATCTTGAATGGGAAAAGTTAGAAGAATGGTTCTTATCTAAAAATGTTATTTGAAAGAAGTTTCCAACTTACCATTTGCCCAGAGTGATCATTTTGTCACTTAATGTCCCTTTCGTGGTGCTGGGTCACAATTGCCTCTGGCTGTCTGCTGGGAAATACTAGTAGTAATAACACAAGGGGGAGGCGTGGATTAGGCTGTACGTGGACTGGGGACTCCAGGAACCAATACAGTGGACTGTAGTAGCTGTGACCGTGGCCCGGGTTGAGTTTCTGTCCGTGGGCCCGGGGCCCTCTGCCGATCTAACGGGGCTGACGCGCTAATCAATTTGACCACTGTGCATGGCGTAATACGGCGTCTCGGGAGGGACCAGGGCTCTGGCGCGGGGGAAATAAAAGTTGGATAGTTGGGAATGTGTTTCTTTTCTCTCACGCCTCCAGGCACTCCGGCATATCTTCCAGCCTCGTGCCCCTCACCCACCCTTACTTCCCTTGACGCACCTCCCCCCACCCTCCTCCCCTGTCCCGTTCTTGTCTTTCCCTCGCTTTTAGTCTGATGAGAGACGAGGACCGAGGGGAGGACCTTAGCCAAATGACTGGCCTTTGATTTGACAAGAGGTCTGTCTACATGATCCGCCTTTGGGTATCTCGCCGTGCATAGGTCGATCGGCCAAAGGAGGCAGCTTTCGCAAATGGGAAGTGGTGGAAATTGAAAAGTTTGTCGTTGACTGGTTTGTGGGAGATATTATTCTGCAAAGCTTTTTAGATATCTTTAAGTAGTAGATAATGTAGTCATTCTTGTTTAAGCATGATATAATCTTCATTTCCAGACACTAGCCAAAAGGTTCCCTGTCATCAATATTAATAAGTTGGAATCAACAGCATCTCAATTGATTCAGTGTTTCAGCACGAATAGAAAAGCCAACCACGAGACAATGGCAGTTAGACATTATTTTTCTCCCTATTGGTCGCAATTTTCCCCCTGTCACTTAGACCCCCCTCCCTCTACACTTAGACCCCCTCCCACTACACCTAGACCCCCTCCCACTACACCCTCCCAGAACTGAACGATTGAAGTGAGTGTGTGATGAGTTTAGTGCAGTGATCGCACACAGATCCCTTATCTTACATAGCAACAAGAAGAAAACTCTCATCCACATAATGGTCCACATACTAATCCACACGATTACTTCTATCCATATAATTATTACTAATCATATTAGTTTAAAACTGGATACCTAGTCTTCTGATGCAAGGATTTCAGAAAAATGCTATGAATATAAAGGAAGTAAAAACAAGCTTCAGAAGCAAAAAGAAACGAATGAATTGAATGTTGGGGGCCAAGTTCTTGCAGCCTGCATCTTGCTCTTTGCAGATATGTTGAAATTTCTTCAATGTTTTGCAATGTATGCTTTGTAAATGGTTTCTTTAACATCCTGTTGGCGGAGCCCTTAAGAACAGTGTTCCTCAACACTTGGGCATGTTAACTATCGGATTATATGCCATTGAGCCATGATATGTGTACCTGCATATAGTATTTTGAACACCAACTATCGATTCATTTAAAAAAATTGTCTTTGCAGCCGTTTCGTAACCTAGCTTTTCTTACATTTTTTAAATTCACCTTTTCTCCAGCCAATATTGTCAAAGAGAAAAGAGGGCTCCGCCTACCATACATGGAAAGAACAGACATCCATTTATTTGTAGACATTATGTATGATAAATGAAGACCTCATTAAAAAGATTAATTTTGGCTACCGAGGAGAGTTATCTCTTGCCATCAGGAATGGAAACGATGTAAGCCAGCAAATCAGTCAGTGTAGCCTCTTAGTTGTGACTTTGATGCACTGCACTGCACTTTTAAATGAAGTCTTATGTACAAGAGGGCGCGATGACGCCAGAGGTCAGTGTACATTAATTTTGGAGGATGGACGAGAAGGTGATGAGGTGATGATAACTTGCCCTACTGCAGACATGGCCTTTTGTCCCACATTAATTCACTCTCTCTCTCTCTCTCTCTCTCTCTCTCTCTCTCTCTCTCTCTCTCTCTCTCTCTCTCTCTCTCTCTCTCTCTCTCTCTCTCTCTCTCTCTCTCTCTCTCTCTCTCTCTCTCTCTCTCTCTCTCTCTCTCTCTCTCACACACACACACACACACACACACACACACACACACACACACACACACACACACACACACACACACACACACACACACACATTTACTCGCGTATGCACACACTCGCGCACAAGTCACACATGCGCAAATGCATACAGCGTGCGCCTATGCACACAAATTATACACATACTTGCACACACACGCGCACGCGCATCAATTTCTGTTGAGTTTTTGTCTTGTATTTGAAACGTTTTGATGACCAAAGAGAAAGAAGCCTACCTTGATTCCAAGCCAAGCAAGAACAGACAACGCCGCTGAACAGGAATGGGGGAATGATTCTGGGGCCAGCCAGCATCACCAAGCATAGGAGCCGACTGTACTGTCTGCTGTGACAATTGTCAGGATTCCTGCACGACTTCCTTGATGCCAACAACTGGAACTCCAGCTTTGGATTTGTGACCAAATCACACAGACTGTACAACTGGAGGGCTGGGATCACCCAGACTAAAACTTGAAGTCTCGCTCACTGCTACTGATAGAATATTATTTTTGAGATTTAAAACAAAAGGGGGGGGGGGGGGGGGGGGCATGATATGAAAAGGAGTGTGGGCCGTATTGTCAAAACAGACGTGGTCTCTCTCTCTCTCTCTCTCTCTCTCTCTCTCTCTCTCTCTCTCTCTCTCTCTCTCTCTCTCTCTCTCTCTCTCTCTCTCTCTCTCTCTCTCTCTCTCTCTCTCTCTCTCTCTCTCTCAGTCCTCTCCCTCCCCCCCCCCCCCCCCCCCCGCCCCGTAATGCGGCGCCACACATATAGTATTGATTGTTTTTGTTAAAATGCCTGACACTAACTAGTGTAGTTATCTCATTGTCAGCGTCACTCTCTGCCCTTTTTTATTCGCGCACGTAACTTGCATACATGCTCTCCCACATATGCATGCTTGCTTTGATGCATCCACGGAGAAGCCACACGCGCGCGCACGCGCGCATATTTTGCGCACCACGCATACTTTAACACAATCAGGCGTAATGCTGAATTGCTATTGTTAAGAAAACAATGTGGATTTAAGCAAAAGGAGACCAACGGGTATAAAACAAAACAAGAGTGGTGGTGTTGACGACTGTCACGATGATGAAAATAATGTCGGTGGTGGTGACGACGATGATAACAATAGCGACGACAGCCAAACATGGGTTTCTAGAGGAATCCGAAGCAAGATTAATATAAAACCTAGAGATCAAGTGGTGCATGTAGTAGTAGCTAGCTGACATACCCGTTGTAAGCTGGATTTAGCTCGATCAAAAAAATGACGAGATTGACAGGGGAACGGGAGGGGGCGGAAGTGGTAGAGGTGGGGTGGGTGGTGGTGGTGGTGGTAGTAGGGGTGTGTGATGGATGAATCAAAGATAGATTGTAGCAATGGGGCGGAAGCTAACTGCTGGGAGCAGCTTGATTCAGTTTTCTCGTCATTCACATTGATATTGAATTTCCAAGTAACGAGTTGTCATTTGGCGGAATTCCACTCATCACGCTGTCTGTTGCCCCCCCCCCCCCCCTTTCTTGCTACCCCCTCCCTCCCTTTTTTATCTATCCATCTGCTCTTGCCTGTCGCCCCTCCCCCTCCCTCCTCCCCATTCCTGCCCACCGATCTTTTTTCAATATCCTACTGCTATACTATAGATTGAGGGAGAAAGATGGATTTTATTGTTGGATGCTGGTTTCGTATCCCGACAGTTCAATTGTCCAGCAGGGGGGGGGGGGGGGGGATAAAAGAGGGTTAGAGGGATGGGGTGAGAATGGGGCTAAGCATGACGGTAGATGAGATTGTGTGTTAAAGGATAGGTGGGGGGTGGATAGGGGGGGGGGGGGGGGGGTGAGAGGTCTGATCCATCAGTGCAAAACAATGGAACCTGCAGTTGTAATGGACTGCAGTTGGTGCGCTTGACGGAAACAGTTGAACTCCAGCATTTGTAGAGGCCACCACCGTGCACTGTGTTCAAAGGGAGGACACGGATAATAGGGGTGGAGTGGGGTGCGGCAACCGAGGGAGACTTTAGAAGATTGGAAAGTTATTGATTAGAGGAAGGTGGAGGAAGGGGGGGGGGGGGTGTCCTAGAGGGAGAGTAATTCACTTTCTCTCAGCTTTCCTGCTTGACAGAGCTCGGCGGAGCGAGTGGCCAGGCTCATCGGAAACATATTTTCCCCTTTTCTCGCGTTTTTGCCTCTCGATTTATTGGATTAAGCTTCTTTTTTTTCCCTGCCACTTTACAGGTCTGCCCCTTTTGCATTGCCTCTGCTTGCTCTCGACTATTGATCCTTCGTTTTCTTCTCCCCTTATCTTATCCGTTTAAAAAGCAGTTGTCATGGATTTTTTGGTGTTATTTTTAACCAAAAATGTCGAAACCTTTTCTCTGTCTGTTTCTTTTATTGAGTGGTTAAAATGTGTTTTCATTGCCTCTGTTTTTAAGTAAGAAGGGGGGGAATTTGTAATTGAAACCTTATCCAGTTTTATTTTGCAGTCTGTGCTTTTTTAGGTGCAGTTTACACAAGCAAGATGTTATTCACTTGCGCGCACGCACGCACAAGCACGCACACACACACGTTCTTTAAGCATGTGCCAGCAAACACCTGCATGCACAAACACCAGCTAATGGCGCTCATGCACACGCACACAATCATACACACTTGCTTTCTCTTTTCCCCCACCTCTCTCTCTCTCTCATGATGGCAGATCTCTCTCTCTCTCTCTCTCTCTCTCTCTCTCTCTCTCTCTCTCTCTCTCTCTCTCTCTCTCTCTCTGTTTCTCTCTCTCTCTCTCTC
This sequence comes from Phymorhynchus buccinoides, assembly GCA_017654935.2. Classification (NCBI taxonomy): domain Eukaryota; kingdom Metazoa; phylum Mollusca; class Gastropoda; order Neogastropoda; family Raphitomidae; genus Phymorhynchus; species Phymorhynchus buccinoides. Next base: position 41,991,697 of record CM065683.1, on the reverse strand, counting down.
TCTCTCTCTCTCTCTCTCTCTCTCTCGCTCTCACTCTCTCTCATGATGATGGCAGATCTCTCTCTCTCTCTCTCTCTCTCTCTCTCTCTCTCTCTCTCTCTCTCTCTCTCTCTCTCTCTCTCTCTCTCTCTCTCTCTCTCTCTCTCTCTCTCTCTCTCCCCCCCCCTCTCCCTCTCCTGATGGCAGAATAGATAAGGCAGTAGAAAAGCTTGAAGGAAGAGTTTCCCATTCCGCCAATAACTGTGTCCTTGAATGTGTGCTTTTCTGCTGAACACAGGCAGACCCGGACAGCCCCCTTGAACACAGGACACTGGACACAGTCATAGTATGGTTTCTTTTATTTGTTTTCATTTTTTAAACATTATTCTTTATTCTCTTGAGTAGCTCAACGAACCATTATATTTTTCTACATATTTTAAAAGCCATTTTGGGTCTCCATTTCTTTTTCTTCTTTTTTTTTTTATTACCTGAAAGCTGTTTGCAGTTTGCTAGAGCGTTTTAGCTTCCTTTTACTCTTTTTTTTATCCACCTTTTATTCTTGGTTTTTGGACGTCAAATGTAAATGGAATTGTTGGTAGTCAAATAATTATAGTAAGCCACATTTTTTGGGGGGTACCTGTTGTATATTGTCCCGAAGAGGTTACATAGTAGATGATGCCTTTCATTTCTTGGGAATAGGTGGTTGTGAGTGTACCTCCTGTTTTTGGATATTGAGTGACAGTGGGTACAGGGGAGTGAAGGGGGTTTGTTTCTGAAAAGTTCATCCCATGCAGCATGTGTATAAGACCTGTACACAGATGATGCTGAACGAACACCGAGTGATGATGCTCCATTATGTCATGTTCTATACTGTCTGCTCTTGGATATTGGGATTTGTTTTCTATTTGTTTTAAAATCAAGCTTTCTTGGAACGTGCCAAGGAGCAAGTGTTAGTAAAACAAAAATTATCAACTCTCAGAATTACCTAAATAACTTGTAATAGTGATAAAAGGATATAAAACACAGGGTGGGTGGGGGTGGGGATGGGTAGCAGAGATATCTAATACAGGGAGGGGGGGGGGGGGTATGTAGTGTGATAGGCAGAGAATCCATTTGGGAGGGAGGGGGGGGGGGGGTCCACATTATTCTTCAAGCCGTGGCTATTATCAGAAATCATTGTCCAACTTTCAAAGGTGCAGGATCTTTTTTTTCTGTTTCACTTTCTCTCCCCAATCCCCCTTTTCTTGAGCTGTTATGTTTGTTTCTTTCTTTTAATCCTTTTATTTCTTTTCACTTGTTTCATCCACTTTTACTAGTTATGTTTTTGATCATGAGTTTCTCCACAGATTTTGCTTCATTCTTTCTTCCACAGTAGAATGATTATGACGGTTTTCAGCTATACATTTCCTTTTATTGTCCGTTTTGTATTCTTTATTCATATTTCTTGTATTTTTCTTACAACAATAATTGTAGTTAATGTGTGATTTTTTAAATTTTTTACTTAATGTTTGGATTTGGCTTGAAGTTTCCTTTTTATGGAGTTGCTTTTTGTTTTTTCCAAAGTAACCCAACTGACTTCGACGCCTTCTTGATGAAGTATGCATGTGATGACTAATACAGATTTGTCTGTGCAAATCTTTCTGGACTTGTGTATAGCAGCATTTGCATTGAACAGACATACTTTGACTTCTTTTTTTTGAAGCCGCACCACTTATGCTGTTATTACATGAATATGCAACACATGTGCCTCCATGTGTGTATCCATGTACCTGTATATTTGCATACATATAAATATTTCATGTATGTGTAGCCCGTTGTTTGATGATTGGTATGGATGATGAAAGTTTGATTCTGATCTACATCATAATGTTATTGACACTGTATGTGGGGTGGAGCATTCTCTTCCCTTTACCCCTTGTCTTCTTTGCACCTGTCCTGTGAAACCAAGTGCTTGCTGTCCTGTTTGATGTTTTCAGTGATGTTTGTTTGTTCCTGGATGGCCGACTATGTATGTATATGTATGCATACATGGTAGCTTTTCAACGGAGGGACCTAGGGGGCTCAAATTTTGTATGTGCTTAGGTAGTTAGGATGTCTATGCCCTGTAAACAGATGGAGGTCAAAGGTCAAGGTCACTGGAGCTAAAGATGTTACTGGCTGGCTGTGTATGTCAACACAATGTCGTTTGAACTGAGGGTCCTTGGAGGCTCAAATTTTGAATGCACACAGGTACTTAGGATATCTAGGCCAAGTTCAGAAATGGTCATTGGTCAAAGGTCAATGTCACTGGAGCAGAAAATGTACCGCACGGCTGGTGATATAGCGTCATAACGCTCAAGTTCAGAATGTAAAATGAATGATCGTAATAGTGAAATGTAGATTTTTTGTGTCTGAATTAAAATCTGTTTGCACTGCACTTGCATCCGTTATTCAGAGTCCTGGGAGGGGGGGGGGGGGGGGGGGGGGGGGGGAAGAGAAATAATGGTAGTGCACCGAATGGATTGCAGTTGCTGCTGCAGGTTCAGATCGCGTCACTGGTTGGTTGTTCACCACAAAAAGGTGCAGTAGGCCTGGTGAATTTGAAAAAAACAGTAGCAGCATTTTGCTCCGCCGCTGCAGCATTTTCGGCTTCAGTGACCTTGACCTTTAAGTAATGACTATCTTCGAACTTTGCCTAGATATCCTAACTACTATCCGCATGCAAAATGTGAGGGTCCTAGGTCCCTCCGTTCAAACACTGTCGTGGTAACATAGCCAGCCACGTTGGAACGAACGGACAAGACACCAGTGAAAACGTTGACCAGCTATCGCTTGGCGGCTGGTTGCATATCAAATGGTTGAGAGTCGCCCCTCCATTCCAGCCCCTCACACGCACTCACAAAGGCCTGGGTGCGTTTTCCATGACGGAAAGGACGAGACTGGAACTAGTGCAGCATGGCGTCATTCAGTGAATGTCAGCGGGTGGCCCCCTGCTGTGAAAAAAGATGGAGATGAATAGATGTTGCAAATGGTTTCTGCTGGAGGAACTAGGGGGGGCTGGAGGAGGGGAGAGCTATACATAGGTGGGGAGCCCTGCTAATTCAGAAGGGGACAGTAAACAGATGGGTGTCCATGGTTTCCATGTAAAATGCACCCCTCCCTCCCTCTCCCATTCCCATGTGCTGTCCTTGTGTTCCTTCACGTTATCCCTTGCGTGTTGCCTTAGGGCTGAGGAATCTCTGTCTGTGTGTGTGTGGTCGAGCGCACGCGCGCGCGCGCACACGCGCGTGTGTGTGTGCAGAGTATGCTGACTCGGGTGGGGGGAGTTAAAGTGTGTTGGCAATGCGGTTACCTTTCTTCTTCCTTGCCCCATGTTGTGTCCAGTGTGCACTGCACCCTGGGGGCTGTTATCTAGCTTTGCTTACTGGAGTGGAGCAAACACCTATTGCCATGTTGTATCTTGGTGCTGGGGGCTAGTCCACACAGAGCGGGCACATCATATTTCAATTTCCATTCTGAAGGAAAGTTGGTTGAACAGCAAAACAAGGAAGAGAAAAAAGTAACTTTGAAGTTCCTTTTAAGAAAAATCTTTTTGGTGTTTTTTTCATACATATAAATAAATGCTGTGTGTGTGTTTGTTGTGTGTGTGTGGCACGCTCGTTCGTGCGTATCTCTCTTTTACCTTTTTTGTTTGTGGCTCAAGCCACAAACCTATAACTCACTTTGTTGGTCGGTCTGTCGGTCCAAAATTGTCGCACTTCAAATCGAGGCTACACTTCAAAATTAATTGAGGCCGCTCTTTAAAATGATGTATTTTAAAAGCGTGCAAAATAATAAACATACGTAATACAGACACTACAACAGACACGACGAGTATGCGGTGCTTCTTTCGATGAGTATAAGTAGGATACATAGTTTTAAATGTTTTCCAAAAGATATAAAAAGTTACGAAATGGTGCAGAGATAACATTCTGGTTTACAGATTAAAATTATTGAAAAGGCAGGGGAGGTGACTCATGATTGGAGTGGTAAAAATAGACCGCGTGCCACAAACTATTGCGATTTCGCGCTTGTTTTAACACTCGATTTAAGTTTTGAATATTGCAGATGTATTTGAGATTGCATATATGAGAAGCCCCATACACATGTATATACATACAGTTGTATAACTAAGCGCGTGCATGTGACGAGGTAATGGGTTAAAAGGCTAAGTCTCTAGGGAAGACTTTAGATAATTTGCCTTTAGCCCACTTCTCTAGGGTATGGGAGATGAGCAACTTTCCCGGCCCCTTTTCATCTAATAAATTTATATTTGTGCCCGGGTTCTGGCTCGTCGTATGGTTGTAAGAAATACAAGTGGTTGAGTTTGCTCTAAATGGCAGACAGAGAGAAGTAAGGTTTTACATGAAATTACAAGACTCCCACTCTCATCAGTCTGACCAAAGGGTTCAGGATTATTTGACACTTGTATTTTATTTACTCCCAAAATCTGCATAAGATTATGCAACAATAATAATAAAGCAGCTCAATGGCGCCAAAACAAAATATGGTTAAAACACAATGAAATCCGAAAGGATTCACAAGACTTTTGTCTTTCTATAAGGTTCGCCCCATGCCGGAAGGGTTACTAATTATCATCGGTGTCCGTAGGAAAGTTCAAATGATTGGCGCAGTCAGGTAGACTTAGCTGTTTGAAGTTCTGGGCTTGCTCGTCAGGTGAGAGTAGCTCCCAGTCGTTCCTATTACGGCTTCGCGGGATGGCACGGTTCAGGCGTGGTCTCCTCGCGGATTCTGGGTGCAGGTTGTCTTGGCGACGGACCCGTCTTGGTGCTTGGTGGAGTCCGGGGTGATCGTCCGGCCCACGATGCCCTGCTGATAATCACAGGAGAAGGTGGATGTAGATCTCTATGGCTTAGAGACAAGGGGCTTCAGTCGGCAGGGAATTAGTGAATCCCAACCGGCTTGAAGGCTTCCCTTGTACAATAGCACTACATGTAGTTAATAAATAAACTGAATTTCAGTTAACAAACTGAGATCAGTAAAACATAAAAGGTGATCAATCCATCATCACTCTCCATCCAACACCTGGAAAGGAATGGTATCATAAAGTGCAAGATTGCGGCCCATAGGTTTCCTACTAAAAATAGTGCAAGATTGCGGCCCATAGGTTTCCTACTAAAAATAGACAAAAGGGTTAGTAGGCATAAACTCCGGTTCTGGTACCAAAAGTGTTCAAGTCAAAAACACACACACACAAATAATCAGTGCACATAAATAGAATAGAATGTTTACCACTTCTTTTCTATAACATATCTATCTACTCCTTATTCATCATTGAACATAGGATCTAGATCAAAACTAGAGTCAAACACACAAGATCTCAATCACCTGCCATCAATAATACTTACTAGTGGGCTTATGATGACTGGTTGTGAGTGTTGCTCTAGCTACGTTTCAGCATCTTGTGTGACAACTTTTTCTCACCACTCCAATTATAGCCTTCACTTTCAAACAATGAAAGCCTGCTATTGGTGGATTACAGTCCACACGTCACAATTTGCTGTTCTAAATGTACTGAACAATCACGCGCCTATTCCATCCTTAGCACATTCCTGACATTCCTAACCTTGTGATTCAAAAGCAAAAACCGTGTTCAAAGGGAAATAACCTCGGTTGTCACTTTCTTGTGATGAGACGGTAGAAAGGGGGGGGGGGGGGGTGAAGGGAGGTAACCTCGGTAGATGGTACGTGCCGACCGGGAAGAAAGAGATAACGCCCTTCCGCGGCTTTCGTTTGAAGCAGCGGGGCAATTAACTTGGTGGCTGGACAGAGAAATGTAAAGGCGAGGGGGGGGAGGGGAGAAGGGGGGGGGGGGGGTGTAGATAAGAAATAAAGAAAGTGGGTCGCGCGGGACACTTACGTCACAGTGCACACACGTGCGCACGCACACGCGCGCGCTCACACACACGCACACGCACACGCACACACGCACACACACACACACGATTCCTAAAGATTTGACAGTGACCCATTGGTTATTGTGCGCCGATTTTGACACTCAAGTGTGTCACCCTACAAAATGTAAAGTGATTGTGTGCATCAGTTCACAAAATATTACTACATCAAAGGTCAAGGTAATCGAAATCTGTAATTTTTTGCATCCCCTATAACCTGTAGTTTATCTGTCTACAAACTCGGGGGCTATAGCTTGGAAAGTGTGAAAGATAATTGCTAAGACAACACCAGGCTTTGATATTACACTCATTTTTTATGGCTAATTATTACCATAATAGCTACGTACGTGTAGCACCTTTATTATAAGGTTTTTTCCTCGGATTTCTGAATTGTCATATCGATTTAACTCTCTCTCTCTCTCTCTCTCTCTCTCTCTCTCTCTCTGTCTCTCTCTCTCTCTCTCTCTCTCTCTCTCTCTCTCTCTCTCTCTCTCTCTCTCTCTCTCTCTCTCTCTCTCTCTCTTCTCTCTCTCTCTCTCTCTCTCTCTCACACACACACACACACACACACACACACACACACACACACACACACACACACACACCGTCATTGACTCATTAACGGACTTTCTCTGTTCGTTTACTTTTAATTTTCTTCTTGTAAGACAGAATTTTAAGCCCAAAAAACAACGAATAAGCAACCTTCGTGTAAAATGAATAACGAATCAAATTTTTCCCGCTAGAAATCTGTCTTTCCATGTGAAGAGGATTTAGAGAATGGAATGGATGTTGTGTTTGCTGTACCATCATTAGTTCTGTTGTAGGCTGAATAGCTTTTGATGTGACGGTTAGGGCAGGTAAACATGGTCTGTAGAAAATACTGCGTGGGAATGTGATACGTAATTCCTTTTAGAAATGCGACCACTCGTATCAGTTGTCCGGAACCAAGGCACTTTCTCTGCAGTCTTCTTTCCGCCATCCCCCTCCCCTCTCTCTCTCTCTCTCTCTCTCTCTAAAATCTTTATCCTTGTCAAATAAAGTTGTCCAGTGTCTCTCTCTCTCTCTCTCTCTCTCTCTCTCTCTCTCTCTCTCGCACTCTCTTCTCTCTCTCACTCTCATCTCTCTCCCTCTCTCTCACACACACACAAACACTCACACACACACACACACACACACGCGCGCGCGCGCGCGCGCGCGCGCGCGCGCGCGCACACTACCCCCCTCCTCTCTCTCTCTCTCTCTCTCTCTCTCTCACTCTCACACACACACACACACACACACACACACTACCCCCCCCCCTCCTCTCTCTCACTCTCCCTCCTTCCGTGTGCTCACATAACTGAATATACACCACATACATACGGCACCATTCTTAGTTTGGAACAACTGTACCCTAAGGCGATTTGAAAGGGGGGGGGGGGGGGGGGGGAGAGAAGATGAAGATGTGTGTATGCGCGCTTGCCTGTCAGTGTCATTGAAATTATGGGTTCATCAAAGTTTCTGATATCACAATAAACCCTGAGCCATTACTTTGGTGCTGTTTATGTTTCGCCACCCCAATAAATGGCAAGTTTACAGTCGTGCTGGGGGAGAGACGGAGATAAGAAGAACAGGAATTATTAGTTAACATAGCTTCTATTCGAGCTAGTTAATACAAACAGCTTGGTTTAAAAAAGCTTTTCGTGCAGTCACACGTTCACTGTGTGCACTTGTACACAATTTTTAAGTTACACGAGCGACAAGTGAGTTGAAAGTGAACTAAACGTTGTCGATCAGTCAGGCTGGTGGCTTGTTTTGGTCGCCTTGTTGTGGTCTAATGGTACCTGGTTGTGCAGGCTCTGAAGCCTGCTGCAGGGAACCAACAACAATAGGCCGTCTTCAATGGGTGATTGGGCAGCATTAGAGGAAGAATTGGGGTCCCTTGGGGAATAACGTGTTGTCTGACGTGAGAGAGAGAGAGATGGGGGGGGGGGGGGGGGGGGGGGGGGGTGTCGATTAGGAGACAGAGCCTGGTAGGGGGAGAGAAATGGGTTAGCAGAAAAAAATGGAATTCTGTGTTTAATAATTTATCATTCCAATTTTCTCTAGGCTGCAAATAATTTCCTCCCCCACCCCCCACCTCCGTACCCTCTCCTGTGTCATAGCACCTATTCCACCACTTCCACCCACGTGGACTGTCGTCAGCAGTAGGCCAGTGGCTCCATTTTCAATGTGACCGTTTCACACAAGGCGTGGATTGGCACCGCTGTTAGCGGCGTTTTTGTGGCTGTTGCCGAGTTTTGTGGGGCAATTTCCCTTGGCGCGTGCGCACAATGACGGGCCTGCCTGCTAGCAATTGCATAAATGCCGGCCCCCAAGACGAATGCATATTTGATGGGCATGTTTGGTTTTTCAAAGCAGCCCGGGCTGGCGATGGCATTGGGCCGAGCTGTTGCTGATGATGTATTATTTACTGAAGACCTCGTGCTAAGCGTCCCCCTCAACAACAGACCCCAGCCATCATCAGGCAGTTCGCTGCTCTATTATATATACAGGACCTCTACTGTATAGCCAGCCACGTTTTGTACCCCGAGTGAAGTCATTTAGCGGGAGAGAGAAGGTGGGGGGAACAGATGTTAACTTATTTGTCTTTCATCCTATCTTATCCCTACTGTCAGTCCCCCGTCGCCTTCAAATTGTTTACCTTCTTTTTCTTTTTATAAGTTGTCCACAATTTGAAATCGTACTTTTTTCAACAATTTTTCTCTCTCTCTCTCTCTCTCTCTCTCTCTCTCTCTCTCTCTCTCTCTCTCTCTCTCTCTCTCTCTCTCTCTCTCTCTCTCTCTCTCTCTCTCACTACGCCCAACTAAGAAAATCGCTTGATAAGCCCCAAATGCATTGACTGCCCTCTGGCGTGAAAATAATCGCCATAAGTCGACCATTGAAACACTTTACGCATAAATTACAAGCAATTTCAATAATAGATTCTGTCAAGGAAGGTCTGTTATTTGTTTTGTCCTGTCAGGATGTCATTTGATGATTTTTCCTTATTGAGGTCCAGTCAACTCATGTTTTGTGCAGTAGTGTTTGTTATTAATGTGGACAAACTGCCAGAAATGGGCATTTTCCTGAAAACTGCATTAACTTAGCAAGTTCTTATTTCTGATTGTCGCCTTCTTTATCTCTTATTTTTATGTTTCCCCCCATCGTTATTTCAAACGCTTGTTTGTTTATTTTACATTAATGTTGTGTGTGCGGGTTGTTTATTCTACGTAATTCCTTAACTGGATTTCTGTGGCGTGGTGAAGCTCCCCAGCCGTGTTTCTGCTGTGGGCCTTGTTCTTTTGTGGGTCTGTTTGTCCGGACCTGGCTTGCTGAGCAAACAAACAATCGATCTTGGTGCATCTTCCTTCTGCCCTCCCTCCCACCTCTTTCCGTCTTTATCTTCGCCATCTCTTTGTTTTCATAGACCAAGTCCGAGAAAGGCACCGAATAAAGGATTCCAGTCCTTGTCTTTGATTGGAGGAACCTCTCACCACCATATCAGCTGCTTTTTTTCTCCATGTTTTCGTGATTTTTCTTCAAATACCCATCGTCTTATTTCCACCCTTCCCCCTTCTGGCTGTGGTTCTGTCAACACCCGTCCACCATTCTGTGGTATGGGTGTGTTTTTTTCTCCCCTCCCGGGGTGTGTTGCAAATCGGGACCAGGAGTGTGTTGGCTCTGATCAAATCAGTTGATGTCGCAGCCAGTGGTTATTGATGATCCAAATCAGATTTAGGGATTGCTGCTTCCCACCCACCCATCCTCTCTCTCTCTCTCTCTCTCTCTCTCTCTCTCTCTCTCTCTCTCTCTCTCTCTCTCTCTCTCTCTCTCTCTCTCTCTCTCTCTCTCTCTCTCTCTCTCTCTCTCTCTCTCTCACCCTCTCTCTCTCACACCCTCTCTCTCTTGTTAGCTTCAATTTCCTATTTCCTCAGTGTGCCTTCAGAATGCCTTGCCCATGTATTGGTTCTGGACTCCTGGACTTCTGGAGGAGAGAAAAGAAATGCCCAAAAGGAGTGAACTGTTCTAACTCTTAGTGTGCCTCCCCCCACATCTCTCTCTCTCTCTCTCTCTCTCTCTCTCTCTCTCTCTCTCTCTTCTCTCTCTCTCTCTCTCTCTCTCTCTCTCTCTCTCTCTCTCTCTCTCTCTCGTCCCATCCCCTCTGACATGGGCAGAAGGCGTGGATCAGTAAACTTTGTGAATTGTGTGTGAATTCTCTCTCTCTCTCTCTCTCTCTCTCTCTCTCTCTCTCTCTCTCTCTCTCTCTCTCTCTCTCTCTCTCCTCTCTCTCTCTCTCTCTCTCTCTCTCTCTCTCTCTCTCCTCTCTCTCTCTCTCTCTCTCTCTCTCTCTCTCTCTCTCTCTCTCTCTCCCCTCCCCTCCCCTATCTCTCTCCCTCCCATACAAAGCAAAAGGGGTGGGGGTGGGGGTGGTAGTAAAACTAGTCTACGGTATGTCAGTGCAGTAATGGTGAACTTTCAGGGCTCAAGTCACTGGGGACGCTTTCCAATAGGGTCCTGTCACTGTTTTGCCCTCAGATGCAGCTAAAGCCTTTCTGGCTTCTCCTTCCCTGCTTGCAGTATTCGACCATTCGCACCCCACCCCCTCTCTATTCCTCCAGTCTTCAGTAACTACTGTACTATCACCCCACCCCCCCCCCCCCCCCTCCATTTTCTTCTTATAAACGTACTTGTATTACTGTTCGTATTGCCTTTTTATTAATAACTTGTTAACTTGCAAACTTTTCTCTTTCTCTCCTTCCGGCTAGTATCGTTTTAAAAACATGATTTACAAAGATTTGGATTGCCCAGGGTAGAATGGGGAATTGAGTAGGGTATAGCGATGAGGTTGTTTTTATTGATTAAATGTGGTTGGTTAGACGAGAATTAATGCACGGTCGCATTAAGTTTTATCACTTAGCTGCCCTTCTCACGTTACCACCCCCACCCCTCCCCTCCTCTCTCTCTCTCTCTCTCTCTCTCTCTCTCTCTCTCTCTCTCTCTCTCTCTCTCTCTCTCCCACCCCACCCTCTCTCTCTCTCTCTCTCTCTCCCTCTCTCTCTCCACCCCACCTCTCTCTCTCTCCACCCCACCCCTCTCTCTCTCTCTCTCTCTCTCTCTCACCCCACCTCTCTCTCTCTCTCTCTCTCTCTCTCTCTCTCTCTCTCTCTCTCTCTCTCCCCTCCCCCCCCCCCCTCTCTCTCTCTCTTTCCCTCTTCCCCTCTGCCCGACCGCCAGACGCACAAGAACCAAACGAGATTGTCAGTCGGTGAAGGAATCAGGAAAACGTCAGTTTGTGGAACGGTTGGGATGAAGCAACAACAAACTTGATCACATTCTTTAACCCTTTCATCGCCAGCCATATTTCAGCCAAAAAAATCCATTACATGTACCTGGGTAGATAACAAAATTCATCTGCAGTATTGGGGATTATTCTGTGACGTATATAAAATAAGGTCTATCCTTACTTCCCAAAACTAAGACAATAGGGTCTTTGAGTAGTAGACCCCAATTTGATGCCTTTTAGTGACATAGGTGTTTAATCACTGTGGTGCTAAAATGCGACTTTGGCCGTGAAAGGGTTAAAATCGCCTCCGACTTCTACCCTCCATCCTAGCCATTCTTTCGTACGACTTTTTGTTTTCATTCCTTCTCGGCTGTTGGACTCCACCTACTTGCCTGAAGCTTAACACGATTAAGACAGCTTCTTTTTTTTCTTTGGGAAAACTCTTCTGTACTCCCCTCCCTCCAGTGTTTAGCTTGAACTCTGAAACCCCCCCGGGTGACGCTTTCGTGCAAATCATTCCCCCACCTTCTGGAAGTTCTGTGCTTGTAACTTCCTGTAATCTGTCACTCTCTTTGACTCTGCCTTTTCCCTTTGCTTAATGTTATCTGCTATCTTACTGGTCCATTCTCCTGCCTTTTTGTCTATGGATTCTTTCAAAGATTTCTTCAGCCGAAGTCGGACATGCTGGGCCTAGCTATTTCTTACTTAGGCGCTTAACGGCAGCTTGACGCATCTACGCTCATATGACAGGAAACTATCTGAGCGAACGAAGAAGAAGAAGAACCGTGAAAATCTCACGCACCCCAGCCCAGCCCAGCCCCTTTCTTTCTCCACATAGCAGCATGGCCTGTCGCCCTCTGTAAGCAAAACCCTGTCTGTGCTCCCTGCTGTGTTTTCCCTTGCCTCACTCTCTTTCAGTTGATTCTCCGCTGACGGACGTTAAGGTGATGCAAGAGTCGATTGATCTTTAGTTAAATCAGTTCCTCTCGTTTTTTACTCATCCAATATAACAAACCTGTAGAGGTGTGCGTGTGTGCGCATGTATTTATGAGTACATGAATTACTGTGTGTATATCAATAGGAGCGCATGCATCCTCTTTGGTTTGATTTCTTCTTCTTTTTTGTCCTTCTCAACTTTAACATTTTCGTTTTTCAATGTCGTTTTGCTCTTTTCTCCAAAGAATTTTTTTAGTCATTCAATTTTGCATCACTATCACTAATATGGGGCATATTGCTTTTAGCTATTGTTTTGAAATTATGATTTGTATGACTAATACCAGTTTCATAACTCTTACGCATTTCACCCTCCAACCCCACGCCTTTTTATTATTTTATGAGCTGTATGAAAGAGTTAGCATTTGTTTCAAGCATTATTTGTTTCTAGTAAATGTGCACCGTGCCTCTGATGTGACTTCCTTCCCTCTTTCTGATTGCAGAGACTGCAAAATTATAAGAGACCCAACAACACAAAAGTCCAAGGGTTATGGGTTCGTGTCCTTTGTCAATCGACCAGTGAGTACCTCGTGTTTCGGCTTCATGTTCTTCTGTCGTGTTTAGTATTCCATTCTGTCTGTCTGTGTTTTCTGTTTTCTTTCTTTCTTTCTTTCTTTTTCTTATTTTTTTTAAACGTGTTATTTGTTTGCTTGCTTTTGTTTCACTTTTTTGCTCTGCTCTGAAGACTTTGTTTAAATCATTGTGGATTTCAATAATGTAGCATCAAACGATAATTAAGTAATAAAATAATTGTGTGAAGCACAACACATGACCACTTTATTTTAGAATCCTTTATTACTTTCTGAAAGCCAGAAACAGATTAGATGTGGGGTTTTTTGTATTTTTTTAATTCAGCTGTTTTGTAAACTATTTTTTTACTGGAATCTTATAAGGTCAGGTCTCAAAAGTTCTGTACTTATTTTCATAATTCCATGTCTAATCTTTAATGAACTAAAATGATTCCGGGCAGCACCTTTTACTGAACTGTTTCACTGGAATTTACCATGGTGGTAAGAGAAGTGCAGTCAGACACATTTCTTGACGGCAACATGACTTGTGTCCTGCGTACATTTTGTTCACATAGATGTTTAGTTGACTCCCAGAAGTCGCTTAAAAAAATCAACTCATACTGATACACGTGCACATGCAATCACTCGTTCACGTACACACGCGCACGAGTGTGTGCATGCACTTTGCTACTGACCAAACCTGTTTTCTTGCCTGTTTTTAACAGATATGGGAAAAGCACACTTTTTTTTTAATCATCGTTGGGGGAAAATGGAGGGACTCTGGGAGGTTGGTTGGGCTGAAGGAATGTGGGTTTGCAGAGCAGTATCAAAATAATCCACTTGTTCCCTGTGTCTGTGAGCAGACACAATGCAATGCTAGTGCAGTGGACCATATGCAGCCTGGATTCAGAGGATAAAAGGGTTGTATGATTAGGGCCCTGCTCTAGCTGCACAGACCAAGCTGGGAGACGTTCCCTTCTTTCGGTTGCATTGTCCTGTTCAAAAATAAAGGGGGATGGGATGGAGGGAGGGGTAGGACCAGATCAATATCTGTGAGTCTATAGAAAATGTTTCCTTCTTAGTTTCACGTCACTGAATCTAGTTTCAAATCACTGAAATCGGATTTCCAGATGTTCTCAGCAATGGGCATAATTAATAATAAGCGTTCAGTTTCTTTATTCGTGTTTATGTCCAGATGGTAACTTAGCCTGTCAAGTGTAGCAACACTTCAGAACGCCTACAAAATAATATTGCCATGTTTTTATTTCTGTTATTTTGTGTGTGCAAACCAGTCTACCGAATTGGGTGTAATTCGTTTACTTGAAAACGTGAAGGTATTTAAAAAATGAAAGAACGATTTAATCAATTACATGCACCATGTTCATGACCCCTTTTCTCATTTAAGCTTTGTTCTTTATTAATATTATATGCTAATTATGGTAATACACTGTGATTATACTGACCATGCCAGCCAGGATGGAATCTCTTTAATATGTGTGTGCGCTTGTGTGTTTGCACGTGTGACTGTGTGTATGTGTGTGTGTGTGTTTCCCGTATGCTAAAAGCCCTTCATGAAGAAGCGTGAGTTTGGAGAAAGATGGAAATGATTAGGGTGCTTGGAGGCAGGGATAGATAGTTAGGAGAGGTTGATGGTCTGCGGATTGTGGCCCAATGAAGGCGAGTAATTACACGAAGGCAGCGGCTGCTGAAGCCCCTGTTGACATCCCCGCTCAGGCCTCTGAAGGTAGAAAGCGAGCACAATCGGAGAAAATTAATGTGATTATTTCACCCCAAGACGCTGGGAAAAGGAAGTTGAAGACAGGAGAGGGGGGGGGAGGGAATTGGCGTGAAGCCTGCCAAGGCCTTCTTTTTTCATGGAGTAGCCAACAGTTGGTGCGTTGAAACGGAGAGCAGAACAAGCCATTGAACCTTGGCAGCAATCAAGGAAAGATGAGTATAGGCCGGCACTTAGAGGACACCAGATCGATGGGCACTCGCAGTCCAAAGGATTGCTGTATTTATTTAATCGTATGCAGTCGCTGGCAATATACAATGTTCCCACCCCCACCCTCTCTGTGGGTTTTTTATGTTAAAGATTTCACCTTCATTATGCATACGTTAGAGTAGTAAAGTATAGTTGACAGGATCCCTGGGTTTTCATCTCTTTACTTAATGTAATGCCTTATCCACTTAAATTAAATGTCTGCATTCACTGGGAGGATGGGTTTATTATCAGACATCAGAAGTGTCTCAGGATTTGCACATTTCAGTGATTTGAAAATTGCTGACAAAGATTCGTTTGTGGTGGCAGATGTTTTGCCTTTGTCTTTAAAGCATAATATTCAGAGGACTAGACCTGTAGATCATTCTGATGCCTGATATGTTTGTTGAAGCAGTATACACGCTTTTTTTCTTCTTCAGTTAAGTGGAAATTGGGGTGCTCTTTCTTAATTGGGGGCGTTTACCCCCCTAGTTTGGGGCAACTTAAAATTAAAGGAGTGAGAGAAGAAAAAGAAAGAAAAACACGTGTGTGCAATTAACTCGTGATGAAGATTATCAGGTGAAAATTGAATGTCTGTCGATGATGCACCCGTGTTAGTATTTTGAGCGCCTGCACAATAGTCTTGAAATGGGGGGAGGAGGGCATATTGACTGCATAGTCATAGACTTGCACCAGACTTGCCAGCAATGTAGGCTATTGTTTTAAGAAACACATCGACAAAAATGGAGATGAAAAGGGAAACAAAACAAAAAATCGAATTTTGACAAATCTCTCTCTCTCTCTCTCTCTCTCTCTCTCTCTCTCTCTCTCTCTCTCTCTCTCTCTGTGTTCTCGTGTTAGTGTCGGAGTATAGGGAGGGAGTGTGAAGAGGGAGGAAAGGGAGACATTGCAGTATAAGGGTGGTGCGCCATAAGTTGATGGTGGTGGTCATATCATTGTATGGACAGTGCCTTTCGTGCCGAGAGCTCACTGTCTGGCTTGTGCGGCGTTTGGACGGCAGTGCGGCGTCTGCAGTAGGTGCTTAAGGGGACATTTAGGGGGAGATGTAGGAAGCGGTCAACTCCCCCGGTGTAGTCCCCGATGTAAGAAGGGAGGGTGGATAAGGGCCGGAGGGGTAGGGGACGAGGCTGGAAGGGGGGGGGGGTGGCTGATGGCGAGGCAGTGCCCTCCGGAAACCGTCAAGGGACCCATTGACCTCCGGCTCTCCTCTCTTCCCCGCTAGCTTGTCCGCGTTGTCATGGCGATTTCTGTCCATCACCCCGCCACCTCCACACTAGGCCATAGTTTACCCCTTTCTCCTCTCCTCCGCATTTCCCCCTTCCCCTCACCCACCCATTCTCAACAATACCTCCCAACCATCTATGTATGTTATGTGGCCAGGCTTGCAAATGGATGGGTGAAAATGGAACAAGCGAAATAGAACCAAAGACAATAACAGAAAATAATGGCCATGTGTTTTCCCCCTTGTTTCTCCCGCCTAGCAGAAACGTAAATGGATGAATGAAAAATAATGCGCACTGTTTCCTCTTTAATGCTTTTTTGTGTTGTTGCTGTTTTGTTTTGTTTTGTTTTGGAGGGGTTTCGATCGATGTCGATGAAAAACCGCTCCATTGTTTCTTGGGGTTTCTCCTGTCAGGAGTGCGGCACGCGTCAACAGATCGGTTGACGTAACAAAAGCGCCAGATATGACATGACCATCTCCACCACCCGCTCCACCCCATATCACCACTACCATCTACCCCCCCCCCTCTCTCTCTCTCTCTCTCTCTCTCTCTCTCTCTCTCTCTCTCTCTCTCTCTCTCTCTCTCTCTCTCTCTCTCTCGTAACAAAAGCGCCAGATATGACATGACCATCTCCACCACCCGCTCCACCCCATATCACCACTACCATCTCTACTCTCTCTCTCTCTCTCTCTCTCTCTCTCTCTCTCTCTCTCTCTCTCTCTCTCTCTCTCTCTCTCTCTCTCTCTCTCTCTCTCTCTAGCATGTGTGTATCCGGGTATGTGTACATATGTGTGTGTGTGTGTGTGTGTGTGTGTGTGTTCGTGTATGTGTGTGTTTGTGTGTGTGTGTGTGTGAGTGTATGTGATAGAGAGAGGGAGAGTGAAAGGGGGGCGGAGACTGAGTGAGAGAGAGGAGAGAGAGAGAGAGAGAGAGAGAGATTATTATGTAGTATGATGTTCTTTTGTTGATGCTATTGTTCAATTATGCATTTGTGGTCTCCTGTTTATTATCCATTTGTATTTCCCTGCCTGACCTTATTATTGTGATTGTTATTTAATGTGTTGTATTACTGTTTCTATTATTGTTACATTTTGCCCTTGGCCTTGTGTTTTCGCTTGTTTATGGATTCCTTTTGTTTGAGGACCTCATGAAAAGAAGCATTTTATGCTTATTGAGCTATTCCTCATTAAAGATTTCAAGTTCAAGTTCAAGTTCAAGTTCTCTCTCTCTCTCTCCACCCCACCACCCCCTCCCAGCAGAGAGCTGTCATGCTGTGCTGGTGCAAGTTATCTCTCGGCTTGACATTCCCGGCAAAAACAGCAGTTCCCCAGAGTGTGAACCACCTATTCTAATCTGATGGACAGATGCAAGAAAACGGCAGTAAACTTGGACAGTTTGATGGATATCCGCTGCACAATATTTTTGTTTTGAAAAATAAATAAAATAACATCCGGAGGAAAGGAGGGGATGGGGTGGGAGGGCAATGGGGAGGGTGGCGAGGGAGAAAAGGGTTTGATTATCTAAATACGTGGAACCGCACAGTGGCGTTACCTCGTTGTGGCGGCTGAGTGCAGAATTCCTCAGCTGCGATGATGTCCATCATAGGGTTCGTCTAAAAGCTATCTGAACATTGAACGCTGCGGGATCACACGCAGCTGTCAACAATAACAACGCTGGGGAAGCAAACAAAAATACACTCACACATATGGACGCGCACATCTTTGTCACGCGTTTGAACACGCGTGACAAACATTGCCGGGACAGGGGCTGAGGGAAGCTGAGCACCGACTTCCCATTTGACCGTGTTCCCTTCGTGTGAAGAATCGGGATGTACGATAGAAAGCTACAAGGTTTCCGTTCCCCTTTCCCAATCACGGAAAGCAAATGTGCTAAGGTAGGTGGGGTTTTTTTTTATGTACACAAGAGGTCAAGTCTGCTGGGATCAGGATAGTTCTCTATTTTTAGAGTACCCTTGGATATTTCAGAAGCAAGTGGGTTTCTTCCCTCTCGCTTTCTCTTACCAACTCCACCCCCACCCCCACCGCCCTTCTTTTTTTCTTTTTTTTGGGGGGGTGTCTCCATCCCTTCACTATTAACAGGACTCTGGGGAATATGAGATGTAGTGGTGGGGATGGGTGTTCAGGTAGAGTACCCTACCCTACGTCAGTATTTTGTGTGGTGAAAGTGTAGTTAGGGTGGTAGACATTTTGATGTGGGCAGTGTGTTCGTTAACCGGCCTATTGTGGACGTGCTGGCCTAATTGTGGTCGCGGCCGTCTGAAAGCTGCACGGATGAAGGTGGAGGCGGGTAAAGGGGGGTTGGGGGGGGGGGGGGGGGCTGGGATTGAATACAATAGTACTTTTTCCTTTTACTATTTTCGCACGATACGATTCGTTCACATGGTCTCCAAGAACAAATGTGATTCGCGCTTCGAGATCACGTGATCAAATCGTGTCATACAGTCGTACGATTTTAGCTGACGTGTGGCTGGCCCTCAAGTCGACTCCATTTTCCATGGAGGATTGCTTTTCGTGTTGTAAAGAATAGACGTGAGGAGAGTGGAGGGCATCCATACACTTGAGAAGTGATACACTATAGTGTTGTCTATGAAGACAGAACACAGGATAGACAGGACAGGAAGAACAGAAAACGGCTGGCCAATAATACCGTGTATTGATAAAGCAGTTCATTTCCTGGGATGTTTGAGTCGGACGTGTTTTCTGATAGACGTTATGTTCCGGGGGAGGGGAGAAAAGCTTCTGTATGACCCGTGGATTTACTGTTTGAGCCTGCTCCTGTTCTGGATTGTGATCTGAAGAGACTCCCTCTGTTCATCACCATCCCTTTCCTCTTTCCAGCTCCCCGCACCCATTGTTATCATCTAACACTTTTTTGTAGGCACATGTCTTAAGTCATCTGCCATATGGGACGGACACGGTTAAGGGGTGGACCAATATCTTGTCATTAGGCAAGGATAGGCTGTTTTTAATCATGTCAGGATTCATCTTTTGATTTAAGACTGGATTTTGCAATGGCAAATGGTACAGACAACGTTAACAGGCCTTCAGAAAGGCAATACAAACGTCAGTTCTTGTAGCGTTTAACTGTATTGGTCATGATCGCAAAAAAGTATGTTAAATTATCATATTAAGCCATTTTCCTTTTTATGCAGCTGTAGGGCTGTGCAATTGTATCTGCTTGTGTTGTCTCTGTGCAATATCTTGTGAATCGCTGCACATTTCACATTTAATTCGGTGTTAGAATAGGACATTAACTAAGCATTCGGTCGAGTAACTGTTGTGGCATTGGGCTTGTTGCCGTATTAGGCCACACTGTTTTATGTTGCAACATTTCATGATACCATGAAGCTTAAAAGTCGTTGACTTCTGTTATATTAGCACTAAAATAACGATAGAGGCTTTTGACTTTGATCATAATCATGTAAAAATCATAATCAATATTAGCTCATCAGACCTACTCTTTGCTTATTCACATGCTCACATGCACATGCTGGCATAGGGGCTAGTGCATCACATGTAGGGTACTTGCTCGTTAGTTTGGTAATCATAACCTTGACCGTTGACTTGGGGAAATCTGTTGACACATCAAAGGATTCACCAGGATCCGTATTCCACCCACCTCGTGTTTCCTTCCCCTTCCAGCCCTCCTCCAGCCAAACCCCTCGTGTTACTTCAAAGAGAATTCCCTACAATCCAGTCCAAGTGGGCATCAGCCACGGAAATCGTTTACCACCCCCCTCACTACCACTACCACTACCACCTCTCTGAGGCAGAAACATGAATATCAAATTCTGGATTACAAATTGCCCCCTTTCCTTCTCAACCCTGTCATCCCCCCCCCCCCCCCTCTCCTCCCACGGTTGTGTGTTGTAGACGCCCCCCCACCCCACCCCGTTGTTGCTTGCAATAGGTCATGCGCTGAAGCCAGCATGAAGCTGGAGCCTGCCAGTTTGCTATTCTGGAAGGAACAGGAGTGTGGGGGGGGGGGGGTTGAGTCAAGGGAAGGGGTGGGGGTGTCTGTCCTCCTGAGAACCTGGGCTGCATGCTTGAACAGCAGGACAGAGCGCCAAGAGACTGAAGCTGTGTAATTAGGTGCCCAATTAAGGCGCCACACCGGGGACATTCCCCACAAGTGGCGACCCAGTTGTGTGCAGGTGCTGGCGAACTGAACACTCTCTCTCTCTCTCTCTCTCTCTCTCTCTCTCTCTCTCTCTCTCTCTCTCTCTCTCTCTCTCTCTCTCTCTCTCTCTCTCTCTCTCTCTCTCTCTCTCTCTCTCTCTCTTTCTGTGACATGCACCAGTATAATGGTGTCGTCAATGTTTTAACCATTTGTGTCCCACAAAACCTCTGGTTTTCTTATGACAATAAAAACGTTGTTCTTGTTCTATGCCACTCCCTTTAAACTCCTTCCCATAATTTGTTTTTAAGTTTCTAATTTTAAAGTTTCAAACTTAATGTTCCTTTCCTTTTGGTGCAAAAACAACAAAACACACGCACATGTGTCACACACAATTTGTTAGTGGCTGTCAAATTATAAATCTTGTTTCTTTTGTGCCAAACAAAATGTTATTAGTACCATCTTGTACTTGTCACAAAAAAGTACAGTATAGATATATCGTAGAGCAATGCAGTAGAGCTCTGTGCGTGACCTGGAAGCAAGCTGACAGACCAAAAGACAATTCTGCTGGGGACTCCTTCATTGATGAGTGCCATTGATGGAGTGGGGGTGAAGGGGGAAACGATGCTTCCAGCTGGAAGCCTCAGAAGTCCCCTAGGGTCCTCAAGTTTCCCTGAATTAAGCCATGAAAGGTTGACAGGCATGTCATTTCTTTACAGCCTTGGGTGGTTCACCTAGGGATCACCTCTGATGGGATTGGAAACCCCAGGGATCACCCATCCCATGTGTCCTCATCCCTGCCGCCTTTTGGGACCAGGAGAGGAAAAGGGTTGATCCTGTGGATGTCCCAAACTAAAAAATCTAACAACTCCCATATTCTGCCAAGTGCTCTTGAAAACTGAAGAACCTTTTCAGAATTTGAAAGCAGTCCAAACTGCTGTATTAGTAGTATCTAGGCATTGGTAAGCACCATTCTGTTCATTTCTCTTTCTCCCCCCCCCCCCCCCCCTCTCTCTACTCTCTCTCTCTCTCTCTCTCTCTCTCTCTCTCTCTCTCTCTCTCTCCTCTCTCCTCTCTCTCTCTCTCTCTCTCTCTCTCTCTCTCTCTCTCTCTCTCTCTCTCTCTCTCTCTCTCTCTCTCTCTCTCTCTCTCTCTCTCTCTCTCTCTCTCTCTCTCTCTCTCTCTCTCTCTCTCTCTCTCTCTCTCTCTCTCTCTCTCTCTCTCTCTCTCTCTCTCTCTCTCTCTCTCTCTCTCTCTCTCTCTCTCTCTCTCTCTCTCTCTCTCTCTCTCTCTCTCTCTCTCTCTCTCTCTCTCTCTCTCTCTCTCTCTCTCTCTCTCTCTCTCTCTCTCTCTCTCTCTCTCTCTCTCTCTCTCTCTCTCTCTCTCTCTCTCTCTCTCTCTCTCTCTCTCTCTCTCTCTCTCTCTCTCTCTCTCTCTCTCTCTCTCTCTCTCTCTCTCTCTCTCTCTCTCTCTCTCTCTCTCTCTCTCTCTCTCTCTCTCTCTCTCTCTCTCTCTCTCTCTCTCTCTCTCTCTCTCTCTCTCTCTCTCTCTCTCTCTCTCTCTCTCTCTCTCTCTCTCTGATTGAGGAAGATAATCAAAAGAAGCTTACTGATTGCTCTACTTTGTTGACATGTTATTGCTGTGATGCCCGGCCAGTGTGCTATGCCGCACAAGCTCTGACCGATGTCTGCACTCGGCTCTGTTGTTTGATCAGGCGTATAACGGCTTGTGTTGAAGACCTGATGCTGATCTCTTGCTAAGACATGTCCAAGAGAGAGAGAGAGAAATTCAACAATTATCGTGTCATTTTACAAAAAATATGTTGCCCTAATTGTTTGGGAGATGCTCATGAGATTATTATTATTATTATGATTATTGCATAAAGTAAAACAAAATATAGCACATTCCTATTATTATTATTGCATAAACAGATATAACAGAGGGAAGAGGCTATTTATATTTAAGCAAGGGCTGTTGAAGGTCGTCTACCCTTTTTTATTTAACCCACCCTAGCCCAAAAGTGAATGGGGGAAGACATTTTTTAAATGGAGTGAGTGATCTTGTCGGCAGTCAATATGCCACGTTCTGGTCGGCCATCTTTCGTCTGATCAAGATGAATATGTCTACAAGGGGTTTGACTGGTGGCTCCGATAAGACAGTGACAAGGCAGAGAGAGGACAGATGGAATCAAGCAGACACGCTCATACTAGCATTTAGTAGCAAGATGGCGTTATTGGGGACAATAATGTTCACTACTGAAGCAAAACTACACATCGGACCAATGGAGCGGAATAATTTAGAGGCAAGCAGGTCCCCCCCCCCCCTCTCTCTCTCTCTCTCTCTCTCTCTCTCAAAGTTCCACCATTTCAAGGGCTACAGCTAGGGTCAAGGGTAAAGTTGGGTCAAGGTTTTAGTTTGGGCAATGATTTAAAGCAGTGTCGTGCACTTCCTCCATCCACCACTGTAACAAAAACCTGTAGGCAGTCTCAAAGGAGGAAGATATGCTTTGATTTTCCCCCTTATTGGTTTGTGTCAAT
This sequence comes from Phymorhynchus buccinoides, assembly GCA_017654935.2. Taxonomy (NCBI): domain Eukaryota; kingdom Metazoa; phylum Mollusca; class Gastropoda; order Neogastropoda; family Raphitomidae; genus Phymorhynchus; species Phymorhynchus buccinoides. The sequence continues at coordinate 41,969,079 of CM065683.1, read as the reverse complement.
GTGGTTCTTCATTATTGAGTTGATGACCATTACTGGTTAGGGAGCAAGACAGCCAGAGCAAGAGCGAATTTCAAAGACCGGTTGACCCGCTCCAGTGTCTGTCTGTCCAGTGTTTTGGTCTGTGCTGGTAGAGCAATAAATATGCCTTAGCCCCAGGCAGTTTGTTTGACCTCGTTTTACGGTGTTATTTTCCTACCATTTCCTCTTGTCCCCCTTGTTCTCTCACCTCCACTTTGGCTTACCCCCTCCTTCTTCCAGTGCATGTATTTCTATTTGCCCTGCCTCAACCTAGCCCTTGGCCTGACTGTCACATCAAGAGCCAGCCCATGTTGATGTGTGAGCAGCCACTGTGGAAACGAGCATAACCTGCTGACACACACCCAACATGGGGAATAAAAGGTGGGGAAACTCAGTCCACTGATTTACTGTTCCATTGATCAAGGCCCCTCCCCCTTCGTCCTCCGCCCCTACCCTCCTTCACACAGACCCAACCCCAACCCCATATCAGCATTGCTCCCCCATTACATCCTTGGCGCATAATTCCATGTGCTGTGCAATGTTTGTTCAGTTCCTGGGCAAAATCTTAATGCAGACCAGAGTCAACATACATATTGGAGGATTGTGGAAGTAAGGGCTAGTGGAAGGTAGGGGAAAGTGTTTGGTGAAAGAATCTAGGGATGGAGGTGAGGAACAGTGGGATGATGGGGTGGTGACAGTGGTAGCAGCTGCTTTCGGAGGAGCTGAAACCTGGCCTAATTGGATCAGGGCCCCCAAATTGAGCCCTGCACATGGTGCCTGCATGCTGCCTGCCTTTTGTCGCACATCCCTGTCACCAGCATCACCAGTCCTCCCCCCTCCCCCTTCCAAGGAATACTGGACAAGAAGCTTGGATAAATGCTGGAAAGAAGAGATGTGTTTTAGAAAAAAAACCCATCTCCTTTAGAAGGAAATTGGGTCCATATTTTACAATCAAAGTAACAGCAGGGATTCTTGTTGATTCTTTCAAGTAAGGAACTACACTATATATGCATGTCTACCCTTTCCTTCCTTCAAAATGTAAGATAACAATAGATCTCTCCTTCCCTTTGTAGTGTGTTGGAGTGCATTGCATTGAACATTTTCTCTTTCTCTTTTTTCCCCTTTTGAAATGTTGCATTAGATCACAACAGGATCTCTTTTCTTTTCTTGTCTTTTGCAAATAAAATGTGAAGATCAATCTGCCTTATTCCCATTGCTGGTAGGTTTTGTACTTTCTCTACACAAAATACTGGGTCTTCAGACACAAGATGCTTGGTTTTCGTCTTCCCTTTGTAGTATTAAGTTACGAGATGATGGATCTCTATGGCAATTTAAGAATACAGCACCTTCCCTAGACAGCACAGGAATTCCAAGACAATGGATAGGCCCTTCATGGCGAGAGAGAGTGGGGGGGGGGGGGGAGAGAGAGAGACTTTCGTTTTCAGTGTTTGGCAAGGAAAGGGTTTGTATGCAACAATGCATTTGAGTTGTTGAGTCGGTAGAGGCTTTCCCACAGTGTGACTGAAGGGGAGGGAAATACATCTACAACTGAGAGTGACTTCATATCTTTACTGGCCCCATCGGTCTTCTGACTTTTTTCTTCTTCTTCAAATCAACCTTTTCCTAACTTTTATTTTTCTTCCACAATATATTTTGTTTAAAGCCATTCATAACTGCTCTCTTTTTCTCACTTCCTGACCACTCTTTTCCAACTTTTACCTAACGCACTTCACCACCCATGTCCACCCTCTCTTACTGATCCCTGACCAGGCCCCAGCATCGTTTGTTTTGTATTAGGTAGGTATTAGGTACTTTATAGTGTGTGTGTGTGTGTGTTCTTTCTCTCTGTCTCTCCCTCTCTCTTTTTCCATCTCTTTCTTTCTCCCCCCCCCCCCCCCCCTAAGCCCCCCATCCCCCCCCCCCTATGCCCTTTCATCCCCCCCCCCCCCCCCCCCCCTGCCCCCCCCCCCCCACCCCCCCCCCCCCCCCCCCCTCCCCCCCCCCCCCCTCTCCCCCCCCCCTCTCCTTCGCTCTCTCTGCCTTTCTCGTAATATTGTTTTACATTCACATATTGTTTTGGGAATTTGTGAGCTCGTATGACTCCCCCCCCCCCTCCCTCCCCGAGAATTTGTGAGTGCATAAATGGCGTGCGTGTTGAAAGGGTGAGGTGTGTGGGGGTCTGTTTGTCCATGCCTTGATTTTTTTTTATTTAAAAAAAAACAACCCTTCTTTGAATTTGTGTCAATAATGTGTATGTGAAATACTACATCCGTGGGATAAACGGCGTGAGTTGTTTTTTGGGGTTTTTTTTTGTGGGGGGGGTTTCCCCCTCTCGTAATATTGTAAAGCGCTCTGAGGATGATTTTTTATCATCGAAGAGCGCTATAGAAGCTTTATTTATTATTATTATTATAGTCACAGAGGCGTCTCTGTGACATTCGGGTTGCTCCCTTCAGGAGAGCGCATCGCAGCCAGAGGCTTTTTTTTTTTTTTTGCATGTGATTTTTGTGTGGCTGATGAGGAAGGAAAAGGTGGGGGAGTAAATTTTGACCAAATGACAACTTTTTCGTTGCCACTAGCTTTAACGTGTGCTAAGTGTGTGGGCACACGGGACCTCAGTTTATCGTCTCATCCGAAAGACTCCACGTTCAGACCGTAAGGCCTAGTGTAAAGTGAGAGGAAAAATCACCTGTATCCAGGTTCGAACTCGGGTTTACTTGACACGAGGCGAACGCGATACCTCTGTGCCACTCTACGCTATGGGTACACTATCAATAATGGATGTAGATTATGGTGGCCAATCCATTTTCATCCAATGCCCCTGTAGTTTGATGGGTGTTTCGTGTTTGGAATGAATACCTCTCCTCATTTTTCATGATGTGTACTCCCCATGGATTGACAATCGTAATGTCGCCCTGTGGTTACGTCTAATGTTTTGATGCATTTGTAGTGCCAGCCTTTGTTGGTTCATTACTTGCTTGTTTTCAGTGGCTTTTTTTTAGTCCCCGAGCCGAGCTATTGTTTTGGTCTGGTCCGTCCGATGTCCGTCCGGCGTGCCTCCGTCCGTCCGGCTATTCGTCCGTTTTTCTCAAAAACTATTCAGTGTATCATCAAATTTGGTTACTAGTTTGCCAAGATGCAAGCTATCCACTGATGTATTTAGTTTTACATTAAGGTCAAGTTCGCGCCAGTTACGGGGTTCAAACCCCGAAACACATAATCGCTAATATCTCGCGAAGTTTGGCATGTATTTCAATGCAGGTTTTTTTCACAACATTTCTTGATGAATGGTCTATAACACAGTCATGAATTTTTCTGTGCGCATGATCGCGCGCGCTCAAATCACGGGTCCGAACCCCAAGGCTATATATAAAAAACTATTCAGTTACGTGCTGTTTTTATGTAGTTACGTGCTGTTTTGATGCCTTTTTATGTATGTGTACAACCGACACATTCCGATTTCGGAGTAGCTCGGCGATGCTGCGAGGGGACTTTGCAGCCACTCGGCGTTGCATTTGTTTCTTCTTTTTTTTTCTTCTCCCAGTTCAGTGGTGGTATTTTTTAAAAAATTTCGCCCTCAGCTCATGGGCTGATATAGAGATAATGGTATGCTAATGGTGAGGACAGCTGTTGTACACTGACACAGGTGACTGCTGTGTGGCATATGGTGCCATAACGTTTTCCCTCCTCTACTCGGCGCTGTCATGTGTCTCATGCCTAGGCAATGAAATAACATTCATTATCAACCATTGATTTTGTGCGCACCACTTACACAGGCACATGCTTGGGGTGTTAATTTAACATTTTGATTGAACTCCTACTTTATGGCTTATTTCTTCTTCCACTTCTTTTCTCACTCACTTTTCTGCATCCAACTCCTTTTAGGGCCAGGAATCAAGAAAACAACATATTTAGAATATCCTGTAGATACAATAATGTGCAGACACAGAGCATACAAATTATAATGTATTCGCACGTTAACCCTCAATTCCACTCCACATATTAAAAGACACCTCCAGCCTTGGCATAAGGCTGTGTCAAACTAATTGACATAAGCTAGAACACCAAGGCTACATCTAAATGTTATGTTCTGCATAGTTATGCGGGGATTGTCTTTAGCCATGGCAAGCTCCTAGCATAACATCATCAGTCCAAAATCCTCCGAAGTCCGAGTGTGGCTGCCCAAGTGGCAGGGTAATCAAGTGGTCACACACGTAATGTTCTCATCCCTAGCTGGTGCGTTTGTACCATAGTGTTCAACTTCAAGTGCTTCAGCTGTTGGGATGATCCCTGGAGTCTTTAAGCCAGGGTACGACAACAACAAGAAGAAAACAAGACACCTTGATGCCATCCTTTGACCTGTGTGCTCAACACAACTGACCCCTGCAGTTGTATAGACAAGTGGGACTAAATCCTTAGTGCAGTAACTGACCCCTGCAGTTGTATGGACAAGTGGGACTAAATCCTTAGTGCAGTAACTGACCACTGCAGTTGTATGGACAAGTGGGACTAAATCCTTAGTGCAGTAACTGACCACTGCAGTTGTATGGACAAGTGGGACTAAATCCTTAGTGCAGTAACTGACCACTGCAGTTGTATGGACAAGTGGGACTAAATCCTTGGTGCAGTGTTTTGCTAGGTGTCTAAGGTCTTAACTGACCCCTGCAGTTGTATGGACAAGTGGGACTAAATCCTTGGTGCAGTGTTTTGCTAGGTGTCTAAGGTCTTAACTGACCCCTGCAGTTGTATGGACAAGTGGGACTAAATCCTTAGTGCAGTGTTTTGCTAGGTGTCTAAGGTCTTAACTGACCCCTGCAGTTGTATGGACAAGTGGGACTAAATCCTTAGTGCAGTGTTTTGCTAGGTGTCTAAGGTCTTAACTGACCCCTGCAGTTGTATGGACAAGTGGGACTAAATCCTTAGTGCAGTGTTTTGCTAGGTGTCTAAGGTCTTAACTGACCCCTGCAGTTGTATGGACAAGTGGGACTAAATCCTTAGTGCAGTGTTTTGCTAGGTGTCTAAGGTCTTAACTGACCCCTGTAGTTGTATGGACAAGTGGGACTAAATCCTTAGTGCAGTGTTTTGCTAGGTGTCTAAGGTCTTAACTGACCCCTGCAGTTGTATGGACAAGTGGGACTAAATCCTTAGTGCAGTGTTTTGCTAGGTGTCTAAGGTCTTAACTGACCCCTGCAGTTGTATGGACAAGTGGGACTAAATCCTTAGTGCAGTGTTTTGCTAGGTGTCTAAGGTCTTAACTGACCCCTGCAGTTGTATGGACAAGTGGGACTAAATCCTTAGTGCAGTGTTTTGCTAGGTGTCTAAGGTCTTAACTGACCCCTGCAGTTGTATGGACAAGTGGGACTAAATCCTTGGTGCAGTGTTTTGCTAGGTGTCTAAGGTCTTAACTGACCCCTGTAGTTGTATGGACAAGTGGGACTAAATCCTTAGTGCAGTGTTTTGCTAGGTGTCTAAGGTCTTAACTGACCCCTGCAGTTGTATGGACAAGTGGGACTAAATCCTTAGTGCAGTGTTTTGCTAGGTGTCTAAGGTCTTAACTGACCCCTGCAGTTGTATGGACAAGTGGGACTAAATCCTTAGTGCAGTGTTTTGCTAGGTGTCTAAGGTCTTAACTGACCCCTGCAGTTGTATGGACAAGTGGGACTAAATCCTTGGTGCAGTGTTTTGCTAGGTGTCTAAGGTCTTAACTGACCCCTGCAGTTGTATGGACAAGTGGGACTAAATCCTTAGTGCAGTGTTTTGCTAGGTGTCTAAGGTCTTAACTGACCCCTGCAGTTGTATGGACAAGTGGGACTAAATCCTTAGTGCAGTGTTTTGCTAGGTGTCTAAGGTCTTAACTGACCCCTGTAGTTGTATGGACAAGTGGGACTAAATCCTTAGTGCAGTGTTTTGCTAGGTGTCTAAGGTCTTAACTGACCCCTGCAGTTGTATGGACAAGTGGGACTAAATCCTTAGTGCAGTGTTTTGCTAGGTGTCTAAGGTCTTAACTGACCCCATAGTTGTATGGACAAGTGGGACTAAATCCTTGGTGCAGTGTTTTGCTAGGTGTCTAAGGTCTTAACTGACCCCTGCAGTTGTATGGACAAGTGGGACTAAATCCTTAGTGCAGTGTTTTGCTAGGTGTCTAAGGTCTTGATACCAGTGTTGCTGCCTTGACATTTTGAGTGGCACGGAGACAAGTGGTAGGCTTTCCCTCACCTTTTCCCCTATGGCCAACTCCTCCACTGTCCACTGTGCTGTTCACACCCTTGGCATTTCTTAGCTTTCATAATCTTCGGCCAAAGTCAGTCAATTTTGTGTTATGTACCCATAACGTTTCGTTTTAACAAAGGTCATGGGAAAATGAAAAAAAATTATGGAAATTACTTCTTCTTTTTTTTTGCTGTATATAAATTTAACTTAACCTATAAAAAAAATCTAATCAATGTCAGAGAACGTTTTTTAAGCTTGCCATCTTTCTTTTGCAATTTTAGCTTCTTTTCTTTTCTTTTTTATGAAGAAAGCTAGGACCATACTTTTACAAGCTTTTACAAGAGCAGTCAGCAGTTAATTCTCTTTCTCTCTCTAATTGCATTGATTTATGTTTTGAGAATTTTTGTTTTTTACTCTTTGCAGTTTGTATTTTTTGCTTGGCTTTTTGTTTAAATTCTTACTGTTAGTTGGTGTGTTATTGTTGTTTTTACCCCGTTTACTTGTTGACAGTGCAAATGTGTGTGTGTGTGTTTTAGGTTCTAACTTCTTAAGTCTGTACTGAATATCTACTTTATTGAAATTTATCTTTTTATTTAAGTGCAAAAAATTTACATTATTGACTAGAATACTGTATCTCTCTCTCTCTCTCTCTCTCTCTCTCTCTCTCTCTCTCTCTCTCTCTCTCTCTCTCTCTCTTCTCTCTCTCTCTCTCTCTCTCTCTCTCTCTCTCTCTCTCTCTCTCTCTCTCTCTCTCCTCTCTCTCTCTCTCTCTCTCTCTCTCTCTCTCTCTCTCTCTCTCTCTCTCTCTCTCTCTCTCTCTCTCTCTCTCTCTCTCTCTCTCTCTCTCTCTCTCTCTCTCTCTCTCTCTCTCTCTCTCTCTCTCTCTCTCTCTCTCTTCTCTCTCTCTCTCTCTCTCTCTCTCTCTCTCTCTCTCTCTCTCTCTCTCTCTCTCTCTCTCTCTCTCTCTCTCTCTCTCTCTCTCTCTCTCTCTCTCTCTCTCTCTCTCTCTCTCTCTCTCTCTCTCTCTCTCTCTCTCTCTCTCTCTCTACTCTCTCTCTCTCTCTCTCTCTCTCTCTCTCTCTCTCTCTCTCTCTCTCTCTCTCTCTCTCTCTCTCTCTCTCTCTCTCTCTCTCTCTCTCGCCCCCTCTCTCTCGCAAAAACAACAACAACGAAAACAAGGAAACTAATTTTGAATCGATCAACAATCAAGGCTGTCGTTTCCAGACTACTAAGCCTATTTTGTGACTGGTGTGTGCGTGTTTGTGTGTGTGCAGGATGCAGAGACTGCGATTAACCACATGAATGGACAGTGGCTAGGCTCGCGGCCTATACGCACAAACTGGGCCACCCGCAAGCCCCTAGCTCCTGTGCCCAAAGAAAGTGAGTGACATGAGTGACAAATAAAGGGGTTTGGGGGTCCTCTGGTGTTCTGAGAAGTGAACTGGTTATGTTGTGTTGCAGGTATCCATGGTATATCTTCTGAGAAGTGAACTGGTTATGTTGTGTTGCAGGTATCCATGGTATATCTATCTATCAAGGGTTGAGAATGGGGAACAATGAAGTGAAAAAGTAGCTGAAAAGGGCATTTGTGTGGTGTGGGTGTGTTTTTTTGTGGGGGGGGAGGGGGGGGGGTTGTTGCTTTTTTTAAATTTTATTGAAGGCAAAAAAATACCAATAGTTTTTTGTTTGTAGGCCATGATTTTACAACTATACTTCTTTTTAATGTTTATTTGTTCAAGACTAATCTATGGCCGTATGTATGTCATTTACATACGTTAGTCAGTGAACCACGACTTGCACTAAAGGTAACTTTCAACAGACTTATTCATTGATTGTGGGGCTTTTTTGGATTTTTGTCACTCCCTTCGAATGTAAGCACCATGAATGGAATTGACGGTTGCAAATCTGCGAGATCGCTCCGCCCACTCGTCTATTTTTAGACCCCAGGACATTCAACGGGGAGAAAGCGTGTGTTGACGCTAAACCACAGTGCAGAGACGTTTATTCCAGCACACATTAGACATGAAGACAGCGCGTATATTCATCTAAGGTGCGCACGCATGTGTGTGTATATATACCTTTGTGTGAGTGCGTGGGAAGGAGCGTGTAGGTTTGCGCTGCGCACGTGCATGTGTTTGTGGTGTACCCACATGTGAGTACTATATGCGATGCACGTTTAGCATGCATGCCAGTATGTGCGTGCACGTGTGTATGCACCCCAGTGCCTTTGCGTGCGCCAATGTGTATGTGTGTGCGCGCGTGCGTACATGTGTGTGGGGACGCGCGCGTGTGTGCATGCTTACGATTGAGAAAACATAAATGTGTGTGACTTAGTGTTCACGCCAATGCTTGTGTGTGTAGTAGTAGGCTATGTGTGTGTACGCGTGTCTATGTTATGTAGTCCTAGGTATGAGTACACAGGCTCGTACTTATGTGTGCAGCAATGTATGTGTGCACATGTACATATGCATATGTATGTGCGCACACAGATTATTATATAGGCCAAGGCTTATGTGTTCAAGCTCACGCACATAGTTGGCCTGATATAGAAATGTGTGCACGTGTGTTTGCACGCCAATGCGTGTGATGTATTTGTGGCTATGTAAGCGTGTGCGTGCGCGCGCGCACGCGTGTGTGTGTGCATGTGCCTGGTGGTAGTTGATAGAGGTATACTGTGTCGTTAAGTTTTCAGATGCGGATTATTAATGCCCCCTACCCCTTCCAAAATAAAAGAAAAAAATTAAGAAAAATAAAAAAGTCGGAAATGTCATTTTAATCCATAGATTTAGCATATTCTTCCAGGGGAGGCCTTCGTTGCTTCTTTTTCATTAAAAAATATTGTCAACTTCTGTTGGCCTTCGAACACCCCTCACCCACCCACCCCCACCCTGATCCTTTAACCAAGCACACAGACTCCTCATTCCATGACTTAACTGATCCGCCCCCGTTTTTGGCCCTTTCTCACACATTTTTTAAAACCCATTTTTGTGTGTTTGTGTGTGCCATTTTTAAGTTCCTTGACTTTTACCCCAGTGTGTGTGTGTGCGCTCGCACGCGCGTGCGTGCGTATGTGCATGTGCCTGCATGCATGTGTGTGCGCACGCACGCATTGTTTATTACGATATCCACGATCGGCCACTGTGTGAGTGTGTGTGTGTGTGTTGGGTATGTAGTGTCCGAATAGCATGAACCCGGGGCACATTTCTAAAACATTTAAGCGAAAATATTCCTGAAAACAACAAACACATCTCTCTTTACCACTGCTATAAAGAGCCTTAGACAACGCTAGCATGTCCAAGGTGGGCGTTCTCTCTCAAACGCGGTAAGGGTGTGCCCGAAATCGCGGCTAGTGATTGGCTGACCCTTGTTAGTGTGTCAAGGTCGCGCAACCGTCAATTGAGCTTCAAAATGCAAGTAAAAATATGTATGCCAAAAGAACCAAACTTCTTTCTGAAGAATGAATCAGTCCAGTTTAGTCTTTAAAGCCACAACATTCGATTCTTGGGATCAGGTCGGTGCCTTCTGACAGTGAAGGAAGAGGGGCTTGTGGCACGTTGAGAGAAATGAATGAATGCTGCCTCTCTCTGCATTCACCATACCTCTGGTGTCATGGAGGATGTTGTACGGTGTATCTGCATGGATGCTCCTGCTTTCAGGATGTCCTGAAATGCAGGATTTTGTTATTGCCTGGAGCCGGCGTCACCGGATTATGAAAATTTGAGAAGCAACGAATTTCCTATTTATAAACGTTTTGTCGGTTTCTCGCATGTGTAGAATATAAAAGAAATGAATACAGATAAATATTTACATGCCTTTACCAGGAACTTTATATTTTTAGGATTGTTTAAGTCAAGTTGTTATCTGGGCCCCTGCCTCGCAGGATTTTTGAAATTTCCCAGGAGCACCATGTATCTGGCTTTTCTTTAGTTAGTGTTTATGAATGCAATGTTGCCTTTTCTGTTGCCATTATGAGTGCAGTGTTTCTGTTTGTGCCTGTGTTCAGATGTGAAGCAGCTGTCCTACGAAGAGGTGTTCAACCAGAGCAGCCAGTCCAACTGCACTGTGTACTGCGGGGGCGTCAGTAACGGCCTGACAGGTCTGTGTCTCCTTTGGAGCTACAGAGAGAAGTGTGCAACTCTGTGTGCTTGAGTTTGTGTTTGTGCGTGTGTGCAAGGATGCATGTGAGTACTAGTAACTGGCTATAACCCCTTGACTGCCAGAGAAAAATAAAGAAGAAAAACATTGTACAAATTATGCCATGAAAAAGACAACTGATTGATAGAGCCAATCTGGCTAAATGGTTTGGGGATATAACTCTCTTGACTGTTAGAGCAAAAGCCAGCATATCAGTTTTTCCTCTTCATCTGATGACGTCATCAGTGATGTTACCAAGTCAGTAAGTGATTAAGTTATACGGCAGTCAAGGGGTTAATGAAATGGGCGGACATCAATAAGATGATAGGATGGATTTGGTGGCCCCATTCATGCTGAATATCATAGCCTGATGATGTTTTGTCTATCTTGGCTGCGTTTATGTCCTAATTCCAATCCATTACAAAAGCCACGTTTTCTTGGGGTAAGGCAGAACAGCTCTGAAGAATGGGGGCTGATCGTCGTAGTCCACTATCACTTTGGTAGGCACTAACCCATTGAGGAGACCACAGCTCTAAAAGATCTGAAAGAGGTGGACAATAGTGGGTTGTCGTTTTTTATTTTAAAGATGGCATAGCCATGTAAACTGTACACCCAGTTCAAGGCAAATATAACTACACGTTATCTTGCTTTTCAAGGGAGTGTAGTTCTGATTTTAAGGTCATTGTGATTTTTTGTATTAAGAATGTCCTGTATTTGTATAGTAATACTGAGAAATTAAATATTTTACACCAAGAAAAATGTTATATGACACCTTTTCACTACGCCTACTTTGGTTTAAATCCATCCTTCATTTTAGAAATAATCAGTAATTTTTTAATATTCAACCCAAAATTGTTTTACCGAGATTGCATTCATATGGCTTGCCATTCTGCGAATCTGACATGTGCAGCAAGTACAAGGCCTAAGGAACCACTGTACCAAGTTTCATTGCAGTCGGTTTAGTGGTTTGGGCGCTATGACATGGAATATATTTTTTATCACGCACGGACCCAGTTTTTTTAGAACTGAGAGTGCAAAAAAGGAAGGGGGGAAAGGCTAATATAAGGATAGATCCAAGAATTTTGGATCTTCAAATATTTAGAAATCCATTAAGCCGTTTTCATTTTGTAAATAAAAGTCCAGAATGGATTCGGATCAAAAAGAGAAATGAGATGGCTATATATACATGCCCTTTGATCTCTTGGATCGAATGTTGCATGGGTATGGATCGATTGTGCCTGGTCAAAGAAACAAACCAGCAGGATGGAAAGAAGGGAAGGGCCCCTGGAAGGGCCCGGAAATGTGGTGCGCCCTCAGTTTTCTTCCCCAGAGCAGTGAAGCAGGCAGGCTGGCCTCTGTGGAGAAAAGGGCAGCTAGGCAGAGCTGGGCAAATATTTATCTGTCACCCTGTTCACTGAGGAGGGTGAGGGCTAAGCGAAGGGATGGAAACCAGAAGAAAGGAAGATGGGGACATAGATCTGGCGGGGTGGGGGCTATTGATCTGCTGTAAGGGCAGGTAGTGTGTTTGTCATGCCATACATTTTTGTCCCTTCTCCCTTTCCCTGTGTTAGTATTAGAGAGGGCGGTGGTCTCTGGGTGATGCTTGAAGTGACACATGGGGCACCACTGGAGAGGTTGACAGCATGCATATGAAGCAGAGCCTGGAAAAGCCATAAGTTTGCTTATGTTATTTGTCAGCACCATTTTGTCTTTTCTCACTGCGCGTTGCTTATATTTCAACTCCCTAGTTGATTTGATAGACACAGCATAGTTTTGTGTTCAGCTAAAAAAGAAACTTACATGGGAATAAATGTACATTCCACTGATAGTCCTGATTGTGAAGTTTCCAGTCTAGCACCCCACAAATGCAGTGGGAAGTTACATAAGGTAATTTGAATTTATGGCCAAGAAAAGGACTTTGCTGGAAAGTGTCCCCGTCTCTTTCTCGTGGAAAGAAAAGGTTCCATGCATAAGGATGTGAAAGCCTGCAGCTGAGAAATAAAACAATGTGTATTTTGGCTCATAAAGTTACAAATACAATTATTGTGAAATGAAGTTGCCACTTCAATATTCTGTTTTTCAGAGGATGTGATGCGGAATACCTTCAAAGGGTACGGCAACATTCAAGAAGTGCGAGTCTTCAAGGAAAAGGGCTACGCTTTCATCAGGTAGGCCACTGGCTGGTGTTGAAGGAAGCAGTTTGTATACATGAGCATGGTTTCCTCACATTGGAATGAAATGGGTGGTTTTTTCTCAGCTGGGATGACACTGGAGGATGGTATAATCAAAAAATGAAATGGTGAAATTATTTTTCTTTATCATGTAATTAAGGGCATTGTTTTAAATAAGCAACAATGTGAAACTTATGTTTGTGTGTAAAACTGTGGTTTCAAAAGGGTTGATAAGGGAAATGTGACTATAGGCTAGAGTAAATGTCTTTGGGGGAAAAGAGGCTTTGTTGTAACAAAGAGGCTGGGATGAGATGAGTGGAAACAGTAAAAGAGATGGTAGGACACTGGAGTAGAGTTGGGGTAGGGTATTCAACCATTGTAGTTGTGACAATTAGTTTTGATGAAATGGAAAAATAACCCATCAGTTATATTTGTGATATGAACACTGTAGCTTGAACGTTTTAAAAACAGCGCCTATACTGTATCAATAGACCTCTTGCCTTCAGGCTTAAAGGCTTTTAAGAAGGAGAGAAAGGCATTGATAATGTCCATGTTGGAACATAAAACACAGTAACCCTATTTCAACTTAGAGCGACTGGTGACCTCCCAAGTTGGCTGGTGTGCAGGTTTTGTTCGAAGGAAGCGGCGACCAATGCCATCTGCGGGGTGCACGGCACCATGATCAACGAGCAGCTGGTCAAGTGCTCCTGGGGCAAGGAGCCCAACGAAGCAGGACCTCCTCAGGCCGCCGGCGTTGTGGTGAGGCACCAGGGAACATGGGCACACACACTGCAACTGGGCCAAACAAAAGAAAGAAATACAAAATGAGAGCAAAAAATGTACAACTGTATCACTGTATCTTACAGACCCATTTTAGGAATGTTTTTAGATTAGAACATCATTCTTTTAGTTCTGTAAAGAGATTCTGTTTGTTGCTTGTCATACCCTAGCTAAAAAGACTCCAGGGATCATCCCAACAGCCGAAGCACTTGAACACTATGGTACAAATGCACCAGCTAGGGATGAGAACATTACGTGTGCAACAGTTTTTGATTACCCCGACACTCCGACTTAGATCGGCAAAGGACTAAAAAGAAAAACGAACTGAGAGCCTAATTAGTTCAACCAGAGAGGTTCTTTAAATCTGTGGTTCAACCATTGTAGACCGGACCCACAACAAAAGTATCAATTCTTCCCCGTGAACACCCCCCACCGCACCCCACCCCCCAACCATCAGTATGTCTGGGTTTTTTTAATATACCCTTATGTTATGAGGGGGGGGGGGGGGGGGGTGAAGAGAGAGAGAGAGAGTAGTACTTCTTCTTCTAAGTTCTTCTTCTTTTTAGGTCGTCCGGGCATGTTCCTGTCAATTATGAACGTAGATGCATCATGCTGCTGTTATGCGCCTAAGTAAGAATAATTAGGCCCAGCATGTCTGACTTCGGATAGAGGAAATCTTTTTGAAAGTATTTCTTGAAAAAAGGCAGGAGAATGGACCGGAAAGGCAAAACGATAGTAGATAACTGCATGCACAGGGAAAAGGCAGAGTCAAAGAGACCGACAGATTAGAAATAGTTATAAGCACAGAACTTCTAGAAGGTGGGGAAACTATGCCCCCCCCTCCCAGTATCCCTAACCAAACGTGGCAGCGTGGGCATTTTATCAACGTAGGTACACACGGATTGCTGCGATCCCCCACCCCCCACCCCCCCCACCCCCCCACACCCCCAGTCAGTCTTTCTCTCTCTCTCTCTCTCTCTCTCTCTCTCTCTCTCTCTTCTCTCTCTCTCTCTCTCTCTCTCTCTCTCTCTCTCTCTCTCTCTCTCTCTCTCTCTCTCTCTCTCTCTCTCTCTCTCTCTCTCTCTCTCTCTCTCTCTCTCCCCCCACTTGTCTGTGTAAAAATAGCTACTGCTCGCGGGGAAACATTGACTGGTTGCTGGTTGTTGGTCGCTCGCAGCTGTGAACCAAAGACACTGAAAAGAAAAGACTAACATCCGGTCACTTTTCCGTATATGAGTAGTGAGGACAGAAACACTGGTTATGTCCCTTATAAACATGACAGTTGAATTCTCCATTCAAATTCCAATCTGAGTCTTTGGATAGCCGCCACTGTGAATGGTGTAACTACCCCACTATTACTAACGATAACTCTATCAGCCCGGCTCGCCGTAACTCTGAAATAGTCCGTCTTACCCTTTTAGAATCTTTGGTTCTGTGTCAAGTGTTGGTTGAAATTAACGTCCTGCAAATGTAAATCGGGTTAAGCGCACATTTATGAACGGATGCTGTTGAAATTTTGCACCGAGATAGTCCCTATCCCCGGTCAGGCACATTCCAAATTTCGAATCAATGTCCGGTCTGGTTACGCCGCGGTTTGTAAAAAGGTGAAGTGTGGTGAAGCGGCGCATAGCGCGCGCGTTTCTGAACCGATTCGCTTCTGGTTTGGCACATCGATAGTCACTGTCCCCGGTCATCTACCTGCCAAATTCGAAGGCAGTCTGCCCAGAAATGCCGGGGATACGGGCGCCGAGAGGCCGGCGGATGCGCGTTTCGCGCATTTGCGAAACCGCGCAAATGATACGGCCGCCTCGGTTGCCGTTGCAGCAAATTTGAAGCGATTCTGTTGAAAAACGGCGGAGTTATAAGGCCCGTTTTGTGTTTCAGACAGACACACACACACACACACACACTCACACTCACACTCACACTCTTGCCTTATTACTATAATGATGATAATAGTAGTATGATTCCTCGTCCTCTTTGTTCATTGCTGCATTGATGGTGTTTTCAGGCGGCAGGGCTGCAGCAGCCTGCGGCCTACGGGCAGTACTACAACATGCAGGGCACCACCTACTGGAACGGCGCCGGATACCCCAACACCTATGCCCCAACCGTGGGGGCCGCCTCCGCCCAGCAGCAGTTCATCCAGCCCAGCAACATGGGCCAGTGGCAGGCCGCCACCTACCCTGCCAACTACCAGCCTTATGGGTGAGTGTCCCCTCTGTAGACCCCTATCTACCCTACCAACTACCAGCCTTATGGATGAGTGTCCCCCTCTGTAGACCCCTATCTACCCCCAACTACCAGCCTTATGGGTGAGTATCCCCCACTGTAGACCCCTATCTACCCCCCAACTACTAGCCTTATGGGTGAGTGTCCCCCTCTGTAGGCCTCTATCAACCCCACACTGCTTGGCTTGGTGCAGAGCTGTGATGGCTATATATCACCACCGGTTTCAGCCACCGTAGAGGATGGTTGTTGCCTCTCGTGGATCTATGAGCTGTCTTTGTGGATTCATTATTGTATGTGTTGTAGCTATCTTTTTATGAGGGGAAACTGACCATTTCAACATTTCTCCATAAGTGACATCTTAAGATCAAAGTAAAGCAAGAGAGGAATAGCTCACTGATATACCGGTAGTAATTTCAGCTTTAAAAAAAATTGTTTTCTGGTAAAATGGTTGACCTACGGTTTTGCTGTTTCATTTATGGCTTTTTCAACAAAAATTCCCTTCTAGTTTACCCCCCCTTTAGATATAGTGAGGCGCATTATTTTTAGTGCTGTGCTGCATTTTGTGTGTGAGCTGCCTTATTCTGACGGTTGACGGGTAGTGTTGTGTTGATCAGGTCGATGCCCAACACCATGCAGTGGGGCCAGCAGGCAGTGCCGCAGATCAGCCAGCAGCAGTACAGCCAGCCCCAGGGCATCGTCGGCTACCCCATGCAGCAGGGTGAGATTGACAGTTGGCCCTGTACCACTCTACATCAGTGATGAGGCCCACAACCCTCCCCTCACCCCATCTCTTCCCACCATTCTAGTCCTCAACCTCTCCTCCTACCATCCCCCGGCATTACTAGCTCCCTAGTTGTTCCCCTCCTGCCCCTTCTGTGAAGTCAGTTTGTTTTCAGTCAGGCAGTTTTCATGATGGGCTCACTGAAGTCGATCTGTTTGGAAGATTAGATCTCGGTTTTTCCGGCACCGTTCTGGTCTTTTCTGAAGTGTGCTAGTAGTTTGTGGTAGGACTTCCCCTGAAAATCTTCTTTTCAGCTGTGAAATAAACTTTATGAGGCAAGTAATGGCTTTCAATGTTTTGTTGGTGTTTTTTTCTGTATTTTGCTGATTACAGACAGGAGTCTGATCTTCAGAAATGACACTAAAGTGGCAATTTTCTAGTGTGGAGGAGAATGTTTTGTCAAGCTTGTTTATATGGAAGTAGAATTGAGTTTTTACTTGGTCTGCTGAAGTGGAAGTTGAATTGAGTTTTTGCTTGGTCTGCTGAAGTGGAAGTTGAATTTAAGTTTTTACTTGGTCTGCTGAAGTGGAAGTAGAATTAAGTTTTTACTTGGTCTGCTGAAGTGGAAGTTGAATTCAGTTTTTGCTTGGTCTGCTGAAGTGGAAGTTGAATTAAGTTTTTACTTGGTCTGCTGAAGTGGAAGTTGAATTAAGTTTTTACTTGGTCTGCTGAAGTGGAAGTAGAATTAAGTTTTTACTTGGTCTGCTGAAGTGGAAGTTGAATTGAGTTTTTACTTGGTCTGCTGAAGTGGAAGTTGAATTGAGTTTTTACTTGGTCTGCTGAAGTGGAAGTGGAATTGAGTTTTTACTTGGTCTGCTGAAGTGGAAGTTGAATTGAGTTTTTGCTTGGTCTGTGGAAGTGGAATTGAGTTTTTACTTGGTTGCTGAAGTGGAAGTTGAATTGAGTTTTTGCTTGGTAGTGGAAGTGGAATTGAGTTTTTGCGTGATCTGCTGAAGTGGAAGTTGAATTGAATTTTTACTTGGTCTGCTGAAGTGGAAGTGGAATAGAGTTTTTACTTGGTTGCTGAAGTGGAAGTTGAATTGAGTTTTTGCTTGGTTGCTGAAGTGGAAGTGGAATTGAGTTTTTGCTTGATCTGCTGAAGTGGAAGTTGAATTGAATTTTTTACTTGGTCTGCTGCATTCCAGGTCGTAAAACCTGACCCTCTGCAGTTTCTCTCTCATGTGTAAGGGAGGCTACTTGTCAACATTTTTATGTCATGCTTTGTCACCTTCTGGTTACCTTCCTTTGCAGTTTGATTTCTCCCCCTACTTTTTTTTTTATCTGTGTTTTTTGTGTGGGATTATTTTTATCATTTATTTAATGTTCACCCTGGTGTAGATTGTTTTTCTTTTTTGCCTTTTGGTAATGTTTTGCCTGCAATATATCTTCTAGTTAAGATGGATGTGATGTTTGTTTCACATCCATGTTTTGGTTTTGTTTTCTTACGGGCTTTTAGAATTTTTTTGCTTTTTCATACGTGGTGTTTTAGAAGATTATATAGATGTGTGTGGTTTATGAAATTTGATTTATTTTTTATTTCAAGAGTTTTTCAGTAGTTTTTACTCTTAGACAAATGTGAGCATATACTTTATTAAAACTAACCGTTTTTGTAAAATGCTACTATTGTATTGAAATGTTTCATTTAATATTAATAAACTATTATAAATTCATTTTTGCATATTTCCCCCACCTGGAAGTTCTGTGCTTGTAGCTTCTTCTAATCTATCACTCTCTTTGACTCTGCCTTTTCCCTTTGCTTACTGTCATCTACTATCTTTCTTCCGTGCAGATCCATTCTCCTGCCTTTGTCCTAGAAATTCTTACTGAGATTTTCTCCAGTTGACGACGAACATACTGGGCCTAACTATTTCTTAGTTAAGGAGCATAACAGCAGCATGATGCATCTGTGTTCATACGACAGGAGATTGTCTGAGCGATCGATGAAGAAGAAGTATTAATCTTGACAGAACTGGGTCAAGGATGTTGTATTATCTGATATCATCACATATTTATTCCATAACAGACATATGGTAAAGGGTACCGGTAGTGTTAGGGAAAGGGTAGAGGGACTGTGTTGGTCTTCATAAAATTTTAGCAAATATAAAAAGTGATATGAAGTACATGTACATTTTAGAGACTTATGAAATAAGCCATGACATATATATTTACTTACAGAGTTTAACGTAGATTTTGCATTGTAGTTGTGCCGATTTTGTTTCATGTCAGCTGGTGGAGAGAGACATCGTTGTTTGCCTTGGCAGCTGTACACTTCGTTTTTGTTTTTAGCCTGGGAAAACAATGCCTTTTTTGTATATTTTCAATGGAACGTTGTGCTTTACAATTTTATAGCTATTTCCCTGTGTTTTCTTTTTCTGATTTTCTTTTAGATGGCTCTGTTGATTATTAACATGTTGAAAGGACACACCCACTTGCCAGGGTCCCCTGGCAAAAATGGTACAGAAACGTGTGTATGTATGACAAAGTGCACCGTGCGTTGTTTATACCGCAATGGCGTGTGTGCCTGTACCTGCCCTGTGCGTACTCTGTGTGTATACTGAGCCAGTGTCTAGCACTAGCAGATCTGTCGGTGTGGTGTGGGCTGATGTTATCCGGGCCTTGTTCTTAATCATCAGTATCTAACGCTCCACTCTTCTCTGGTTTGCCATCATCTTGTTGTCGTCATCTATCCGCACAGTATTCATGTGTGCTGTGACACAAATGTGTCTGCTTTCTATCTTGTGTTTAATCCTTAGTTTTATTCTAAAATCCTTGAAGTTAATAAATTAACCAGCAGATTCTCTCTCCCTCATATCTCTTTCCATCTCTTCTTGTTTTTCTTTTTCTCTTAGTTTCTCAGCTGCCGTTCCCCCTCGTATCGACCCCCCCCCCCCCCCCCCCCTCCCCCCCCCCCCCCCCCCCCCCCCCACCCCTCCTATCTCGCCCAGTTTTTTCATTCACCTTCCAGTTTTGACTCGGAAATATTTTACATATTCTTCATGCAAGAGATTTTTTCAAATTAATTGATAGCAAGAATTCAATATGTATTTTTGTCCTTTTAGTTTCTTTTGCATAGTTTTGAAAAAAATTAAATCAAAATCCGCTGAAATTTGAGATGATCTGAGATGGTTTGCTTATTGAAGCAAAGGGCTCCCATCTTTTTGGTGTAAATGATTGAACATTATATTTTCAGTTTTTACCAAATAGGACTGAGGTTTAGGGTTTTTTCCTTTCATTATATTTTCTTAGAATTAAAATCAGCTTTGCTCACTTGCATTGAGTTTGGAAAAAATATATATTTGGAGTATGGTCTTGTGTCACCAATGCAAGGCAAGATTGGACAATCATCAGTGAGCAGAACAAATGCCAAACACTAGTAGCCTAGAATGCGGATGTGTGAAGGCCCTCAGCATATCAGTATGGTATGTTTATGCTTTCTAAACAAGAGTGTGCGTCTTGCGCACTTCTGTAAATTGACATATAGACTTTGTGGTTCATACAGGATCATGTGGCCAACGGCAAGCTACAACACTACATGCCATTTCCCCCATTAGTCCACTGTTCATTGCTACACATTCAGCAATCTCTAGTATCTTTCCTCTCCATAAAGAGCCTGCATTTGAACAAACATGTTGTTCGTTCATGGTTTTATTCAAAGTCCATCAATCAGGCATGGTAGACCTCCGCGAAACAGTTTCAAACAAAATTATTAAAAAATGCTTTGAAATGCCATGAAAAAGTTAAAATTTCACTCATTTATTGAATTTTCTTCGCCCCCCTGGACCCCCGGCCATTTTCCTTGAAAACCACTTTGCCCCCACTACCATGCCTGATAAATGTGAAATAATTTGTAGGCGTGCAACTTTCACATTTTCTATTAAAGTTTTTGGGGTGTTTTGTTTTGTTGTTGCTGTTGTTAATTGTTCAAAAGTGTGTAAAGCTGAGTCCTAGAAATTGCAGTGAGATTTATTAAAAGCTTTGCTGCTTTTTTTTCTTCAAAATAGGCATTCTGCTTGGCAGCATGCGATAATGATAATGCTGATGCAGAACTTGCAAAACTTATAGGAAATTACATCTTCAGGTGTATGGTGGGAAGGAAAATAACAGAACTTAGGATTTGTTGTCGATACAATAATTTGTATGAGGGTTAGAAGTCATCTTCTTTTATTTTGCAGACAGTATGGTAATGTCAATACATTTTTGAAACTTGTGAATTTAGTGATGAACTGACAAAATGTTGTTAATGTGGTATGTTGTGTGCTTTTTCTTCTTTGTTATGGCCTATGTGCTGTGCTGTGTTGTGTAGCTGTCGGTATGCAGCAGTAATGGTAGGCCACAGCCGTGAGCGCTGCTGTTGTGCCCAGGGCCTCATTTCGTGTCTCGACTCACGGGGTAGCGCCATGCAGCAGCAGGGGCTGCAACTCTAGCTTTGTGGCTTTCCTGTCCCAGTATATTATCTCCTCATGTATCTGTGCCATCATTATCCACTGAGCTCTTCTTTCTCTATGGGTTGCTCTCTTCGTCCTAGTCTCCTGACTGGCAATACTCTGATCCCATGGATTGTATGGATTCCTACTCCTGAGGTGTGTGTGTGTGTGTGTACTGGCCTTTGGCATAACGAGCGTAATGGAAATGCTGCCTACTGTGCAAGCTGACTTTCTCCTGCTCTTTACCTGTCACCTTAGCACACCTGGATGGTGACAATGACCTGGCACATCACTGATTTAGATTGGTATAGGGCGCTCTGTGTAGTTAGCTGGCTGTGTGTGCGTCCTTTTCCTTTCTCCTTTAATAATACCCTTGTATTGTGCCGTCTTTGTACTACTGCATTAACCGTGACTAGGGAATCCGTAAAGGCTTTTTTTTTCCTGTCTGAAAAAAACAAAAAAACTCTTGCATGTGTGCAGCCTTAACTGTTGTGGAAATATGGTTAATATGATTCGTATCGGAATGTAACTTAGAGACATGCAATGTTTGAGTGTGTGTTCTTCTTGTTTTGTTTGTTTTCAATAATCTAATCTAGTTTCTCACAACAGTTTTCACTTAATTGAAGCCTGATGTGATCTGCTCTTTTGTTGCAAAGATGTTGACCGATTTGGTTGTTGACATGTTAGAAAACGAAAGAGCCCAAGTGAGGCCACGAGGTAAGCACTTTTGAGGTAAGATGGTAAGGTTTCTATTTTTACCCCTTTCGGGAATTTCTCTTTCAATTTTATTTCTGGCTTGTTTACTTTTCAACTTCATTCATTTTATCCCTTTTTTTAAAATTTTCAACACTCATGTTCCATAGTATTTTGTTGATTGTCATTCTCTCCAGTTTTTCTTATACTTTTGTAAAATTTCCGTTATTATTTTTCTTTTTGTAACAGACATATTTTTTCTTTTTTTTTAGCCCTTATTTTCTTTTGTGATTATCCTGTTCATGGCTTTTCATTTTGTGTTGTTGCATTTTCTTTTTGAATTCATTCATTGGCGTTAGATTTAATCTTCATTGGTTGCTTGGTAAGTTTTGTTGTAAGAAAGATTACTCTTGCAGCAGCCCCACTCTGTCCACTTCCCAATCTGTCCCCTTCCCACTCTGTCCCCTTCCTACTCTGTGCCCTTCCCACTCTGTCCCCTTCCCACTCTGTGCCCTTCCTACTCTGTCCCCTTCCCACTCTGTGCCCTTCCCACTCTGTCCCCTTCCCACTCTGTCCCCTTCCCACTCTGTCCCCTTCCTACTCTGTCCCCTTCCCACTCTGTCCCCTTCCCACTCTGTGCCCTTCCTACTCTGTGCCCTTCCCACTCTGTGCCCTTCCCACTCTGTCCCCTTCCCACTCTGTCCCCTTCCCACTCTGTCCCCTTCCCACTCTGTCCCCTTCCCACTCTGTCCCCTTCCCACTCTGTCCCCTTCCCACTCTGTCCCCTTCCCACTCTGTCCCCTTCCCACTCTGTCCCCTTCCTACTCTGTCCCCTTCCCACTCTGTCCCCTTCCCACTCTGTCCCCTTCCCACTCTGTCCCCTTCCCACTCTGTCCCCTTCCCACTCTGTCCCCTTCCCACTCTGTCCCCTTCCTACTCTGTCCCCTTCCCACTCTGTCCCCTTCCCACTCTGTGCCCTTCCTACTCTGTCCCCTTCCCACTCTGTCCCCTTCCCACTCTGTCCCCTTCCTACTCTGTCCCCTTCCTACTCTGTCCCCTTCCCACTCTGTCCCCTTCCCACTCTGTCCCCTTCCTACTCTGTGCCCTTCCCACTCTGTCCCCTTCCCACTCTGTCCCCTTCCTACTCTGTCCCCTTCCCACTCTGTCCCCTTCCCACTCTGTCCCCTTCCCACTCTGTCCCCTTCCTACTCTGTCCCCTTCCCACTCTGTCCCCTTCCCACTCTGTCCCCTTCCCACTCTGTCCCCTTCCTACTCTGTCCCCTTCCCACTCTGTCCCCTTCCCACTCTGTCCCCTTCCCACTCTGTCCCCTTCCCACTCTGTGCCCTTCCCACTCTGTCCCCTTCCTACTCTGTGCCCTTCCCACTCTGTCCCCTTCCCACTCTGTCCCCTTCCCACTCTGTCCCCTTCCCACTCTGTCCCCTTCCCACTCTGTCCCCTTCCCACTCTGTCCCCTTCCCACTCTGTGCCCTTCCCACTCTGTCCCCTTCCCACTCTGTCCCCTTCCCACTCTGTCCCCTTCACACTCTGTCCCCTTCCCACTCTGTCCCCTTCCCACTCTGTCCCCTTCCCACTCTGTCCCCTTCCCACTCTGTGCCCTTCCCACTCTGTCCCCTTCCCACTCTGTCCCCTTCCCACTCTGTCCCCTTCCCACTCTGTGCCCTTCACACTCTGTGCCCTTCACACTCTGTGCCCTTCCCACTCTGTCCCCTTCCCACTCTGTCCCCTTCCCACTCTGTCCCCTTCCCACTCTGTCCCCTTCCCACTCTGTCCCCTTCCCACTCTGTCCCCTTCCTACTCTGTCCCCTTCCCACTCTGTCCCCTTCCCACTCTGTCCCCTTCCCACTCTGTCCCCTTCCCACTCTGTCCCCTTCCCACTCTGTCCCCTTCCCACTCTGTCCCCTTCCCACTCTGTCCCCTTCCCACTCTGTCCCCTTCCCACTCTGTCCCCTTCCCACTCTGTCCCCTTCACACTCTGTCCCCTTCCCACTCTGTCCCCTTCCCACTCTGTCCCCTTCCCACTCTGTCCCCTTCCCACTCTGTCCCCTTCCCACTCTGTCCCCTTCCCACTCTGTCCCCTTCCCACTCTGTCCCCTTCCTACTCTGTCCCCTTCCCACTCTGTCCCCTTCCCACTCTGTCCCCTTCCCACTCTGTCCCCTTCCCACTCTGTCCCCTTCCCACTCTGTCCCCTTCCCACTCTGTCCCCTTCCCACTCTGTCCCCTTCCCACTCTGTCCCCTTCCCACTCTGTCCCCTTCCCACTCTGTCCCCTTCCCACTCTGTCCCCTTCCCACTCTGTGCCCTTCCCACTCTGTCCCCTTCCCACTCTGTCCCCTTCCCACTCTGTCCCCTTCCCACTCTGTCCCCTTCCCACTCTGTCCCCTTCCCACTCTGTCCCCTTCCCACTCTGTCCCCTTCCCACTCTGTCCCCTTCCCACTCTGTCCCCTTCCCACTCTGTCCCCTTCCTACTCTGTCCCCTTCCTACTCTGTCCCCTTCCCACTCTGTCCCCTTCCCACTCTGTCCCCTTCCCACTCTGTCCCCTTCCCACTCTGTCCCCTTCCCACTCTGTCCCCTTCCCACTCTGTCCCCTTCCCACTCTGTCCCCTTCCCACTCTGTGCCCTTCCCACTCTGTCCCCTTCCCACTCTGTCCCCTTCCCACTCTGTGCCCTTCCCACTCTGTCCCCTTCCCACTCTGTCCCCTTCCCACTCTGTCCCCTTCCCACTCTGTCCCCTTCCCACTCTGTCCCCTTCCCACTCTGTCCCCTTCCACTCTGTCCCCTTCCACTCTGTGCCCTTCCCACTCTGTGCCCTTCACACTCTGTCCCCTTCCCACTCTGTCCCCTTCACACTCTGTCCCCTTCACACTCTGTGCCCTTCCCACTCTGTGCCCTTCCCACTCTGTCCCCTTCCCACTCTGTGCCCTTCCCACTCTGTCCCCTTCCCACTCTGTCCCCTTCCCACTCTGTCCCCTTCACACTCTGTGCCCTTCCCACTCTGTGCCCTTCCCACTCTGTCCCCTTCCCACTCTGTCCCCTTCCCACTCTGTCCCCTTCCCACTCTGTCCCCTTCCCACTCTGTCCCCTTCCCACTCTGTCCCCTTCCCACTCTGTCCCCTTCACACTCTGTGCCCTTCCCACTCTGTCCCCTTCCCACTCTGTCCCCTTCCTACTCTGTCCCCTTCCTACTCTGTCCCCTTCCCACTCTGTCCCCTTCCCACTCTGTCCCCTTCCCACTCTGTCCCCTTCCCACTCTGTGCCCTTCCCACTCTGTCCCCTTCCCACTCTGTGCCCTTCCCACTCTGTCCCCTTCCCACTCTGTCCCCTTCCCACTCTGTCCCCTTCCTACTCTGTCCCCTTCCTACTCTGTCCCCTTCCTACTCTGTGCCCTTCCTACTCTGTGCCCTTCCCACTCTATCCCCTTCCCACTCTGTGCCCCACCCCACCCCCCCTCCCTCACTCCCCTGCACCAGGTAGGCAAAGGTGCAAATGTTATCTGTTTTTCGGAAAGCAGTATTTTTTTCCTATAGTATCTAAGGTATTTGGATAATAAAAATGAGAGGAAAGCAA
This sequence comes from Phymorhynchus buccinoides, assembly GCA_017654935.2. Classification (NCBI taxonomy): domain Eukaryota; kingdom Metazoa; phylum Mollusca; class Gastropoda; order Neogastropoda; family Raphitomidae; genus Phymorhynchus; species Phymorhynchus buccinoides. The sequence goes on along the minus strand of CM065683.1, from coordinate 41,944,048 downwards.
CAGCCTTAACTGGGATAGGGTTGGGGGAGGAGGGGGTGATAACCCTGGTCCTGTGTACAATGGGACGACCTAGTGTTGGGCTTGCTGCTAATCTAAACACAGGAACAGAATAGTGTTGCAAGATTGAGGGTAGTCAGCATGGCAGAGACCTTTGCCTGGCTTGCCCCCTGTCCTCTGCAGTCAATGATGCCCTTTCATCTTCCATCGTTAACCAGCCGCGAGGCGAAAGCTGGTTAATGTTTTCAGTGTTGGCTGTGTATGTTAATACGATGGTGTTTGAACGGAGGTACATAAGACCTAATTTTGCATGCGGATAGGTAGTTAGGACATCTAGGCAAAGTTCAAAGTTGGTCAATGGTCAAGGTCACTGGAGCCGAAAAAGCTGTTGCGCGGCTGGTCGATCTAGCGATTTCACACTCTAGTTTATATGTGTTTGTTCCTGTGGTTTAAAAAAAAAACCTGACAGCAACTGGAGACTGTGTGTCAGCTTTGAATGTGTTGTGTGCTGCTTCCCTCTACCATGCTGTTATGTGTGTCATGGATGCCTGCCAGAAACTTTGAAGGGTTCTTCTCTTGAGAGCCCATGGTCAGTATGTTGACCATTGAGCCCAATATTATATGAATGTAACTTATAAATATGTGTGTATGCTTTGTTAATCATGATCTTGATAGGGAAGGGGGGAGGGTAAAAATTGTGTGCATGTCATGAATGTTGAATAGTAGATTGGGAGAGGCGGTTGGAGAAATGACTATAAGCTGGTTTCATTTCATTTGAATTGAGATGTTTGGGGTGGGTTTTTTCCAGTTTACTGGGTATATGTCATTGGCCTGACTTAAGATCTGGATATGGCTTTGTTGCTGTGATCAATGGAAAAGGGACAATATTTAGTAAGAAATGAATGTGAGGTAATCGTGGGTTGCCATGAATTCTATGCAGAATGTGTTTGGAAAATGGAGAGGGCCAAGGGCTTGAGAGAATGGGTGTGTGCATGTGGGGGCGCTGTCCACCTGAAGGCGTCACTGAGGCCTGGGCTGACCTGGTACAATTGCTGTGCTGTTGCAGGGTTCCTGGGACAGTGACTTTCATTTAGCTCCTAGCGGCGGCCGCCTGCCCCTTCCAGGAGGGCTGGGCGCGTACTGGGCCTTCCTCCCCCCCCCCCCTCTGGTGGCTGTCGACGCTGCTGACTGCTGCTGGAGCACCTCGGGACCCGGGACTCTGGTGGACCTTGCTAGCACCAGCGCTGTCCTGACCTGTGTATAGATGTCTGGGGGGACATGGGCTGGGAGAAACTGAAAAAGGGGATGGGGGATGGGGATGACTATTAGAAAAAGAGATGGGGGTGAGAAGGCATTTTCCAAGGATAAGGGTTACTAGTTGTAGGATTTTGAGCTGACCGGGCGGGGCTGGGGAAGAGGGTGGGTGGGAAGGGGGTTGGGGGTGATTTCAAAGCGGGGGGGTGTCCCCCAGTTATGCAATGAGGGACAAACTGTAGTTTTTGACTTGCTGCTACTGCGTTGACATTCTTGGGACATTGACTAATTGCTCTGTGGACAGTGATGATGATGTTATCATAGTGACCTGGTTTGCCTGGTGGTGGGTATTTGTGTGTGGCGTTAGTGTTAGTGTTTTTTCACCCTGTGCATTGTACATACGCCATCGACCATGTTGTAGCATAGGACCTATGTGCTTGTGATTCGTTGGGGCTATCTGGGGTGGGGGGGGCATGGGGGATATGCAACATAAAATCTGATATAAAAAATCCGTTTTGTTTTTTGTGGTGTCCTGTTATGATATATGACACATGTAGGTGTTGGTAGAGCTGCAATGATTTATGTGTAAGGTTGCCATGATTCTATGTTATGTACAGAGCTTGAATCTTTTGCAAGTGTGGCTGTGCCGGATGGAGAAGAAGGCAGGAGAATTAAGAACAGCTATGTCGTTTTGATGGGGGAGGGTGGAAATGTTGAAGCGTTTTGACAGTTAACCGGTTAGTGGAGAGAGTGATTGTACCTGTATGCACTTGATGGTGGGTGGGTGGGTGATGCCTGTTAGGGCTACTTTGACCCCTGTAACTCCCCTTCCCCCACACCCTTTCCATTGTCAGCTTTTTGTGTGCAAAAGTGGGAGCCTCCCATAAGCTGGATCACCTCAGAATGTTTGTGAGGTGGCCAGGAGCGTCCAGTGTGTTGAAATGATGACTAATATATTTGATAATGATGACTCGTGTTAATGTGCCTGTACATACTGGTGGTGAAGGAGGTGGGCCCACACCCTTTGTAACCCTCACACAACAACGTTGCATGTTTCCTGTTGTCAACACTCATTGTCGTCGTGTCCAAAGGACACAAACCATGTATTTCATCTTGCATATATCTGGGTTACGTGTTGCGTTGCGATGGCAGCGGAGATGTTCTCGTTTTTCATTGTGTGTTTGTGTCATTGTTGTTTTAAGTGATGATGTTGAAGTTTGGACTCAAAAAGCATTGTATGGCTTATGTGTGCGCAGATGTTTTGTGTCGTTGAAAGCCAATAGCTTTGTTTCATGAGAAGATTTTCAGTGCTTGGAAGTAATCATTCTATTATTTATTTATTTTTTAGTATTAGGAACATTTTAGTGCTCTTTTATCATTTCTAGTTTATAACTGGTACTTTCTGGATTAAAAAAAAGTATGTTTTTGGTTTTCTTTTTTTTTTATTATAAAAAAAGGATAGATGTTGGATAAATGATGAGCCTACATACTATGCCTTATTAGAATGTCAGGTAATATATAATGAAGTGAAGCCCTAGTTAACTAAATGCCCTTTAGTCTGAGTTTGATCAGTAATAGGCATGGATTTGAGCATAGAATTTTGGCTTCGCTTCTTTCTTTCTTTTTTAAGTTGTAATGTTATTAACAACATTGAATTCAGAAAGATTTTAGGACTGTCACATTAGCTTTTATGTTTATTTTAATGAAAATATAATAGAAATTGAAAAGAATTCTGTTGTATTTGGTGAAGTAGAAATGGCTGGCTGACTGTGCAGACTGACTGTCTCCCCAACAGGGTGCAATCCTGGTAGAGATAGAGGTGTAGAGAAGTGATGGAAAGGTGGACAGTGTGGAGTGACCACTGTAATGACCACGATTCTCACAGCTTGTGGTCAATACACGTGACATGCCTGTTTGCTCCAGCTGCTTTTTGTTCTATTTAACGGAATGGGAGGAGTTTGTCCTTGATTGTTGTGGCGTGAAGATGAATGAGCACATAACCCGCAGCTGTGAGCATTTGTGAGAGTGACTGTGTCGGTGTTAGGGCTCCTTCCCCCCTCCTGGCCCCGTGTATAGCAGTGTCAATGGCTGGTACCCACGTGTCGTCATATCCAGCCACAAGGAGCGCCATATTATGGGAGACCGCCATCTTAGTCCTTGCCTTTTTTTGAAAAATGCCAGATCGATGCTGCGTATTTGGCTGTTCCAATTCGAAACTTATTTAAACTGTATTTATAACATCTGGATGTTTTCTTTACACATTTAGATAACATTTTCACTTTGTTTACACACAAATAAGGACTAAGATGGCGACACTTCCGTTGGAATGGTCGAGATGCGCACGCAGGTGGGTTGGAGCCATCGCTGTACATATAGTGGCTGTAGTCCTGTGTTGTCCCCTGCACCCTGGTAGAGGTAGTGGGTAGGCCCGCTGTTGGGGGAGTGCCATGTTGCGTTGGGAACTGGGGGGGTTCCTGCAGCCACTGGTTCCTGGGACCTGGCGCCTTGCCTGTGGACCCCCTCCTGTGATTCCATGCTGCGGCCTCCTCTTGCTGTGGCATGCCTTTGTCCGCACGCAGCGCTGCGTTTCTGCATCTGGCAGCAGCAGCAGCAGCCTTGGATGCGCGTGCCTCTGTACATAGTGTACACTGCTATGTGGGCATGAGTAACTGCACATCCCCTGTTTGTTCACTGTGCCCTGTGTGTGGCTGTTTGCTGTTGTTGAATTGTCGTTTGTTTGTCCGTCGTGTTGCAGACACTTGGGGGCTAAACCTCTTTGTTGCTGAACTGGCATGAATGAATGTGTCCATCCCAAAGAAACGTTTTGGTCTTTGTTACTGTGTGGAGTTGTTTCCACCCCCTGCAGGCTTCACCCTGCCTGGAGGGTCTGTCTGTGTTACACTGCTGAACTCTTGAGGCTAGCTCTTCGCACTTCATCCAGTCAGCCCTCATGTGTGTTCCTGAGCTGTGCACAAGGTGAAACAAGGCACTGAACAATTGCTAAAGAAAAAAGTAAATACATCAAATCCTGTTCAGAAAGAGAATGCAAGATTTTATAATATTGATTTTTGCTTGGGTTTTTTGGTTTTTTTAATACTCTTTCCACCCCCATTTCTAGCAGTTTTAAAGAGCATTTGTTTTTTATTTGGGTTATATTGCCATTCACAAAGTAGTCTTCTTTAATGAGGATATTATGAAAACAGTCCTAGTTTCAGAAATGTTCAAATCCATTACTTTAGGGTGAATTGTTAGGGCGATTTTGGATATCTTTTAGAAAACTGTTCTGTAGTATTTACTGGTGGGGGTGAATTAACATTGACTATGTTCAGAGTACTTTGAAAAGTATACCTTTTTTTTATTTCAAAGGTAGAATTTATGCTTATGGTCCCTCATTTGTGTCCAAGTTGACAGCAAAAGGCGAGGTCCCTACCCTCCAGTCTTGTGGTCATTTTAGGGCGGGAATGTTGTGAGAGTTTGTCAGATGACTTCATTCCATTCTCCTTGCAAGCATCATTGTTTGGCGCGACACACCCAACTTGTGTCCAGCCCTGTGCTGTTGTGATGGATGTCCGTGTTGGTATTGCATCATGACCCTCCCCCATCACTTCTTCCCGCCCCCCACTTATCCTTCATCCTTGTTTCAGTTTGTTCATTTTTTTTTATTTTTTTTTAAGGGTATTCATTGACTTTGGAAATGTTGTAAGTCTTTTTAAAAAAAAGATTCAGTGTTGTTTCTTCAGCAGTTCAGGCTTTCGTTGAAATTCAGTTTTATGAAGGTCTAGCTGGTCTCAACTCGAGACTGTTTGTCATCCTGTATTCTAAAAAGGCATGAAGCTTTCTAAGTGGAAACAAGGGGTACGGTGGTGGGCAGGTGACTAGGACAGGAGGAAGGTATTCAGTTTTTCAAGTCTTCAGTGGGTTTCCGTACCACTGGCGGATATACATAGATAGATTGTGATTTCAGATTCTTTTTGGACTGTTTTGCTGTTGATTTTCTGGTTCCACTAAACCGTGAATAGTAGATATTTTATGACATCTATTCACTGGAGCTAAGACATAGTTTTCTTCGTCTCTAGTAGGTCAAATTTTTTCATGAAGTGTTTTAAGATCAGGAAAACGTTGGGAAACATGTAATTCGTTAAGTACCTTAGTAAAAGTTTGTTTTTAGTTTAGGTCATGTGTTGCACAACCACTAACCATTCCAGTTCATTCTAAAAGGAAAAGATAGCGGATGAGTAATATATAAATATTTAAATATATCTAAATATAAATGTGTGGTTTGTGCTATGAATAGTTTTACTGGACAATGCATTGGTTGTCACAAACATCTGCAAGTGTTAACTGTTAAATCAGAAAGTGTTGGATTGATGTAATATGATAGTTATGTTCAAGGAAAGAAATAGATTATACTGTCTTGTAGTCCAAGAGTCCTCTTGTGATTTAAATCAATGCTAAGGGGGGGGAGGGAGGGGCATTTAATGTAGGATTTTGAGTCGCTTAGATCTTTAAAGTTGGCTTCACAGCTAGAATGATTTTGTCATTCAGTGAGAAAGAGTTTTGGTTCCTCTTTCTTCAGTGTTTAGATTCCATGCCCCGCCATCCAGGCATTGTAATCAGACACTGGAAAGCCATTGCCCTGTCTTTGCCTGACCAGTCCCCTTGATTTTATTATTTGAACTGTTGTCGCAAAAAAACCATTGGGCGTTTCTTCTTTGTCTGTGTTAAGAAAGCCCTTCATATTGTACCATTTGTTTTGGATGTTAGTCTATGGAAATAGATTTATTTGCCATCGTAAAGTGCCCACAGCAGAGCCATTAACAGGAGATCTGGCTTATGACACTGGACCACAGAAGTTAAAGCTTTTTATGGTCAATTTATGACATACTTTACTAACAAAGATGAAACCAGGGATGCCATATCTTATCCGTGTACTGGCTGTTTCCATCGTTTAGTCCATGGTTAATTTAAAAAAGTTTTATTAGTTTTTCTTTAGGAATTTGAACATATTTTACCATTAAAAAAACCAACTATTATGCATCTCATTTTCCTGTCTTATTTTAGTGCAAGTATTATAGATTTTGAAATGTATTGCAATACATTGTCACTGTTAAGAAACAGGGTTTAGATTTTGTCGTAATGTGCTTTAGATGCACAGTTGTGATCTTTTAAGGGAAAATGATTGTAATGCCCTACCCCGGTTTTGAGTTATCTAGGATGTGTATGTTACCACTAGCACAGGCCAAAGACATAACGAAATACTTTTGGTGGTAGTGCTAATGGAGTAGAAAGATTCCTTGGGGTGTGAACTAATTCCTGGTTTCTTCCTTTAGCCCATTGGTCCTGTCATTTTACATGTTTGTCATTAACTTTTACATAACAAGAACAAGAGAGGAAAATCAGTGGTATTCCAGATCGATGCTCAGTTATTTTAATTTGGTTTGCTTTTGGGTGTTGAATTCCGTTTGTTACCCATTTTTTGTGTCATCTAGTTCTAAACCTGAACTTTGTCAAATGAAATCTGTTTGTTATCAGAAATGGAAATGGGTCAAAGCTCATTGTTCAAAAATGTGTTAAATGGAAACGGGTTTGTAGACATTTTCACCCCCGTCATCAAAACTCTTTTTCAGTGAAGTTTTTGTTTTGTTTTCTGTTTTGATATATCTGTCCAGTTGATCATCCAAGTCTTTGCTGTCTGATTCTGTGTCTGTGCCAAGATTGTGGACTTTGTGTGTATATACTAGGTGACTCAAGTGTGAGCATGGAAACTGAGAGAGAATTAAAGGAAATGCCTATCATCACCTTGAGTGTGTTGCATGCTGCGTCAGTGCAGTCTGTGTCTGGACGTCACAAAATGGGAAAGAGATTGGTGATCTGTTCCCCGCCTGTTTGCCTCTCTCTCTCTCTCTCTCTCTCTCTCTCTCTCTCTCTCTCTCTCTCTCTCTCTCTCTCTCTCTCTCTCTCTCATATTTCTTTTGTCAACTGGGTGCCTTTGGACACTATTGGACAACTTTACAGCAACAACAAAATTTTAAGCAAAGGAATTTGCCAGCCATACCTACAATACCATCCAAGTGTTTGCTGTCTGCCCCAGATTAGAACACTGCCAGATCATGTTCGCCTCATACTTGACATTTTATTGATGGGCTTTAGGGGAAAAATCAAATGTTGCTGTTTGTCTAGAATATTACTGACAACTCGGTCTTTTACTACAGTAGAACCTCGCTTATAAGACCTTGAAAAAACATCCAAAATAAGGTCTTAAGTGGGAGATAGTCTTATAAGGGAGGTAATTTTAATACGTACAAATAAGGGCAATGTCTCCGAGAAGTAGGTCTTAAGTGGGAGGGAGTCTTATAACGGTGGTCTTGTAAGGGAGGTTCCACTGTAGTACCACCTACAAAGTACATAGAGCATCAACGCTATTCCCACAGCCGCAAAATACTTAACTATTTCTGACCACGCTGCCAAATTGAAACGGGGTGGTGTCCCAGTAGTCATTTCTGTTTACACACTCTATTTTCCCCATAAAAAGGAGGAGTTGTCGTACCCTGACTTAAAGACTCCAGGGATCATCCCAACAGCCGAAGCACTTGAACACTATGGTACAAATGCACCAGCTAGGGATTAGAACATGTGTGTGACCATTTTTGACTACCCCGCCACGTGGGCAGCCACACTCCGACTTCGGAGGACCCTTAAAGAGTTAAAAGACCCAAGTTTTCCAACATGCATGACGGAGCATTGAGTGAAATAACTCGCCTGAAAATTGTTACTGTCTAGTGTGGAAGAAATGTACCTTCATCTGCCACTCAGCCTGCTATATAATTATGCTGCAGTCTTGGATCCCCAATGCGCCATTTTAGCCACAGAAGCAAGCTTCGTTTGAACATTTTCTTTCCCTTCATTTTCTCCCACACTGACTTCAAAGGTCTGTTCTTAGCTTTATTTATTAATCTACTGGGCAGGAAGACGAGTGGATGTGAACATGTCCATACAGCAATGCTCGCAATACTAAACTGCACATACTAAACTGGCCTCAGATACTAACAAATTCAAAAACCTCCTAGACAGTGATCCAAAAATTGCCCTGTTAAAGTACATCCATGATTAGTGCATCACTATGGATGCTAAAAACCGCCACAGCAATTGCCAAACTAACCAAAAGGAAGGACGCATTGAGAGGCTGCAAGGCCTGGTCGTCCAAATACCTGACCTGAAGACCTTTATTACGTACATCACATGACCACATCGCCTTTTCCGTGGTGCGATTCAAAATCTTGTTTTTCAACAAATAATCACCCTTTTGCCATTAACATGGGATCTTTCGTTAAACCAACATAATGATCATAATTGTCAAGACATTGGGGACGATTGTTATTTTTTATGATGATGGGTTCAACAGTAAGAAGAAGAAGAAGAAAAATGGTGTTTTACGTCCTCTCGGTCATAGACACATATGGGACATTTGTAAATACAAAGATGGTGGGAACAATACTGGCTGCAATGCCCGGAGGCAGGGCAACACCAGTAAAGTCCCGAGTTTTTTTTTTATCAATATAGATATATGTAGCGGTAACCACGCCTCGGATAAACCTCATCGGCTATGGTACCGCCAACGTGTGATTTAGTGTGTTCAACAGTAAGCTGTTTAATGTCATTATACGCACCCGTACCCACACACACAAAGCAGGACCTCGGTTGTTCCCACTGCAATGTAAACCTATTCCCGTTGTTAGAACTTGGTGTGAAAAATTAAAAAAAGTTTAAAACAATAGGGCGTTTGCCACGAGTGTTCGTTCACTATACTAGACTACTAATTTGCCCGAGCTAGTTCTGCCCGAGTTGCGCTGACCTCTCTAATTCAACTCAGTGAAATTCAAGGTCACCGGCGCGTGGCAAATGCTCTATTCCCTTGTAATGCTGACGACATTGGATAGTGATCTAAATGTACACATAGGGGAAGACGGGGTAAAAAGCGCATGGGCGGGTAAGAAGCCCACCCCAATTATCTCATGAAATAAAGCAAATTTCAGTCAAATTTGCCCATGAGACGAATGCTAGACATTAAGTTTTAACGCTCGTCTCATGGGCAAAAGATCAGTGGTATTCTGATTAATTTTATGCGTTGCTAAGTCTGTTCTCGGTGTCTGGATTGTTTAAGTCACATCATCATCAGTCTCTGAAACTATTTACTTAGACATTTCGATCACGCGAACACACGCATGCGCGCGCGCGTGCATAACAACAAAATACAGTATTTATACGGCGCTAAATCTTGATAGAAAGCAAAATAATCGAAGCGCACACACACACGTTGTCATATGAGAAATAGACCTAAATGGAAGAAAGGAGGGAAAGAGAATGATCTTCAATCTTCTTCATACACGCGCGCACACGTACCCAGTCACATACACTCACACTTGCACGCACACGCACACGCACACGCACACGCACACACACACACACACACACACTATTTCTCTCTCAAGTCTCTCTCCTGTCTGTGGGTTAGGTAGGTATGCGCGCGTCTGTGTGTGTATGTGAGTGTGTGTCTCAATCTGTGGGTAGGTGTGCGTGCGTGCATGCGCGCGTGCGTGTGTGTGCATGTGTGTGCATTCTGTGAGTGTGCATTCTCTCTGTGTGTAATATGTGTGTGTGTGTGGTTGGTTTTTGTATTCCCAGTTCTTAGAGAACGGGAGTACATTGGGATGGGGACGACAGCTGTGTGTTGTCCAGTCCGTGTGTGTGTGTGTCCGTGCACAACGAAAATGTGTTCCAGTCCATAGCGCCTAAACCACTGAACTGATCCTAATGAAATTTAGTACAATGATTCCTTAGACCTTGCAGATGTTGCACATCATGTCAGGTTCACAAAACGACTAGCCATATCAACGTAATCATAGTGATACATTTTTGAATATTACAAAGACACTGATTATTTCAACTGTCGGTCGGCACTCTTTTGCTGTTTCATGACCAACCTCCTGGAACGCAAATTTCCTCTCTCCCTCCGACGGCGACCGACACTCTCTGCTTTCAAATCAAACATCAAAACCTACCTGTTTCCCCGTCATTGAGATCATTCTCTCTTTACTTCCTCGTTCTACCCTTTAGGTCTATTTCTCATACGCGCGTGTCTGTTATATTCTTGTTCGTCTTTGTTTCTGTTTGAATGCGTTGTGAATGTTCAACGTGTGTGTGCGCTTCGATTTGGTTTCCATCAAGATAGCGCCGTATAAATACTGTATGTTGTTGTTTACGCTGGTTTAGAACTGTTGCGTCAACAACAACAACATACGGTATTTATACGGCGCTGAATCTTGATATAAATCAAATCAAAGCGCACACACACGTTAGCATTCATAACGCATTCAAGCAAAAATGCAATACAAAGCGAGCACACACGTTTGACATAACTGGTATACAGCAGAAACAGACCTAAAGGCAAGAGAGAGAGAAGAAAAAAAGAGTGGAGCCTCAATCACGTCAGTGGCAGCTAAAGGAAAATAGGGGAGGTATGGGGTTCAGAATTGATAAAATACCAGTTAACGTGAATTAACTGGCTTTTCTAATTCAGTTAGCAAGTTAACTGACTTTGTTTTAATGGAAGCGGAAATCGTTTATACTAGTTAACTGACATTTCGAAATATTACTTAACTGTTAAGTTGCTTTTCCGTCTGAGAGCGATTATTTTCTGAAGATTTTGTAACACACATTGTAATTGGTCGGCGTTTGAATGAATAAAACTGTAGGTTTTACGTACACTCGGCTGCAAAACAGCACATATGGGATGAACCATCAACCAACCATCATTCAAAGCTCTGAGCAGATCCTGGAGGTACTGCAGGTCCGATCCGTGATAAAAATTGCTAATGACGTGTCCGCAGGAAAATTATCCTCCTTTTTATGAGGACAAAATAAAAGTTGAGTTGAGTAAATAAAAATATATTGAAGGTATGTAACTCTTTCACAGTGTAAATGGGACAAGATTGCTGATCTGCAGTACATCCAGTGGGATTTCGTGTTTTTAAGAAACAGTTAAGGAGTTGGTTTTCTTGACAAAATGCCACTTAACAGTCAACTGACTTTTCTTTTGCCGGAAGCGGAAGTTGATTATATCAGTTAGCTACTTAACTGAAATAAGAAAAGACAGTTAACTACTTAACTGGTATTTTATCATTTTTGAGCCTCATAGGGAGGGTAGATTGATAGGGCCGCATCAGAGGGTGGGGTGGGAGTAGAAATGGGGTGGTGGATTTTACTCCCAGCTTCTCAGTTAAGGCTAGTCTTTGAAAGGGCCAATAATAAAATGAGAGCAAGAAAAGACTGAACTGGGAGTACGTTTATAAGGCGCTTGCCTTCTTGTTGTATTTTGTTCCTGCCTGTCATCATACTTTCATAAGAGGTTCTTGGCCGGTCATTGAAATATTTCCGAGTTCAATTTAGACACTCGTCTCTCTCTCTATCTATCTATCTCTCTCTCTCTCTCTCTCTCTCTCTCTCTCTCTCTCTCTCTCTCTCTCTCTCTCTCTCTCTCTCTCTCTCTCTCTCTCTCTCTCTCTCTCTCTCTCTCTCTCTCTCTCTCTCTCTCTCTCTCTCTTTCTTTCTCCATGGGCAGAAGGCCTGGATCAGTAAACTTTGTGAATTGAAATGTGAATTGTGATCTCTCTCTCTCTCTCTCTCTCTCTCTCTCTCTCTCTCTCTCTCTCTCTCTCTCTCTCTCTCTCTCTCTCTCTCTCTCTCTCTCTCTCTCTCTCTCTCTCTCTCTCTCTCTCTCTCTCACACACACACACACACACACACACACACACACACACACACACACACACACACACACACACACACACACACACACACACACACACACACACACACACTCTCGTTTTATAAACTAAAGTCTAATATCACCATTGTTGTGAACGTTTTGACTCAGACATTCACGGAATGGGTTCGCGCTTTTTGACTATCAGACATTCGCGCAGTTTTGTATACAGAAAGTATTCGCGCTTTTGGTATGTTCGCTCAAATTGACGGTTGCACTACAAACAGTTTGTTCCACTGGAGTGGGCCCTACAAACAGTTTGTTCCACTGGAGTGGTCCCTACAAACGGTTTGTTCCACTATCAACTGTGTGCGCGCCCTTTCTTCTGGCAGGCTGATCGGACGATTGAGATCATGTCGCAACTTGCCAGGCATAATAATGTCTGTTGTGGTCGGGTTGGGCTCTGTGTTTGGGTGTGCGGAAAGTGGGTTCATATCGCTACTAGGCTCAACCTGCCAGTAAACGAAAGGTGCGAAACAAACAAGGTGTGTTTGTGCTACCCTGGCCTAAAACACAGGTGAGTTGCTATCGTTTTGTTTTGTTGTGGTTTTCATTTCTGCTTCTTGTTATGTACAGTGAGACAAAGGAGTCCAATTATAATTGGCGTGGCGCATGTTTACTTGTGAGTGCATGCAGGTGTGACAGGATTCTAAGTGTGTCGCAAGTGCGTGTGTCACTCTGTGTGTGTGTGTGTGTGTGTGTGTGTGTGTGTGTGTGTGTGTGTGTGTGTGTGTGTGTGTGTGTGTGTGTGTGTGTGTGTGTGTGTGTGTGTGTGTGTGTGTGTGTGTGTGTGTGTGTATGTATGTGTGTGTGTGTGTGTGTACGCGCGCGCGCGTGTATGTATGTAGGCTTGTGTATGTGTCACTGTGTGTGCGTTCTTGGGTTATACTGAGCTGACGCTTTGTAGGCCTATCACATGTGTGCACATGTTATGACGAAGTCAAAAGGGGGAGGTACAGTAGTTGGCCAAAGCAGATGTATGAATATAACAAAGCTAGGTGTACAATAGGCCACACATAAACTATACTTGTTAACGAATCGTGTCTGCGCGTCTGTATGCCCTTGTATTGCAGTGTCTCAGTGTAGCCATTGTCTGTCTAAGGGAGTGCACGCACACACGCCATCAGCCTAATGTTCTTGTATAGGCCCTAGCAGTGATCTTCCCACAGGTGTGTGCCCAACTGAATTAGTCCTATTGCTCTTTAATTGTCGATAAATTATCTCCCTAAATGTGGGATAGCCTAAACTATAAACTTAAACCGTTTCACATGCTGCCATGCAATAGTGTCTGTACCGGTATGCATTTCTCGGTTAATTGTATGTATGGTAAGAAAGGCAATAACGGAAAAATACAATTAACCGAGATAGGTAGGGGGGGGGTGGCACATCTTGACCTTTACCGAATCTCCTTATACCCGCATTCACAATGTAGCCTATGCATAATTATGCATACCTGTCCGTCTCAAACATAAGTCACCAGCCTTTGTGTGAACAGCAAAGCTTACTGTAAAAGCCTAACAGGTGTATGACCGTTTAAGCTGGCTGGATCCGCTGAGCTATAGGCCAAGGTGTTGTGCTTTTGTACCTGCACAACCCTCTTACATCTCAGTTTAGTGCACAAACCATATTTTCACGAGGGAGAGAGAGAGAGAGAGAGAGAGAGAGAGAGAGAGAGAGAGAGAGAGAGAGAGAGAGAGAGAGAGAGAGATATTTCACAATTCACATTTCAATTCACAAAGTTTACTGATCCAGGCCTTCTGCCCATGGAGAGAGAGAGAGAGAGAGAGAGAGAGAGAGAGAGAGAGAGAGAGAGAGAGAGAGAGAGAGAGAGAGAGAGAGTGTGTGTGTGTGTGTTTTGTGTGTGTGTGTGTGTGTGTGTGTGTGTCAGTGACAGAGAGAGAGAGAGAGAGAGAACGAGAGAGAGAGAGAGAGAGAGAGAGAGATTTCACAATTCACATTTCAATTCACAAAGTTTACTGATCCAGGCCTTCTGCCCATGCTACAAATTATGGAGAGAGAGAGAGAGAGAGAGAGAAGAGAGAGAGAGAGAGAGAGAGAGAGAGAGAGAGAGAGAGAGAGAGAGAGCAAAACCCAGCTACGGTGCCAAACTAATTGATCGGCTAAAGCGACTTGCATGCAGCCAGATCACAGTAGATCGATAGTCCTAATGCAGTGCCACACGGCCATACCACTGAGCAGTGCTATTAGACTATGACGGTATTATCTGTCGGCCGTCAATGGCACTATTGTCCACTGATCGCTTCTAGTTTCAGTCCTGGCCTTTTGTTTGCTGAGGACCTGTTTTCAATATCTGGAGTGAGACACGAATTGCCAGAGCTGAAAGAGATAAAGGCCTAGTTTGTGCCAACAAGGACTCAGAAATGGTCGCCAAACAAATATATTGTTTTTCCATATTGAAAACCTAAACAGTCCAAATGAACGTGCACATGCGAGCGCGCGTGCGCGTGTATGTGTGTGTGTGTGTGTGTGTGTGAGAGAGAGAGAGAGAGAGAGAGAGAGAGAGAGAGAGAGAGAGAGAGAGAGAGAGAGAGAGGGGGGGGGGAGGGGGGAGAGACTGTGTGTGTTACTCTTTCTTGCGTAAAAATAGATCAGAAACGCCTTTCTTTTCCCTCCATTTCTCAAGGATTTCAAACAGGTCTATTCTAGTTCTATCAATTCGTGGTTTGTTCACGTAGTAGCTATATAGCAGGGAACAATATATGACAGGCAGACAGTTCAGTGGTCATACAACACCTATAAATTACTAGTAAACTCCAAAGATGTAACTCTGGCGTAGGAAAAGTGGTGGTCAGCTATGCCAGACTACCAACATACTGAATTTGGTAGCTGTAACTGGAAAAATGTGAAAGATATGGCAAGGAAACAATTTGATTGGTCCAAGGTCAAAAGTCAAGGTCAAGGTCAACAAGTTTCAAACTGTCGTCCATTGCGTTCCTTGAGTGATGGTGATCAAGAATATGTTTAGTTGCCAGGGTGTACTGTATGACCAACTATTTTCAGACTCTGACCACAGCATAAAGAAACCTCAAGATAGGTCAAGTTAAAGGTCATTATTATTATTAAGACTATCAATACTTTGCACCACACATGATCTTGAGACTCTTCCAGCTTAGGGGTCTATAACTGCGAACATGTGAAACATATTACTAAAACGGCAACCTGATATGTCCAAGGTCAAGGGTCAAGGTCAAGATTGTAGATGGTAACCAATATGTACAGTTACTTTAACCCTTTCACCGCCAATGTCGCATTTATGCACCACAATGGTTTACCACCCATGTTACTAAAAGGCATCGAAGCAGGGCCTGTTATCCGAAGACCATATTTTCTTAATTTTGGGAGGTAAGGATAGGCCTAATGTTATGCATGTCACAGAGGAATTCACAATATTGCAGATACTTTTGTTCTCTACCCAGTTAAGTTTAATGGTATCATTTGGATGAAAAACATCTGGCGGCGAAAGGGTTAAGCCAGTATATGATCATCGGGACTTTCCTGGAGCTGCACTGCCTCCGGGCATTGCCTCCAGGATCGTCCCCACCATCTTTATATTTACCAATGTCCCATATGTGTCTGTTTCAGACCGGAGGACGTTAAGAGGATTTGCATTCATTCAGGCCTACTAAGTTTGGAGACGTAACTGTGGCTCCAAAGATGTGAAAGGCACAGCTAACACACACACACGCGCGCGCGCGCGCGCGCGCACACACACACGCACATACACAACACACACACGCGCACGCGCGCGCACACATACACACAACACACACACACACTCACACACACTCACACACACACACACACACACACACACACACACACACACACACACACACACACACACACACACACACACACACACACACACACACACACAGTTTTTTTAGGTCAAACTTCAAGCTCAAGGTTAGCAAGGTCATGAAAATATATAACCTTACGAAATAAGTCGTCTCCCCCCTTACCAAATGTGATTAAAATCCATTCAGTAGGCTTTGTTGTAGAAAGTCGATACACAGACACATAAAGACAAACGAACACTCACAAACCATAACATGTTAGCATTCCATCCAGGCTCTGTCTCAGTCTGGCGGGGTAGCTATACTATGAGTAGTAAAATATCCTTTTCATCAGCTTAAGACCTAGGAGATCCGTTAACCCTTTCACCGCCAATGTCGCATTCATGCACCACAATGGTTTCACACCCATGCTGCTAAAAGGCATCAAATCAGGTCCTGTTATCCGAATACCCTATTTTCTTCTTTTTGGGAGATAAGGATAGGCCTAGGACATGTATCAGAGGAATTCCCAGTATTGCAGACACATTTTTCTCTCTACCCAGTTAACTCTAACGGTATTTTTTGTCTGAAACATGGCTGGCGGAAAAAGGGTTACTTGGATAGTGGGTGTATCTAGAGTATTGTTTTGTATACATGCTATATTCATTATTCAAAGTCTGTTAGTCGAGGTTTGCTTTGGCTCTACTCCAAAGCCATCAGATGTTTCACAGCGATATGGGCCTAATGCTAGGCTGTCTGTTTTCGAGTGGAGGAAAATAAGTGGGGAAAGGGCTCAAAGCGTGGGTGTGGGGGTATGGAACTGGTGGGGGAGGGGGGTGCATAGTAGGCCCACTGGTATATTATAACTGGGTACAACAGTAGGTCCACTGATATAGTATAACTGGGTACAACAGTAGGCCCACTTAGTTATTATAACTGGGTACAACAGTAGGTCCACTGATATATTATAACTGGGTACAACAGTAGGCCCACTGATATATTATAACTGGGTACAACAGTAGGCCCACTGATATAGTATATCTGGGTACAACAGTAGGCCCACTGATATAGTATAACTGGGTACAACAGTAGGCCCACTGATATATTATAACTGGGTACAACAGTAGGCCCACTGATATAGTATAACTGGGTACAACAGTAGGCCCACTGATATATTATAACTGGGTACAACAGTAGGCCCACTTAGTTATTATAACTGGGTACAACAGTAGGCCCACTTAGTTATTATAACTGGGTACAACAGTAGGTCCACTGATATATTATAACTGGGTACAACAGTAGGTCCACTGATATATTATAACTGGGTACAACAGTAGGTCCACTGATATATTATAACTGGGTACAACAGTAGGCCCACTGATATATTATAACTGGGTACAACAGTAGGCCCACTGATATATTATAACTGGGTACAACAGTAGGCCCACTGATATATTATAACTGGGTACAACAGTAGGCCCACTGATATATTATAACTGGGTACAACAGTAGGCCCACTGATATATTATAACTGGGTACAACAGTAGGCCCACTGATATATTATAACTGGGTACAACAGTAGGCCCACTGATATATTATAACTGGGTACAACAGTAGGCCCACTGATATATTATAACTGGGTACAACAGTAGGCCCACTGATATATTATAACTGGGTACAACAGTAGGTCCACTGATATATTATAACTGGGTACACAACAGTAGGTCCACTGATATATTATAACTGGGTACAACAGTAGGTCCACTGATATATTATAACTGGGTACAACAGTAGGCCCACTGATATATTATAACTGGGTACAACAGTAGTAGGCCCACTGATATATTATAACTGGGTACAACAGTAGGCCCACTGATATATTATAACTGGGTACAACAGTAGGCCCACTGATATATTATAACTGGGTACAACAGTAGGCCCACTGATATATTATAACTGGGTACAACAGTAGGCCCACTTAGTTATTATAACTGGGTACAACAGTAGGTCCACTGATATATTATAACTGGGTACAACAGTAGGCCCACTGATATATTATAACTGGGTACAACAGTAGGCCCACTGATATATTATAACTGGGTACAACAGTAGGCCCACTGATATATTATAACTGGGTACAACAGTAGGCCCACTGATATATTATAACTGGGTACAACAGTAGGCCCACTTAGTTATTATAACTGGGTACAACAGTAGGTCCACTGATATATTATAGCTGGGTACAACAGTAGGCCCACTGATATATTATAACTGGGTACACAACAGTAGGCCCACTGATATATTATAACTGGGTACAACAGTAGGTCCACTGATATATTATAACTGGGTACAACAGTAGGTCCACTGATATATTATAACTGGGTACAACAGTAGGTCCACTGATATATTATAACTGGGTACAACAGTAGGCCCACTGATATATTATAACTGGGTACAACAGTAGGTCCACTGATATATTATAACTGGGTACAACAGTAGGTCCACTGATATATTATAACTGGGTACAACAGTAGGCCCACTGATATATTATAACTGGGTACAACAGTAGGTCCACTGATATATTATAACTGGGTACAACAGTAGGTCCACTGATATATTATAACTGGGTACAACAGTAGGCCCACTGATATATTATAACTGGGTACAACAGTAGGCCCACTGATATATTATAACTGGGTACAACAGTAGGCCCACTGATATATTATAACTGGGTACAACAGTAGGCCCACTGATATATTATAACTGGGTACAACAGTAGGTCCACTGATATATTATAACTGGGTACAACAGTAGGCCCACTGATATATTATAACTGGGTACAACAGTAGGCCCACTGATATATTATAACTGGGTACAACAGTAGGCCCACTGATATATTATAACTGGGTACAACAGTAGGCCCACTGATATATTATAACTGGGTACAACAGTAGGCCCACTGATATATTATAACTGGGTACAACAGTAGGCCCACTGATATATTATAACTGGGTACAACAGTAGGCCCACTGATATATTATAACTGGGTACAACAGTAGGCCCACTGATATATTATAACTGGGTACAACAGTAGGCCCACTGATATATTATAACTGGGTACAACAGTAGGCCCACTGATATATTATAACTGGGTACAACAGTAGGCCCACTGATATATTATAACTGGGTACAACAGTAGGCCCACTGATATATTATAACTGGGTACAACAGTAGGCCCACTGATATATTATAACTGGGTACAACAGTAGGCCCACTGATATATTATAACTGGGTACAACAGTAGGCCCACTGATATATTATAACTGGGTACAACAGTAGGCCCACTGATATATTATAACTGGGTACAACAGTAGGCCCACTGATATATTATAACTGGGTACAACAGTAGGTCCACTGATATATTATAACTGGGTACAACAGTAGGCCCACTGATATATTATAACTGGGTACAACAGTAGGCCCACTGATATATTATAACTGGGTACAACAGTAGGCCCACTGATATATTATAACTGGGTACAACAGTAGGTCCACTGATATAGTATAACTGGGTACAACAGTAGGCCCACTGATATATTATAACTGGGTACAACAGTAGGCCCACTGATATATTATAACTGGGTACAACAGTAGGTCCACTGATATAGTATAACTGGGTACAACAGTAGGTCCACTGATATATTATAACTGGGTACAACAGTAGGCCCACTGATATATTATAACTGGGTACAACAGTAGGCCCACTGATATATTATAACTGGGTACAACAGTAGGCCCACTTAGTTATTATAACTGGGTACAACAGTAGGTCCACTGATATATTATAACTGGGTACAACAGTAGGTCCACTGATATATTATAACTGGGTACAACAGTAGGCCCACTGATATATTATAACTGGGTACAACAGTAGGCCCACTGATATATTATAACTGGGTACAACAGTAGGCCCACTGATATATTATAACTGGGTACAACAGTAGGCCCACTGATATATTATAACTGGGTACAACAGTAGGCCCACTGATATATTATAACTGGGTACAACAGTAGGCCCACTGATATATTATAACTGGGTACAACAGTAGGCCCACTGATATATTATAACTGGGTACAACAGTAGGCCCACTGATATATTATAACTGGGTACAACAGTAGGCCCACTGATATATTATAACTGGGTACAACAGTAGGCCCACTGATATATTATAACTGGGTACAACAGTAGGCCCACTGATATATTATAACTGGGTACAACAGTAGGCCCACTGATATATTATAACTGGGTACAACAGTAGGTCCACTGATATATTATAACTGGGTACAACAGTAGGCCCACTGATATATTATAACTGGGTACAACAGTAGGCCCACTGATATATTATAACTGGGTACAACAGTAGGCCCACTGATATATTATAACTGGGTACAACAGTAGGCCCACTGATATATTATAACTGGGTACAACAGTAGGCCCACTGATATAGTATAACTGGGTACAACAGTAGGCCCACTGATATATTATAACTGGGTACAACAGTAGGTCCACTGATATATTATAACTGGGTACAACAGTAGGTCCACTGATATATTATAACTGGGTACAACAGTAGGCCCACTGATATATTATAACTGGGTACAACAGTAGGTCCACTGATATATTATAACTGGGTACAACAGTAGGTCCACTGATATATTATAACTGGGTACAACAGTAGGCCCACTGATATATTATAACTGGGTACAACAGTAGGTCCACTGATATATTATAACTGGGTACAACAGTAGGCCCACTGATATATTATAACTGGGTACAACAGTAGGCCCACTGATATATTATAACTGGGTACAACAGTAGGCCCACTGATATATTATAACTGGGTACAACAGTAGGCCCACTGATAT
>CM065683.1:41910752-41918252 GCA_017654935.2 Phymorhynchus buccinoides | reverse complement strand
TCTCTCTCTCTCTCTCTGCCCCCCCTCACCCCCCACTCTCTCTCTCTCTCTCTCTCTGTCTCTGTCTCTGTCTCTGTCTGTGCGTGTGTGTGTGTGTGCGCGCGCGCGCGCGCGCGTGTGTGTGTGTGTGTGTCACATATGGTAATGCTTTCTTATTATAAGTTTGCCTCACAGCGTCTCCCAGGTACAGTAGTCTCTTTGACCTTACCTGGCCTCTGCTATCAAATCAATTTGGCTATTGTATCTAGTAACTATTCTCTTTAACTGTCTGTCTGTCTGTCTGTCTGTCTCTTTCTCTCTCTCCCTCTCTCTCTCTCTCTCTCTGTATATGTGTACCCCCCTCTCTCTCTCTCTGCCACCCCCCTCCCCCCTCCCCACCCCAACCTTTGTTTTCGGAAAGAGACTGATAGGGTTAGGATCAGCCTATATTTTCGGAAAGAGACTGAGAGGGTTAGGATCAGCCTATTTTTTCGGAAAGAGGCTGATAGGGTTGGGATCAGCCTTTATTTTCGGAACATATGGTGATAATTCTTATTATAAGTTGGCCTCACCCTGTGGTGGCCTAGCTGTCAAATGAATTTAACTACTGAATTACACAGTTTTAGGGAGACGTGCATCATGATATGTCAGGGTCGCTAGCTGCGTGTGTTGTTTTCCCTGCAGGACATCCTGACCTCCGCCAAGCTGAGCCGGTCCTGCTCCCCCCTGGTGACCCTGCTGCTGCACTGCGCCTCCGTGGGCCCCCTGGCTGGTGAGTGTGGCGTGGTGGACACCTGCACTGACGCCCTGGTGGACACGCTGCTCAAGTCGCCCACCAAGTTCTCCCCGCCCTCCCTCACATCCGCCAGCTCCTCAGGCAGCGGCGCTTTCACCTCCCAGGGCAGCGCCTTCATGCCCACCAAACCTTCGCAGAGCCTGTCCTCAACCCTGTCCCCCGCGGCTGAGGACCACCGGGGCTTGAAGGACCTCAGCCAGCTGCCGGAGGACTGGTTCGCCAACTTCCTCAAGAAGGCTCTGGAGCGCGGAGTGGCCCAGTCGCTGCTGGCGGAGATGGCTGTGCACTACGTGTCCCGGGCCATTGACAAGGATGGAGAGGCTGGTCGGGGGGCCCAGGGCAGCGCCATGAACGGGCACAGCACCCCCATCGGTGGCGGCGGTGGCGGGCAGGAGGCTGCTGAGGCCGTGGAGGACGTGGAGGACCTGGACAAGGACATCGACAGCCTGGGGGAGGAGCTGAGGGAGGAGGCGGAGATCGGGGAGTCACCCTTTGTCCCTGACAGGGTGGTGGACGTGGGCCAGCTGCTGGACACCGTGCTGACCACGCTGCCTGAGGAGGCCTACAACGTGCCCTCAATGACACTGGACTGGCTCACCAAGGTCAGCTGTGGACACTGGCTTTGCTCGTCTCATCTTTCAGAGCGTGTCTTTCCTTATTTAGTTGGCTAACCCTTGACTGCTCCCCTAGACCAAATTGTAGGTCTGACAGGTAAGAAAAGAGACAGGGGTATGAAGATAGTTAATTTGATGATGTAGTTTCTTCTTCTTCTGTGTTCACAGGCCATGTGACCATAAAGGGTGAAATACGTATGTGTCCGGTTTTCAGTTTTCACAGGTCTCCTTGCTGCATTCAGCCAACACATTCTGATTTCGGAGGAGCACAAGGAGAAAAAATATTTTGATGAGTTTTTAAAGAAGACAGGGAGTGGGCCAAAAAAGAACAAAAAATAGATGACAATAAGAAAAGGAAAGGGCAGAGTCAAAAAGAGTGATAGATTAGTGGAAAGTCCTAGCACAGAGCTTTCAGAAGGTGGGGCACTGTTTGTGCAGAAAGATCCCCAGGGGGGAATTACTTGATCAGAATCCTATCTCCTGTTTGTGTTGTTCCCTCTTATCTTCAGTTGTTCTTCTAGTTCTGTGCCCTTTCTTCTAATCTCCCTTACAAGAAGGGTGACATTTTCGACACCATTCAACTAATGTTTCTGTAAGAACAGCTTCCCCCCCGACAGCTTTCACTAAAATTTATCGACAAACCCACGTTTTGTTACTCTGACCAGTCTCAACCCCACTCTCACTTTTCCTGCGCCCGTTGTAGTTGGAGCTTCTTCTTCCTCTTCTGCGTACCCAGGCCATATGGCCATAATGGGTAAGGTACGTATGTGTCCGGTTTTCAGTTTTCACTGGTCTCCCCGCTGCGTACAGCCGACACATTCTAATTTCAGAGGAACTCAAAGGAAAAAAAATATTTGGAAGATTGTTTTGGGGAACAAGGCAGGAGAATGGGCCAATAAGTCAGAAAGTAGATGATAGAAAGCAAAGGGAAAAGACGGAGTCAAAGAGAGGGGCAGATTAGAAGTTACAAGCACAGAACTTCAAGAAGGTGGGGTGACTATTTTTACGAAAGCCCCCCCCCCCCCGGGGAGACAGTAGGAGCAAACTGTGTATCCCCTTTCTGAAGCGCATTTTCGGATGACAGATTGCGTTTTGCATCCTAACACTTGTTCTCATCGTTCAACTACCTTCTATCACACGTTGTGCAGGTTCTGCGCATTGCCACGGCTGGGGGCTGCAGCTGTCGGCGGTTCCTGGTGAAGATCGCGGCAGACATGCTGACGAGGCTTCCCGCCGAGGAGCTGTGCCTGGTGTCCCCCTCGGTGCTTCACGACATCGTGCTGGAGGCCCGGGCGGACGACAGCCAGGCGGAGCGTGCCTGCCTCCTGGTGGACACCTTCCTGGCCCAGATGGCCAAGAAGGGCGTGCTGACCGCTGAGACCTTCCGCCTGCTGGCCAACGCCACGCCGCCCGACGTCAGGCGAAACTACGACAACCTCTATGAAGTGCTGGAGTACGTCCTCCAGGCCGGTAAGCCAGGACTTTGTTCACTTGATAATAAGGATTTGTTGGGTTGCCTTTGTTCGGTGTTTGCAACTGTTTTTTTGTTGTTTAATTTTTTTAATTTGTATTTTTACTGTACTCCAATTCCTTACTGCAATTTACCCATCACAACACTGTACAGAATTGCTTTTTATTTTTTAATCCTACATAATCTTTGAAAGTTTAAAGCTAGTAGGCCTACAGGTTCTATCCTGATGTTGTGTTGTGTGTGTGTGTGTGTGTGTGTGTGTGTGTGTGTGTGTGTGTGTGTGTGTGTGTGTGTGTGTGTGTGTGTGTGTGCGTGTGTGTGTGTGTTGTGTGCGCGTGTGTGTGTGTGTGCGCGCGTGTGCGTGTGTGTATGTGCATTGAATCAATGCCTATAGCATACATAACAATATTATACACGTTCTTTCCTGGTGGGTTTTTTGTGTGTGTGCATAGAATCAATGCTTATAGCATCGTTTTAAGAATACATTATTTTCCTCTTTTTTTTTCCTTTCTAACTTTTGAAGAAAGTAAAAAACCATGCAGTCGTTCTAAAGCCTACAAGTAGGCCTACATTTGATCGGGTCATTTGACTCTTCGTGTTAGCGCACTTGGTGACCTGAAGTCTTGCCAACTTTCAATGGGAAAATACTGCTTTATAGTCTTTATACCTCTTGTGTTTTACTCTCTGACAAGAAATTCTGAAACCATCATGGACGGCAGGGCGACTCTGTATTGTGGTTAATGCGCTCACCATGTCAGCATGTTCGGTTTCTTTCATTTACTATTCAGCGTGATATATTTCTGAAAGAAATCTTCTCACCTTCCATTAGTAGGGTAAGACGGGGTAAAAAACCCATGGGCGGGTAAGAAACCCATGCCAATTATCTCATGAAATGAAGCAAATTTCAGTCACATTTTGCCCATGAGACGATTGTTAATGTTTAGCATTCGTCTCATGGGCAAATTTGAATTAAATTGTCTTTATTTCATGAGATAATTGGCATGGGCTTCTTACCCGCCCGTGGGCTTTTTACCCCGTCTTCACCTAATACGTGGTAAAATTTAACGTGGTGACAGCCCTGACATGGCCTTAGTTGTCGACGGGGCTATAATTTTAATCTTAATCTTAATCTTAATCTTACCTTCCATTAGACTACTAAGTTATGTGATCAGTAAGTTAAATAACATTATGACTGAAACAAGAACAACAGGGGTTCGCTCGATAAACATATTCTGAGCTTGAAAACGAAGCGTATCTGCAACAAATGGTTGCACAGTGACCACCATTTCTTTTTGTTTAGGCTAAATCGTACTCACAATTAACGTGCACCAGAACGAATGGAAACTGGACCTGAACGACAGGAATGCAAGTGAATGCAGACTTTAAAAGGATAAAGCATCTTATTCTTCGTAGAAGACTCTCTCTCTCTCTCTCTCTCTCTCTCTCTCTCTCTGTCTCTCTCTCTCTCTCTCTCTCTCTCTCTCTCTCTCTCTCTCTCTCTCTCTCTCTCTCTCTCTCTCTCTCTCTCTCTCTCTCTCTCTCTCTCTCTCTCTCTCTCTCTCTCTCTCTCTCTCTCTCTCTCTCTCTCTCTCTCTCTCTCTCTCTCTCTAATCTCTCTCTCTCTCTCTCTCTCTCTCTGTCTCTCTCTCTCTCTCTCTCTCTCTCTCTCTCTCTCTCTCTCTCTCTCTCTCTCTCTCTCTCTCTCTCTCGTAATATGAAACCTTTGTGAATAAGGTTATCTATTAACCTTTTCAGGCTGGATTGCCACTTATGAGAGCAGTAAGTGAGTCTACACCCGACTAGACACCAAAATAATCACAATAATAAGAGTGTATTTACACCCTTTGACTTATAGTTCATTCAAATCAATACTAAACAGAACGGTGTTACACTACTTACTTCACTGCGTACACTATAATGCCTGCCTCAATTACGATCCTTGTCAGTGCTATGTTTCGGAGTGCACGCAAACACGTGTGCTGTTTTTATGGCAATCTTTGAGAGCACACAAACCTGTCATAAATTTTCTAAGTTTTTTTGATGTGTTGTAATGCACAAAGCAAGCCGCACACATTCTTCATTCTAACAAGTTTTAAAGATAAAGTGCAGTGTATCTTACGCGTCGTCTCAAAATCCCAAACTGGTCTCTATGTTTCGTTATTTGGTAGGCCATTTATCGGGTAGTTTTACACCAGCAGTCATCAGTTATGATGATGCGATGGAACTATTTGGTATTTTCAACCTCTTTGTAAGTGATGAAAGCTCTCTCTGTGTGTGAGGTGTGTGTGTGTGTGTGTGTGGGGGTGTGGGGGGTGGGGGGGGGGGGGGTGAGGGCACACGCGCGTTTTGTATGTTATGTGTGTGTGTGAGTGAGTCTGCGCGTGTGAGCGCGCATTTGTGAATGTGCATGTGCATTTTATGTGTGTGTGTGGGGGGGGGGGGGGGGGGGGGGGGGGGGGGGGGGGGGGGGGGGGGGGGGGGGGGGGGGGGGTCTGTCTGTGTCTGTGCACGATGTGTGTAAATGTTATGTATGTGCTGTTGTTGTTGACCACTAAGCAAGCTTTTATGACGATGTACGGCGTTCGTGTGTAGGCCTACCTTCCACACATTAAAAAGGGGCAGAACGTATATTTTCGTATGACCACCTCAGAACAGGCTCAGTTATCTTAGACATATATCCGAGTCATCAATGGCCTGACAAACAGCATGAAATAAACCTGAAAATTGGCCACATGGTGGAAGTTTGGTATCTTTTTGTGCTCGTTGCTATCTTAGAGATACCAAAGACTGTACAGGGGAAGATAAACATCCGGTCTCTTTTCCCTATATGAGTAGTGAGGACAGAAACACTGGTTATGTCCCTTTGAAACGTGACACATTTTACACATCGATAGGCCAATTGAATTCTCCGTTCAAGTTCCAGTCTGAGTTTTTGGATAGCCTCCACTGTGAATAGTGTACACGTCCCCACCAACGATAACTCTATCAGCCCGGTTCGCCGAGCTTTTAAGTAATCCATCTTACCCTTTTAGAATATATTTGGAGATACCCCAGTTTACACACTGGTAGTCTAGCATGCCAAAAGACCCCAGCCTCTGATGACCCTGCTGCCTTTGCAGAGAAGGACTCTCTGACGGAGGAGCAGCAGCAGGAGCTGGTGTCCACCATCCACCTGGACCAGGTGTGTGAGGACACGCTGCAGCGGGCCCTGAACTCCAGTCTGGTGCCTCCGGTGCCCATCGCCCAGGCCGCCCTCAAGCTGTGCGCCTCCCTGCGCTCCGAGCTGGACTCGGTCAAGTACATCGCCCAGATGCAGGAGGAGGAGCTGACCAAATACCAGACCAGGGCAGCCCTCCTTTCTTCTTCTTCCCCCCACAGCTCCCCGCGAGGCGCTTCTTTCATTCATCATCCTCTGCCGGCGTTTGCCTCGTTGAAGGTTGATTCTGATTCTGGTGAGTTGGTAGTGTGTTGTCAGTGTGTTGTCGGAGGGGGGGGGGGGGGGGGGGGGGGGTGGGGGGGGGGGGGGGGGGGGGGGGGGGGGGGGGGGGGGGGGGGGGGGGGGGGGGGGGGGGGGGGGGGGGGGGGGGGGGGGGGGGGGGGGGGGGGATGATGTCGTGTTGTTTCTTGAGGGTTTGTTAAAAATTGCACAGGTGGATACATATGTGTTTAGATACATAAACCTACCTGCATCCATAAAATAAGCATACATGCACTGACACACTGATTTCACAGACTGGTATATGTATTTATATACCCAATCCATAAAATCCACATACATGGTCACACACACGCGTGTGTAGTAAACAGGCTTGATTGCGCAAGCGCGCGCGTGCACACACACACACACACACACACACACACACACACACACACACACACACACACACACACACACACACACACACACACACACACACACACACACACACACACACACATACACACATACACACACACACACTATCTTTCTCTTTTTTTCTTCTTACTCCCTTTCTCGCTCTTAATCTCTTTTTCCGACCTCTCTCTCCTCCTCTTTCTTATTTCTGTCCTCCCTATCCCTCTCTTGCACCCCTACCCCCACTCCCATCCACCCTCCCTCTGTGTGTGTGTGTGTGTGTGTGTGTGTGTGTGTGTGTGTGTGTGTGTGGTGTGTGTGTGTGTGTGTGTGTGTGTGTGTGTGTGTGTGTGTGTGTGTGTGTGTGTATGTGTGAATGGATCTCTGAATGGATCAGCTACTGTTGCAGGGACGGTGGTGATGAGTAAGTATGTACGTGTGTTTGTGTATTGCTGTTGAGAGGTGTGTGTGTGTGTGTGTGTGTGTGTGTGTGTGTGTGTGTGTGTGTGTGTGTGTGTGTGTGTGTGTGTGTGTGTGTGTGTGTGTGTGTGTGTGGTGTGTGTGTACGTAGGCCTACGTACGCATAAGCTTACTCTTTTCTCAATCTGTCTCTCTTATTCTTTCCCGTCTGGTTTTCGGGAGGTCTCGGGTTCGACTCCCGGTCCAGCTAACATTTTTTCCCCCACAAACCAAAGCCAAAATCTCTTGCGTCCGGGTATTTATTCGCACTTAGCTCGGTTTGTCTGGTCGTGTTGCAGGGTTTTCCGACAGCAACCAGGACCCCAAGAGGGCCAGCCCCGCAGCC
>CM065683.1:41838252-41908252 GCA_017654935.2 Phymorhynchus buccinoides | reverse complement strand
TGAAGAAAAATGGAAGAATCTGTCATATAATCTAATCGCCTTGTTGTGCCCATTTACTGTGTAATCGTTTTTAGCTATCTAAATCCGTCCATAGTTTACATGACATGAATTCCAATCCTATTCGTTGTGATCATTATTATTATTTGTATCATTGTCGGTTGATGTTAACTGTCATTAAAACTGTTCTTAATATCCGTCCTTTCTTTATGTCATCCAAAAATATGTTCCATTTTATAACTCACCATAGCTCCTTCTCTTCCGTCTTCTTTCAAACCCTACTCGTTAATGTTTGTTTCTGAGTTTTTCTTTTATTTTCTTTCTGCTATATTTTTAACATATGCAAAGAATACTCCATTTCCCCCAAATTGTTGTTGATTTTGGAAAAGAGGAGAGGATGAGGTGAGGTGGTTTTTTTTGGGTGTTTGTTTGGTGGGTTTTGGGTTTTGTTTGTTTGGGGGGGGGGGGGGTGTGGGGGGTGTCTTTTCTACTGCCTACTATTTCATTTGTACATATAAATAGCGAGCATGGGCCAATTTAGTCATATGTATTCAACAAAGCTTTCTATTGCCACATTGATTGATTTCTTGTCTTAATGTTAGTGGACAGTGCACGTATATTTGTTAGACCCAGATTGTTGTTTTCATTCCGGCTCCAGCTTAAACGCTCTGGGGGCACACCCAGTGCCATTTCAATATTTCACATGGCCTTGGGTGGGGAGAAGTGTATGGCTGCTTTTAAAGGGCCCCGCCACATGGGCGGCCATATTCCGACTTCAGGGGACGTTAGACCCAGATGATTGTGATACTCGTTTTCTTTTTCTTCTTCTTCGTCGATCGCTCAGTCAGTTTCTTGTCATATGAGCGCAGATGCGCCATGCTGCCGTCATGCGCCTAACTAAGAAATAGTTAAGCACAGCATGTCTGACTTCGGCTCGAGAAAATCTTTGTACGAGTTTCTACCCCAAAAAAGCAGGTAAATGGACTAATAAGGCAGAAAGATGACAGTAAGCAAAAGAAAAAGTCAGTGTCGAAGAGAGTAACAGATTAGATGAAGTTACAAGCACAGAACTTCTAGAAGGTTGGGGAACTATTTGTACGAAAATTATCCCTGGGTATCCCCATGGGGTGACTCATTGATTTGAAGAATAATATTTAGGCCTATGTATGTTGATTTTAATGTCAATTCTGATCGCTTCTCGGCCTTTTGGCTAAGACAGTGATTCAGGAACATAAATTTTTGTTTATACCCTGGTTGGTTTGTTCAGCCCGTCGTACATGGCGAAAGCCGATACGCGACGTTAAACTGAACTTCCATCCATTTTAATGAATACACTGATCATTATCGTTTTGTTAGACCCAGATGACTGTGATACCTATTGGTTCGGAGAGGAATATTTATGTATGTTGATTTTAATTACTACACTGACCATTATTGTTGTACAATTCACATGCAAAAAATGCATGTGAAACAAAGTAGATGAAATAAACTTCTTCTCTGTGTAGCCAGTGTTTTGCCTTGTTGATGGTAGGCGAATCAGTGGAGAGATTAACCCTTTCACTGCTATGTTAAGTAAAAAAATAAATCCGTCGAACTTACCTGGGAATAGAAAAGATGGTTTATGCAATACTGGGGATTCCTTAAAAAGACTTACCTGGGAATAGAAAAGATGGTATATGCAATACTGGGGATTCCTTAAAGAGACTTACCTGGGAATAGAAAAGATGGTATATGCAATACTGGGGATTCCTTAAAGAGACTTACCTGGGAATAGAAAAGATGGTTTATGCAATATTGGGGATTCCTTAAAGAGACTTACCTGGGAATAGAAAAGATGGTTTATGCAATAATGGGGATTCCTTAAAGAGACTTACCTGGGAATAGAAAAGATGGTATATGCAATACTGGGGATTCCTTAAAGAGACTTACCTGGGAATAGAAAAGATGGTATATGCAATACTGGGGATTCCTTAAAGAGACTTACCTGGGAATAGAAAAGATGGTTTATGCAATAATGGGGATTCCTTAAAGAGACTTATATGCAATACTGGGGATTCCTTAAAGAGACTTACCTGGGAATAGAAAAGATGGTTTATGCAATATTGGGGATTCCTTAAAGAGACTTACCTGGGAATAGAAAAGATGGTTTATGCAATAATGGGGATTCCTTAAAGAGACTTACCTGGGAATAGAAAAGATGGTATATGCAATACTGGGGATTCCTTAAAGAGACTTACCTGGGAATAGAAAAGATGGTTTATGCAATAATGGGGATTCCTTAAAGAGACTTACCTGGGAATAGAAAAGATGGTATATGCAATACTGGGGATTCCTTAAAGAGACTTACCTGGGAATAGAAAAGATGGTTTATGCAATACTGGGGATTCCTTAAAGAGACTTACCTGGGAATAGAAAAGATGGTATATGCAATACTGGGGATTCCTTAAAGAGACTTACCTGGGAATAGAAAAGATGGTATATGCAATACTGGGGATTCCTTAAAGAGACTTACCTGGGAATAGAAAAGATGGTTTATGCAATAATGGGGATTCCTTAAAGAGACTTACCTGGGAATAGAAAAGATGGTATATGCAATACTGGGGATTCCTTAAAGAGACTTACCTGGGAATAGAAAAGATGGTATATGCAATACTGGGGATTCCTTAAAGAGACTTACCTGGGAATAGAAAAGATGGTATATGCAATACTGGGGATTCCTTAAAGAGACTTACCTGGGAATAGAAAAGATGGTATATGCAATACTGGGGATTCCTTAAAGAGACTTACCTGGGAATAGAAAAGATGGTATATGCAATACTGGGGATTCCTTAAAGAGACTTACCTGGGAATAGAAAAGATGGTATATGCAATACTGGGGATTCCTTAAAGAGACTTACCTGGGAATAGAAAAGATGGTATATGCAATACTGGGGATTCCTTAAAGAGACTTACCTGGGAATAGAAAAGATGGTATATGCAATACTGGGGATTCCTTAAAGAGACTTACCTGGGAATAGAAAAGATGGTATATGCAATACTGGGGATTCCTTAAAGAGACTTACCTGGGAATAGAAAAGATGGCATATGCAATACTGGGGATTCCTTAAAGAGACCCAAAAGGTCCGTGTGTGAAAATTACGGGTTTTACGTGTTTCCCTCTCTCGCTGGTAAGAAATCTTATTTTGACTAAGTGTGGCTCCCATACAAATTTCCTCATGCACGAAAACGAGACATCACTTAAAAGAGCAGCCTCGATCGTTATCAGGAAAGTCTGTATATGGGCTATACCGAGCCAGAAAAAAACAAGGGACTTAATCCAGCCGGGTCAGTGGGTCTTTAACCCTTTCGTCGCCAAAGTCGCATTTTAGCACCACAGTGATTTAACACCTATGTCGCTAAAAGGCATCAAATTGGGGTCTATTATCCAAAGACCCTATTGTCTTAGTTTTGGGAAGTAAGGATAGACCTTATTAAAGATATGTCACAGGAGAATCCCCAATACTGCAGATGGATTTTATTCTCTGTCCAGGTAAATGTAGCGGAACGTTTTGGCTGAAATATGGCTGGCGGTGAAAGGGTTAATAGCATGCATTAAGCCTGTCCTTATTTCCCAACATTACAAACAAAATGTCTTTGGATAACAGACTTTGATTTCGTTGTTTCTTTTTTTGTTGGCTTATCCTGGCTAAAAGACTCCAGGGATCATCCCAACAGCGGAAGCACTTCAAGAACACTGTGGTATAAGTGCATCAGCTACAGATGAGAACATTATGTGTGACCGTTTTTGATTACCCCGCCACGTCGGCAGCCACATCACGTCACAGTCTTCGGGGGATTTTGGAGACTGATGGTGTTATGCTAGGAGCTTGTCTTGGCTAAAGACAATCCCCGCATAACTATGCATAGCATAACAACATTTTGATGTAGCCTTGGTGTTCTAGCCTATGTCAATTTGTCCGACACAGCCAAGGCGAAGACCCTGATTTAATGCCTTTTAGTGACCATGCATGTTTAATCAGTGTGGTGCCAAGCGGCTGCTGTGGTGGTGAAAGGGTTTACCGGTAGATGTTATTATACCTAACCTTTTATTTCTATTCCCCTAGTGATGGTTTTAACACTAATGGTTTTCAAGCTATGGTCATTTGGTTTTGGATAACCCACGTCTCCAAAATAGCAAAAATGTTCTTCATTACATTCCCCCAGTGATGCTGATATTCAACCCCTTGACTGCCAGAGAAAATTAATGAAAAAATCATAGTACAAATCATGAGATGAAAAAGACAACTGAAAGAGCCAATCTGGCAAAATGGTCTGGGGATATAACTCTCTTGACTGTGCAAGAGCAAAACAACAACCCAACATATAATATAATAATAATAATAATAATAATAATAATGAGCATTTATATGCGCTTAATCTTAAACAAGCCCTAAGCGCTTACAATAATAAACAAATAAATGAATACACCCCCCCCCCCCCCCCCCCCCAAAAACAAAGACAAACAACAACAACAACAACAAAAAAAGCAGTAGAAAATATAATGTCAACATTTTTCTCGTATACACACACACACACGCGCGCGCACACACAAACAAAACACACACACACACACACACACACACACACACACACACATCACACAACAACACACAACACACGCCCGCATAAACCACACACTGCACACAAACACACGCGCAGAGAAGGGACAAAAATTACTTTCCAAAAGAACAGAGCAGGCTACTATTTGAAGAGAGTGGTTTTGAGGGAAGACTTAAATGAAGAAAAGGAGTTGGCAGAACGGAGAGGAAGAGGGAGTTTGTTCCAAGTAGAGGAGGCCTGAAAAGAGAAGGAACGTTCACCGAGAGTCTTGGTGCGGTAACGAGGGATCTGGAGGAGAGAAGTGTCAGAAGAGGAGCGTAACTGTCTAAGAGGTGTGTAAAGGTTCAGGAGATCGGTGAGATAAGAAGGAGCAAGACCATTCAGGGACTTGTAACAGAACAGAGAGAGCTTGTAGTCGATACGCTTTCCAACAGGAAGCCAGTGAAGAGATTCAAGCATAGGGGTAGAATGAGAGAATTCGGAGCACCTCAGTACAAGGCGAGCAGCATTGTTTTGAATTTTTTTAAAGTTTAGCGAGAACAGTTTGTGGGCAGCCAGCAAGAAGGGAATTATAGTAATCTAGTCTGGAGAGTACGAAGGCAGAGATGAGAGTTTTGGTAGCTTCCTCGGAAAGAAGATGTCTTACAGATCCAATGCGCCGAAGTTCTAAGTAACACGCACGACAGACAGAGGAAATCTGGTTTTGGAAGGAGAGAGTCTGATCAAGTGTGACACCAAGATTGCGTACAGTGGTAGAAGTGTGGATAAGAGAGTTTTCTAACTGGATGGAAGTGGGGACAGAGTTTGCTGACAAGAGTTTCTTGGGTACAATGAAAATCATTTCTGTTTTACCACTGTTCAGTTGGAGCTTGTTGTTAGTCATCCATGATTTAATGTCAGCAATGCATGATTGTGTACGTTGAATAATGGATGGAAGCAGAGAAGGATCTACAGACGAGTAAATCTGGTTGTCGTCAGAGAAGCAGTGATGGAAAATGCCATGATAAGAAACAATGTCGGAAATGGGTTGTGTATAAAGGACAAAGAGATTAGGTCCCAAGACAGAGCCCTGATGAACACCATGCTCCAAAGCAGTTGAACGAGAAGAGAGGCCATTAACAGAGACAACTTGAGTGCGATCAGAGAGATAGGAATGAAACCACGAGAGTGCTGTGTCAGAGACGCCAAAGGTATGTTGAAGTCGAGATAGAAGTGTTTGGTGATCGATAGTGTCAAAGGCAGAGGACAGGTCTAGTAGGGAGAGAAGAGAGATCTGACCATCATCGAGAGCACAGAGAAGATCATTGACTATTTTCAGAAGAGCTGTTTCGGTACTGTGACCAGAGCGATAGGCAGACTGCAAAGGATAGAGTAGATTATTGCGGTCAAGGTGATCCTGGAGTTGGAGAAGAGCGATCTTTTCAATGATTTTACACAAAAAGGAAAGGTTGGAAACAGGACGGTAGTTTTTCAGGTTTTCAGGGTCTAGAGAAGATTTCTTGAGCAGAGGTCGAACGATAGCAGTTTTTAGTGCAGAGGGAAAGCGGCCTGAAGTGAGGGATTCATTTACAATAGCGGTGATGCAAGGCAACAGATCATCCATGACTGCAGATAGCAAAGAGGAGGGAAGGGGATCAAGCACACATGTCTTAATAGCAGTTTTCTGGATAACATCTTTAACCAGAGTGTCAGTCACAGGCTCGAAACCTGTAAAAGGATTGCCAGTAAAAGAGGCATAATGAACATCAGGTACTGGTACAGACTGAGAGTCCAGGCTCTCTCGGAGAGTTCTGATTTTGCCAGTAAAAAAGTCACTAAATGTTTGGGGCAGATCAGAAAGACAGACAGAAGAAGGAAGTGGGGATGATTTCAATCTCCCCATCAGTGCACCTGTGACATTGAACAGCTGCTTGGTGGTAGTGCATGCTGCTATTTTCGCATTGTACTACACTGACTTAGCCTGTTGTACAATTTCATTAACAACATTGTTTGCAATTTGCAACATCTGTTTATGAATTTCCAGCTTAGTTTTGATCCATTGTCTTTCTGCCCTACGCCTATCACGTTTAGCGTCCAGCACAACATATCAGAGTTATTCCTTTTCATATGATGACATCATCAGTGATGTCATCAAGTCAGTACGTAATACGTTATATGGCAGTCAAGGGGTCCATAACTGATGGTATATGGGGGCATACATACAGTGAGTGGTCCTCAAACTACAGCCATTTGATTTTGGACAGCCCAGGTCTTCAGAATAGCAGTCAAAATGTGTTTCACTGCATTCCCCCGGTGATGCTGATCACGAACATATGCTTGTATATTTATTGGGATCTACCGCCAACGGTTTTTAAACTATGGCCATTTGTTTTCGGACAGCCCAGTGCCGCTCCATTTCCCCAGTAATGATGACCACGAACATTAATGGTAGTAGGGGATAGCGTAGGTCCAGTGCAGCCATTTGTCAGTTTTTGGACAAACAGACATACAGGCACACAAACAGTGAATTTGAGTATACAGATAAAGATGCTCGTCACGCTCATCAGTATTTGCATTCACACGCATGCACACACGCATGCACACACACAACACACACACACGCGCACGCGCACACGCGCGCACACGCACGCACGCACACGCACACACACACACACACACACACACACACACACACACACACACACACACACACACACACACACACACACACACACACACACACACACACAGGGTGTTTAAGAGTGGCACAGAGGTAACGCGTTCGCCTCGTATACAATGAACCCGAGTTCGAACCTGGGTACAGCGGATTTTCCTCTCATTCTGCACTAGGCCTTACGGTCTGAACATGGAGACTTTGGGATGAGATGATAAATTGAGGTCCATGCACTGATACACGTTAAACCCAGTGGCAACGAAAAATATGTTATTTGTTCAAAATTTACTTTCAAGAGAGAGAGAGAGAGAGAGAGAGAGAGAGAGAGAGAGAGAGAGAGAGAGAGAGAGAGAGAGAGAGAGAGAGAGAGAGAGAGAGAGAGAGAGAGAGAGAGAGAGAGAGAGAGAGAGAGAGAGAGAGAGAGAGAGAGAGAGAGAGAGATGCTTCAGACATTGTTTTATTGACAATGGCACAAACACAGCGAGAGCGAGAGAGAAAGAGAGAGAGAGAGAGAGGCCAAGAAGGGAAAGGAAAAAAGAAAGGTGGAAGAAAAGAGAAGAAAATTAGTTAGTAATGGGTTGCTGCTACTTGGCATCATGCTGGCTGCACGCTGGACGGGCGCTGGCTGGCCAGGTTTAAAAAAAAAGAATATATATATTATTGATATTATTGGCAACTGATTTTGTGGACATCAACTTGTACTTTCGTTCTTGTCATAAGCGGAAGTCATATTGTATGTCGGGACAAAACGCCTTCGAAAATCAACCAATGAACAACGATTTGGTAGCGCCTCGTTCAAATGGAGGATGTTGTGAAATCTGTTAGAATAGTTATGCGATTTGTGAAATTTTATAAAAGTTGAAGGTTGTTACACAAAATTGCAATGTCAACGTCAAGGTAAGCGATAGACAAAAAAGTGCCTTTCTCTGTTGAAATGGTTTTAGCTACCGATCTCAATCATCTCGGACGGACAGCTCTTTCTTCGTCTTTGCTCGCAGAGCGAGCGAGGCCACTCAATGACTGCACATAACCAAAAATAGAGTTTGATCGTGCACATACGCAAAATTGATCATAACGTACCATCAACTTTAATTATTTTGTGTATTTGACACTAAACTGACATAAGCCTATCTCTAACCATATCCCAAACCCTAACCGGTGTGGCGTTCTCAAAATGGATTTGTTCTCAAAATGTCTGCCAGGGCTCCCAATCGTCCCCGCAAAACAAGGGGTCCCAGGGACTCCTTCACTTACAGTATAGAGGGTCCTAGAGGCGGGATAGAGGGTCCCAGTGGCAGTGCGAATGCTAACAAGAATTTGGTAAGGGTAAAGATGTGCCTATGGCGTGCAAATCTGTCGCTCGAGCAAATCAGTAGCTCGCTACCTATGACTATGAGAGTGTATTTGCGGCATTTTGCGACATTGAGCATGAACCACAAATTTCACTTTTTCCGTGGGTTAGGGATAGGGTTAGGGTTAGGTAAATGGTTCAAGTATGGAAAAAGTGAAATTTGTGAATGTCGCAAATACACACTCTCATAGTAGTAGCGAGCGACAGATTTGCACGTGACAGTGCCACCCCCCCTGCATTTCTCTGTTACTAGTGTTAGTGTTAATTGCAATTTTCCGTTTTTGCCTTTCTTACCAAACATAAAGCTGTATTTTAATTTTTATGAACCTTTTGGCTATATTCACATTTATGCTTGTCAAGAACGATAATCTGTTGACTGAAAAAGCAATCGCTATGTTCTTTTCTGTTACTAATTAACGTTCTTGATGGGCATAAATGTGAATATAGCCAACCTTTTTAGCTAATAACCTTTTTGGAATACTAACCCTAGCCCTAAGCCTAACCCCCCCCCCCCCCCCCCCCTATAAGACGGGAAAAAGCAATGAACCACGACTGTGACAAATGGCGCCATGTACTGCAGTACATGGGGGGGGGGGGGGGGTCCTATTAGATAATGGCCTAGGGATAGGGTTACCGGTTAGTATTCCAAAAAGGTTATTACCTAAAAAGGTTAATAAAATACAGCTTTATGTTTGGTAAGAAAGGCAAAAACGGGAAAATGGAATTAACTGAGAAATGCAGGGGGGGCATATCTTGACCTTTACCAACAATTTTTCTAATGCATCCCAGGGACCCCCTGCACATTCTTTTAGAGTGTCCTTTAGAATTTTAGTGCTTCATTTCATAGACCCCCAAATGGGGGTCCCTGGGAGCCCTGTCTGCGCATGCATACACTACAGTGCAAAATTATTTTTGTGTATTTGACAATCACAATGATGGTTTCAGGGAAGGGTTTAGACTTTAGGGTCAACTTTAGTGTTGAAACCTGAATACACAAAAGAAAAGTTGATGGTACGTCATGATTCATGATTGATTTTGCACATGCGCAGACATTTTGATAACAAATCCATTTGAAGAACGCCACACCGGGCAGTAACCCTAACCTGGGGGCCGTTTCACAAGGGCTAACGTTACGTAGCGTGAGCGCAAATCAGCAAAAACGGTACTAAGAAACACCTTTCGCTGACGTTTGCCAAAAACGTTTTGTGGCTGTGATCGAGGTAGCAAGCCACAGACTATTTGAAAGATCATGGGTAATATTATCTGTGGCTGTCCTCAGTATCTCCTGCAACGTGTTCAAAAACTGCAAAACAGTGCAGCACGCCTCACTCTCAAGATTCCACGCTCTGATCATATAACAGTTTTATTAACACCTCATCTTCATAACTTGCACCAGTTGGCTTCTAGTAGAGGCTAGAATCAAGTATAAAATAGCTTGCCTTTGTCTCGGTGCTGTTCACTCTTCTGGTCGTGTCTATCTCTCCGAGCTAGTAACTGTCTACACACCTGCTTGCTCCCTACGTTCTTTCTCTGACTGCTGCACACTCAAGGTTCCTCGGGTCCACAGGGAATCTTTTGGTGAACGATCCTTCTACTAATACTATTTAGCACCTCATTTATGGAATTCCCTCCCACAACATGTCTGCTCATCTGACTCTATCTCCGCCTTTCGCTCTGCCCTTAAAACTGACTTGTTTCGGACATATTATAATTGATTAGTGTTTGTGTGGGGGTGGGGGGTCCATTTCATTGCAGAAATCTTGTAAAAAAAAATATTTTAAGATAAAAACAAACACCAAAATTTGCAGAGCGAAATATATTTCTAGGGTCTGGCCCTTTTTGTCAATCCATGGATAGTGACGTCAAAACTGATGATGTTAAACTATTGTGAGGTCATTACAGTACTTTGCTTAGTAACTAAAATTAAAGACCCTGTTGCACACCAAATTTTTTTAATTTACAATTATTTTATGATTCGTAAGTTGTATGTAGAATGTCTATGTCTTGTATACTTTAAATGCTTGTAAATGAGGTAGAAGGGTATCTTCTTGCAAAATTTGTCTTATAACTGGTATGTCCGATGGCAGTATGATTTTATTTCAAGTTGCCGTATTGTATCCAAACTTGATTGGGAATGTGAATCTGAATGTGGTCTATGTTTCTTCTTAGAATTTTCATATTGTAACTATTTTACTCTTGTATTTTGTGTGTGAGTGTGTGCGTGCATGTATGTGTGCGTGTGTGCGTTCATGTGTGTGTTTGTGTACATATATGTATGTGTGTGTGCATGCAGGCATGCGTGTGTGTGTCCACGCGCACACGTGCGCATGTGTGTGTGTGTGAGGAAGTAAAAGAACTGTTATGAGATAATAAAGATGATTGGGATTTGGATTTGGAATGTTGCGGGCAATCATCGTGTTTATTTTACTTTCTAATGATTCATTATTTGTTTGCCTTCAGTTTAAATGTTCTTGTTATCATAATCAATGTAAAGCGCACTGAGCTCATGTGAGAAAGAGCGCTATATAAATTCCCATTATTATACTAATAGTAGTAGTACTAGTAGTAGTAGTACTTCCGCCTTCTTTTTTTTTTATCTCGCGTGACGAGACTTGAACTTTAAAAATGGAATACCAAAACAAGTTTGCCACAGCAAATAAATGAAATATTCTTTAGTCTATTGTGAAAAAATACGGGATGATTTTAGCAAATTAAACAAACAAGTGTTTTGGAGTGCTCTTTCTTAATTTTTATCATGTTAGATGGCATAATATAGTGCAAATGTAATTTTCTGCACACAAATAGACATGGGTGAAAATGAAATTGGAAACTTTGTGACACAGACTGACAGAGGTTTAATAATAATAATAATGACAACTTATATAGCGCTTATTCTCCTTACAGGGCTCTAACTTCTAAGCGCTTCACAAAAAAGTTAAAAATCAGAGCAGAAACAACAACAAAACAACGCACTTATAAGGAACAACCCGAAACGAAATAACAATAACTACATTTACGTCCCCCCCCCCCCCCTTCACCCTCCCCTAGAATCCAAACCATTACAAATAGCGTTTTCCACGCAAAAGGCATTTTCTCAAACTACCCCCCCTCGGCCCGCTCCCGCATTCACCATCCCCCTTCATAGACCTCAAGCTGACCTACTTTTTGTAGATCTCCCAGCACGCACGCATGCATGCACACACACACACGCGTTCGTGCGCGCATGTGCAGAGGGACAAATACCCCTAACACGGACGCACACGCACACACACACACGCGCGCACGCACGCACGCGCGCATTGCAGCTCGTCCTGAAGAAACATACGAAATGCAGTGTTTATCTCCCTTATGATAGCAGCCCTTTTCTCTCTCCCAAAAGTGTTATTGTGCGGTGACCGTTATCTAGAGAAACTCGACCCTGAAACCATCAACTACACAAAAAATTAAGTAGTAGTAGTAGTCTACTCTACTCTAGATTAATAGACTACACTGAGTGTGACTACACACAATGCCATATATAGTGGAACCTCTCTTTAAATATTATAAGACCTTCAAAGGTCTTATAAAGGGAGGTAATTTTAATACTTACAAAGAAAGGCAATGTCTCAGAGAAGTATGTCTTATGTGGGAGGGAGTCTTATAACTATATATAATGGAGGTTCCACTGTAGTAGGTAGTACCTTCAAACACACACACACAAACATACACAGTCTCAAGACACACACACTCAGCACTTAATGTACTAAACTAGTCAAATGTAGTCACCATTGTGTATATTTAAGAAGGAAAGCATAAATTCATCGACAATTATAATACAGGCAGCCTAAGTACATTCAGTGACCAGTGGAAATGTAACTTATGTTTTGTGACTTGTAAACATGTTGCTATGAAATTGTTTCAAGGAAAAAGTGATGGGTGTGGAGAAAAGAAAGCAGCCACCAAGTCTTGTTATGCCTAATTCTTGACTTATTTTCAGAGCCATCTCACAGGAAAATTTCTCCCACATGTCATTATATAATTTAATAGCTATATACATATGACACAGATTAATTGGTAGCCGCAGAGTACCAATAAACACTGTTTGAATGTTGTTTCCAGCAAGAAGAAGGTGAAGGAGGAGGTGACGAGGAGGCTGGAAGTGACGCTGGACAAGCTGTACCGCATCTGGAACGAAATCGGCATCGATGAGGGTCAGGTGGCCAACAGGGCCGGCACCGTGTCCATCCACCTGGTCAACCTGATGGACGAGATGGTCAGCGAGGAGGAGCTGCTTCACCAGCAGATGGCCCAAAACATCCAGCGCTTCGTCGACGACCTAAACACCCTCTGCCTCGAACTGGCTGTCCCTGTGCCCAAGGTGGGAATTAGAAAAAGCTTTTATTCTCTTGACATGTTTCATCATTATGACGTTTTACATGTACTTGCTTGAGTTTGTTTGTTTTGTAATTAAAACTATTGCCTTTGTGGGTTTTCCCCCAAGCTTATTCTAGTTCGAAACCC
The DNA here is from genome assembly GCA_017654935.2 of Phymorhynchus buccinoides. Taxonomy (NCBI): domain Eukaryota; kingdom Metazoa; phylum Mollusca; class Gastropoda; order Neogastropoda; family Raphitomidae; genus Phymorhynchus; species Phymorhynchus buccinoides. Next base: position 41,895,152 of record CM065683.1, on the reverse strand, counting down.
TTTCACTGTCAGTGCCAGAGAAAAATTGAGATACATTTATTTTAAATTTTAAACTTACAATAGAAAAGAGACTTCGTCTTGTTAAAATCAATCCGTGAAAATGGTTTGGAGATATCCTTCCTGACTTCTAGAACAAAAAGTAGCATTCCAGACTTATCACATCAAAAGTTATGATATCATCAATAGATCTATACTGCCCACAGTAGACTTAATAGTTGTAATCAGCAAGTCCTCCAAAAGTGGCCAAAGTCAAATCATTTCAATTTCATTCAGGTCTCTGAATTAATGTGCAATCTCAGCTTCAGCTGTGTTGGTATTTTTCTGGTACAATTGATGAATTAGGATATTAATTGCTCATATGTTCCTGGAATTGAAGCGGCAATCTTTTATCTTCTTATAATTCTCTTTGTTACTTTAATAAGAAAACCTCTAATTCATTGTGTAGTCTTGTACATGCAATGATGCATTGTAGTAAGTAACTGTGATGCATTGTCAATATAAGTTGATAAGAAGTTTTGATTAACGGTTTATCATGATTGATCATTATTTGGTTCTTGAAAGTTTTGAGTCAGATGGAAATGTTCTGAAGTAGATAGTTTAACATTTGCTGAGTTAATTTAATTTTAGTTGTTGTTGTTGAACTTTTTTTCTGTTTAGAAAAACAATACCTTTTTATGTCCATGTGTTTAGGTGAGCGAGCACCTGTCGATGGTGCAGAGAGAAAAGGAGCTGAGGACGCGGCTGGAAAGCCTGAACCGAGAGAAGCAGGAGCGCATGAAGAAGCTGACGGAGCTGCAGGAGCAGGACCAGGCCCTGTGTCAGACCCTGTGCACCACGCCCTTCTACATCTCCAGCTGCAGCGTGCCCACACGAGGCCAGCTGACAGAGCTGGAGGACCACCTCAAAATCCTTAGGGCAGAAAAGGTATTGGATGGGGGGAAATGTACTGATTGGCATCTTCCACTTCTGTAGGTATAGCATACTACTTCATGCTCATCTTTCATAGCAGAGGAATTGAATGAATTTAACATTTAACTCTGACAAATTAAATAGGGATATATGAAAAATGGCAACAGCAGTTTGGCAGTAAAGATCCTTTACTATTAAATCAAAATGTACAGGTAGGTCAAATCTGAATGGGGCTTTATACTACATGTAGTACTTCTTGATGACACGAAATGTCAATTATTTTAGGACTGACTTGATTGACCATGCCACCTGGTGATGAGTCAGGGGCAGAGAATTTTCTGTCACTATGAGCTACTACTTCATGACAGGCAAGGACGATAATCTTATGTAGATGGCGCATCATGCGGCATGCATCTCAGTGCACGAGGCAGGGGCAGAGAATTTTCAGTATAAAGCCTCATTGGACTGAGGAGAATGATGAAAAAAAATCATATGAATGGAGACAGAATTATCTGAAGGGCCAGCCACATGTCCACTAAAATCGCACGACTGTACAATACGATTCGATCACATGGACTTGAAGTGCGAATCACATTTGTTCTTGGAAACCACGTGATCGAATCGTATCGTACAGTCGTGCGATTTTAGTGGACGTGTGGCCTGCCCTTGATGGTGTTTTTGTAAATGCTGTTAATGTTTTTAATTTTCTTTTTTTCTTCCTTTACAGGAAAAGCGTTACAGTGAATTTCTGTCGACCAAACGGAAGATTGTGACTTTGTGCAATGAGATGGACTATGATCCAGACACTTCCTTTGAACGAGACCTGATCTGTGAGGACGACGATGCCTTTCAGCTGTCCGCAGACAACATGGAGTCGCTGAAGACACTGCTTCAGGATGTAGGATCATTCTCTTTTGTTTTTGCATTGACATAGTGCATACCTGCCAACCCTCCCGGTAAATCCGGGAGCTTCCCGGATTTTGTCACCTCTCCCGGTCTTCCCGGAATTCACGTGAAACTCCCGGATTTCGAAATTTCCAGCTTAGATGACCTCAGAAACGAGTGTTATGAAACCCGAAAACAGAAACTGGGTTTCAGGAAGCTTCGCAGAGCAGAGTTCGTACTGCGCATGTCAGAAGTGGGGGCTACTTCCTCCTGCAATCCTTTGTTTGGCGGTCTTTAGGCCTGTCTCATTGAAGTAACCTCGCCACGATGCTGAAGGCAAAGGAGAATACGAAGAAGTGGAAGACCGTCTTTTCAGATGAAACTTTAACTTAGAATGACTTCAGTGAGCCTCCTGAGGGCTAGTTTTCACATTTAAAAGAAAAAAGTTTCTCAGCTTCAGGGGGCTGCGCCCCCTGACCCCCGCTCTGGGAGGGGGGATACTCCCCCCTCCCAAACCCACCCCCCTCCAGGATTTTGTTTGGGAAAAGTTGGCAGCTATGCATACTGTATTGTTAGTACTTTTTTGCTTGATGAGATAGTGATATCAATCAATCAATTAATTAAGAAGAAGTAATGGTGTGAAAACAGTCACGTCTTCTTTTCTTGGTAATCTTGTACTAGTCGCAGGGTAACTGTACAACTTGATCAATATAGTTTGTCGCCACTAACAACTACTGATTTAAGATAAGTGACTAATAACCAATCAGATTTAAATTGGCCAGATTTTCAATATTCATAATCAGCATCGCTGTTGCTGTGCTAACAAAAATCTTCTTTTTTTTAAAATATTAATTTTAATCTGTCCAATTTAGTCTGTATATGATACTTATCTATGACCTAGAGCTGATCAAGGGAGAACAATCTACCAAATAATATAGCTTTCTGATGCGAGTTAATAAACATATACAGAGTTTCTGTTAACCGAAAATTCTCCGTATTTGATTGAAAAAAATGAAGCTGTCTGTCACCGGGACGGACAAAATCGGGGAAGAGCATTTCAGCCAGGAACGATCTAGTGCCCCAGATCAGCTTCTCTACTGCTCAGCTAAGAGCTTTCATGATTGGTGAAATGAGTCCAACCATTTTAGAAGCCTTTCCCCCCGTTGGTTTAACCCATAACGCCTCGTCTGCTGTTCATTTTCAGCGCTTAAAGCGTGTCTAAAGTGCGCAGTCTAAAGTGACTTGGGTGCCTGAGTCTAAATGTGAACAGGGCCAAGTCTAAATGTGTACGGCCACAAAGGAACGTTTTTCAAGCAAAAGGTCTCAAATACACCAATGCATTATGCTGGATTATCAAAATGAATAATTAGTTGATTTTGATCAGCCAATCTCAGTAATAATATGCATTGAAATGGTGCCGAATGGTAAAAATACCGAATGATCAAAACACTGTATGGTTATGCCGAGTGAACGATTTCACAGGTGTGTCTGAAACCTAAAACCGGGCGAAAAAGACCGACAGTCACTGAGAGAGACAAGATTAAGGTTAGATTGAAGAGAGACAATTAAATAATAAATAAAAAAACTCGGTTACATTGGGTTTTAAGGGGGGGAGGAGTGGTCTCCAGTTTCGTGTTTTAGGCACACTGCAATTTTTACCGGTAACCACCTAGATGCGCCGTTTTAACACAACTGGAAGTGTGTTGTTATGATGTAATTAGTGCTGTTTTTACTTAAATTATCTTGGTTCTCTGTGTAATGCTTTCATCATTCAGCGCAAATATTTTGTGTTTTGACCAAGATCGGAATTCACCATTCGGTACCGTATACCATTTGGCATCATTCGGCAGTTGAAAGCAAACTGAAAACTAACTTAACAAACCAATCTGTGTTTTGATGCATCCGTCACGGTCAGTCTTGTACGCTTGTTGTTATTGTTAATCTGACTTTAGTTTTAATGCTGTGGAGATTTAATGCTGTCGTCTCTCAGTGCGTGTCTTGCGGGTGCATTTGCATGTAAACCAGAGCTTCTGCTCTAATCCGTGGCAACTATTCAGTGGGGACGGGTGAAAATGGTCCCAGGATGGAAATTTTTTTACCTCGTCCATCACCGGGACGGATAAAAATAAAAGCTAGCGGAACCTCTGATATAACTTCATGGCTTTGCAACTTGCAACTTGCACCCATAAATAGGAAGCAGGGTTCCCAGGCGCCTTTTAAGTCCTTGTGAATTGTTTTTTGGTCAGCAGGCCGTTTAAGTGCTTTATCAGTGTTCCCCATGCTTCCAAGTTTTTAAGGGTCATCATGACCCTTTGCCCCCAAATTTTAAGGGTCATTTGAAAATTTTTGAGGGTCAAAATAAAAACCACTTAAAACTTCGACGCGAAGTTTTCGCAATCCAGCAAAGCAGCGGGCTAGGCTTGGCAGCAGTGCACGTGCGAGCAGCATGGGTGGCGAGAAACAAAGGGAAATTACTCTGTGGTTCATGATAGTTTTTGTCGTCTGCTTCAAGCATGGTATAGTAGTGAAAGAATAGGCCCAGTATATTTTGTTGATCGTTTCCTGCAAGCTGAAATGGCTTCGACATTCTGATCGCAAGCGAACACGTTTGAGGAAGCAATCGGCTGAGAGAAAAACTACGTCACAATGACGTATTGACTGAAAAATGTATACGTCAAACTTGAAACTTTGTACGTAATTTACGTACAGATCTGCGTAATCGGGAACACTGTTTATTTCAGCAAGTAGATCCTTTTAATTCATCAAGAGGTCCTTTTAATTTGTTAAAGGTACTGTTAAGTCCTGTTTTATTAAGAAAAAAGTGATAAAAAAACTGACTAACATCTAAAAAAAAATCTCGCCAAAAAACTGACAGTATGACATTACTAGCTGAGTGAGTCTTTCCGCACCAAGACTTAGTGATTCATTCCATGCGTGTTGGTATTGTGCTCTTGGTCAACAATTGGCATTCAGGCATTCTATCATGAACATGTCATATAATCAGTTATGCGAAGGTCCTTTTACAATCTTTATTGAGGTCCTTATAAGTCCTTTAAACGGTCCTTTTTTCGTTTCATGTTCCAAACCTGGGAACCCTGGAAGATTTCTATTACTTTTAGCCTCAGAAAATCTATCTGAATCTTAACACTATATCCCACAAGTTATCACCTTTGTTTTCCCAATGTGTGCAGTTGGAAAGGAAGAATCGGGAAGTAAAACAGCAAGTGGACGATCTGTGGACACGTATTCACGCTCTGTGGGACCGCCTGGACCTGGAACAGTCTGAGAGGACGCAGTTTGAGTCGAGTCACACAGGCCACAAGCACAGCGTGCTGTCTGCCCTTCGGGACGAGGTCCTCCGCTGTGAACAGCTCAAGTACCAGAACCTGCAGCGCTTCATTGAAGGCGCTCGCAAGGAGCTGGTGGACTGCTGGAACCGGTGCTACTTCAGCAAGGAGCAGCGCGACTCGTTCCTGCCCTACCTGGATGGTAAGCGCCACGATGTTAAGGTCGTCCTTTGGAAAGTCTGTTCCAGGTCATATTCATACAGACTTTAATAAGAAAAGCCACCTTCTAAAATGAAAATGGATTAAAATCATGTCACTTTTTCACCTGTATATACTATATTTCCACAGATTTTCACAGAAAATAACTCATTCAAATTTCAATTTAGCATTTCAATGTTTTGCTTCATGTGTTTAGCAAATTTAGAATGTCCATAGATTCTTTTGATTAAACCAGTTATCCCCCAAATATGGAGTGTGGCTTCCCACGTGGTGGAATAATCTTTTTTTTAAACGGTCACACATGACGATGACACGTAATGTTCTCATCCGTTGCTGATGCACTTGTTCCATATTGTTCAAGTGCTTTCGCTGTTGGGATGATCCCTGGAGGTTTTTTTGCCAGGGTAAGCCAACAACAAATCGGTTAGAATGTCCATACATTCTTATGGTTAAATCAATGTCATGTTCTTGACTCAAGATAAGTACCTTGTTATATATATATTTAAATTTACAAGTGTAGAAATAAAGCTCACACAGTACTTGCACTCACAGATTCAGGCTTTTGAGTCATGTCTTGATTTCATTTTTTTATTTTTTCCCCAGAAACATATGCAGAAGATCTTCTCGAGGTTCATGAACAAGAACTACGAAAAATGCATGAATACTACAAAGAACATGAAGCTGTTCTCAGTCTGATAGCAAAACGTGAACAGTTATGGAATGAAATGCTGGAGTTTGAGGTAATTCACTGATTACATTACCGGAACTTTCTTGTTGTTTAGTTTACTGTAAAAAAAAGAACCAGAAGTTATGGACTTTTCATTTGTAGTGTATGTTTGGGACAGTTTTCTAGGTATGAAATAATGATTTCATCTGTTTGTGAATTAGCCATCCTATCTACCGTAATTTACGGACTGTAAGGCGCACCTGATTATAAATCGAACCCCTCAAATTTAGCACAAAAGTCAGATTTTGTTACTCTATTTTCTTACTATATTATCAGTCACATTATAAGGCGCAGGGGTCTCAGTTTTAGTCTGGGGAAAAAGTATCGCCTTATAGTCCGTAATGTACGGTTAATCAAATCAAACTGCTGGTGGTGGATCAGGATGAAATATATCACCATTTATAATCATACATTTTTGATTTTAGCTTTCAGGCTTTGAACTGGAGTTGATATCAAAGTTATTGTTTACAGGCATGAGCTTTTTCAGCCTTTTTGATAGTCCCAGGGGTCATTTTTTAGATTGAAATAAAGAGACCAAATAGGTATAGGATTTTTATGAGTGAATGCTGAATGAACTAAATATATCATCAATCAGTTCTATTTCTAATGATGTTTTTATGGCTTAGATTTGTCGTTAGCAAGCTTCAGCTGCAGAGGTTTCAGCCCTTGCTTTTCAGCCTAAGTTTCTCAGATAGTCAATCTCATGCCTGTTTTAACATTTATTTAATTATGCCAATGGACGGATGAGTTAAGACTGTTTGACTGTTAAGTTGCGGAGTTGTTTTCTATGCAAACAATCTTATAAGTCCACTGCAGTGTAAAGGTGAAAGATTCGTTATAAAGGAAGATGAAAAGGTAGATAGTATGTGGACAGGACTAAATTCGTTTTCCTTTAAGCTGTGTCCAAGATTAATAAAGCTCTGTCAAGCGCACTGCTTGTGAAGTTCTTCTTCTTTGTTCGCTCAGACAGTTTCCTGTCACATGAGCGTAGATGCGTCATGCTGCCGTTATGCGCCTAACTAAGAAATAGTTAGGCCCAGCATGTTCGACTTCGGCTGAAGAAATCTTTGTAAGAATTTATAGAAAAAAGGCAGGAGAATGGACCAATAAGATAGACTGATAGCAGATGACAGTAAGCAAAGGGAAAAGGCAGAGTCAAAGAGAGTGACAGATTAGAGGAAGTTACAAGCACAGAACTTCCAGAAGGTGGGGGAACTATTTGTACGAAAGACCCCCGGTATCCCCATGGGGGGGGGGGGGGGGCTTGTGAAGTCATTTGATAACAATAAATTGGGGGACTGTTTACATTAATTTTTTTTATACCCATATGGGAAAACTACGAAAAGCTCAACAGTTGCAGTCAGTGAAGTATTTAGTCTTATGCTAGATGTGCCCATTCATACTCAGTACGTGTGTTCCAGATGTACATCTTTGTTCTTTTCAGTCTGCAAGCATTACCATGTTGTGTTGAAAATGTACAGAAAAAAGCAAGCGATCCCAATCGGTTCTTCAATGACCGGGGAGGCAAGCTGCTTAGAGAGGAAAAGGCGCGCAAAAAGCTGATGAAAGATTTACCCAAGGTCTGTTCTGTGCCCTATGTATGATAGGTGCATGCTTTTCTTTCCTATCATGATAGGTGCATGTTTCCCTTCCTCACCTTTTAATGACTTAGACAAAAGTATGTAATTATCCTTGTTACAGACCTGCCTACCCATACAATTTTTCCGTATTTTGTACACGATTTTGAGCCCCAGTACTGCAGTATGGTAAATGGAAAATTAATAAGGCAAAATTTTGAACTTAAGGTCTTCTAAGATCGATCAAAATCGAGTGTTTTTCGCCATTTTGCATGGCGGTTTAATGTTCTGTAATGTTCCGTTTTGGGGTCTCCTTGCAAAATACGGAATTTTGAGAAAAAGTACGGAATTTTATTTCGTGGAGTACCTAAAAAAGAAATTGGGGGTAGGCAGGTCTGTTGTTATAAAAAAATCAATATAGAAACATCAATTACCTAGACAAAAGTATGTCATTATCCTTGTTATCAATATGATTTTTCCATTTTTCTAAAAACAATTGCTTGCAGGACAGTAACAGTTGTGATATTAATAGACATATCTTTTTCTCATTATCCTATTAGTATTAGATTTCCACTACTTTGTCTCCTCCTTCCTTATCTTTATGTATCCTAAGCAAAGAAACAAAACGGCCCAAGACACTTATATTAAGAGGCCTTACTATGATTACAGTAGGCTTATCCACACTATCACGCACACACAGGCACATGAACAGAAACACACACACACACACTGCGAATGCACACGCATACACAGACACAACTCACACACACAGAGAGGTACACACATGCAAAGACAAACACGCACACAAATGCGCATGCGCACATACACACACACACACACACACACACACCACAAAAAGAAAAAAATATACATGAGAATGAAAGATGCATGCATGCACACCACAAACACACACACACACCACAAATTAAAAAGATTTTTGAAAGTTTTTAGAATTAATATTTATTTTATTTCTGTGTGTTTAGTTTTCCTGAGCTAGCTTATTGACTTACAGCGCTGTTGTGATTTTCAGGTAGAGGATGAGGTACGGCAGCAGATTGAACGCTGGGAGAGGGAGCAGGACAAAACGTTTCTGGTGGAAGGGGTGCCTTTTGTCCAGTACACTGAGCGCCAGTGGACCCTCTTCAAGGAACAGAAGGAGCAGGAAAAGCAAGAGAGGGTAACTAACACAGGCCCAGGGATTATTCTTAGCACCGGTCATCAGTCATTGACTAATAACATTTTGAAATGACCTATTGTTTTTTGCAGGCTAGAGGTCATATGACTTATTATGTTTACTTCATGTCTATTAGCAACTTTAAGGATTTTGATGTGCGCTGCAACTGATTCCATAGTGATCAGATTGACTTAGGTGAAACAATAGACTGTAAAAAATAATTGCCCTGCTATTACTTTACATTGTATAGTACTGTACTAGCTTTTCTCTTGCCAAAAAAATTAATATAACAAAATAAAAACTTTTCTCATGTCAATTCTTTGAACATGCAGTCTGTGAAACTATGTGATTGATTGCAACAGAGTGTTCTATAAGACGGTTTTTGTTATGCTCAAGTTGTATTTCCTTTCTTCTTTTTTTTTTTACATTATCATTATGACATCGTTTTATGAAAATGACCTATTATTTTTTCTTCGAACTGGTCAAATGACCTGTAATGTCCTCTAACAAGATTGATCCCTTCAGGTCTGATGTAAATGATGCTTAAGGTCAGGGTAGATAAATCAGTTTCTCGTCTGTATTTTTATCATTTCCAGCGTGCAATATTGAAGTACCGTATTTTTCGGATCATTACGCGCTGCTGTGTATAAGGCGAATAGGGCAATTTTCAAGAAAAATCTGAAAAAAATATAGCAAAAGGCGCCCTCGTTTATAAGGTGAGCACCTCACAAAAGAAAGTCAAACTTTGAAGCCTGTACGCGTCCTGTAAACGCTTACCGACCGCCATTACTGATGTCATAAACGAGAGTTGGCTTCCCTTTCAAATAATTGAACTTCCATTGTGCTGCTTCCTGTTGATGTGTTTGCGAAAACTGATAGAATTATGGCATTTTATAACTATGCTTTTTACATGCAATGAAGGGTTATGGCATCTGTTTAGACGGTATCTCGGACGATAATAGGGATTTTGAAGCATTTTAACGTATTCATCGTATTGGCGACTCATGACCACTTTCGTTGTCCGACTCACAGTAGACTGAACTGAAGACGGCAATTGTTGCCTCTCTCATGATTCAGGGGTCGCGCTAGTGGTTTTGAAAACGCGTTTTGCTTACGCGACGTTGGCAAAAAAATGCGTAAGGGAAGCAGAAAATCGTGTCAAAGAACAAAATCATAAATCTAAGCTAAAAACAATGAAAACAAGAAAGCAACAAAAACATGCATTTTTCTTCACTAACCAGTCATTTTTAAAGACAAGTCTGGCAATTGTGCAACAACGCGCTCATTTCGCGCCAAACGCTTCATTTGCATCACACTTAATTGACTGGAATCTGGATATCCAGTGGCCAAGCACCATGAAAGGAAGCAAAGGCTGGAAGGGGGTGGGGGGTGGAATCAGACAATGCGCTTACAGTGATTTTCCCGCCACTGCCTACGTCACAGCAGTACTGGACAAAATCTGGATAACTAATGAAAGAGAAAGGATGTGATACTTAGGCCTACCTCCTCACAAAGCAGTGGCACTTTTCTATAGTCTGTTCCAATGTTTGGTGTAGCAGAACCACTATACGTGTAGGGACCGTAGGACTTCTAAAATCTGATTCACCATCTAGACTCAGATGCGATTTTGAGCGGACGTCATTTTGCGTACAGGTTACGCGTAAACGCCGTAAAAATGCATCAGCGATTTTTAAAACGTGTCAAATACGCAAGAAACATGCGTTAGCGCGACCCCTGATGATTTTGTTCACTAATAGGGCGCACTCGTTTATTAGGTGCATAGGTCGAAATTGGAGAAAAAAATATCGCCTTATAACCCGAAAATTGCGGTATTTTAATTTTTGTACATTCAAAGCAAATCAACAGAATCACAGATGATTGAAATACTTTTTGAACAATCTACACAAATTATAACTATCAAGGAAAACATTCTGAAAACCTGTACATTGCACAGTGTAGGCTGCTTAGTAAATTGAAACTGACAAAAAACAAACTCAATTTTCAGTCGTTTGTGGCTGATTTGTTTTAAACTGTTTTTGAAGATCAGAATTAATGTGAAAAAAGTGACATGTGATTTTTATGTTACTGTTTTCAGCAAAAGAACAAGGCTAAACAAATGGAAGAAGAAATGATTTTTGGCAGCAAGCCTACCACTCCGGCCAAGAGGCGTTTCATGAACACCCCCACCAGAACGCCGCTTAAAATGCGCAAGGTATGTTACGAACAAAACCGTGAACAATGTGGACTCCACTGAATCATCTTGACCAAAAAATACTCATTGCTTTGGAATGCCTTTGTTGAATATTAAGCCCGTGTTGTGTTAATACCAGATAGGAAGAAACAAATGTCTGTTCATGCTTTTGTGATATTCAGGTAATCGACTAAAGCAAAATATTGCATCTTTTTTCCTTCCTTTTTCTTTTATTTCAGTACATTACCTTGTGATAAGTTTGCTTCTATGTCATTTATTTGCATGCATGAGAGTATTATTGAATTGGAATGTTGAAATAGTGAATGCGCAAGCACCTTGTTATGCTAGATTTGGTACGAGGTGTACAGCTCTTTGTGTAGTGCTTGTAGTCAATGTATATCAGAGCACCTTATAAAGGATTGCTTTTTATAGATCAGTTATGCATTGGCCTATTGTTTCAAGTTTCATTTGTTTATTGGGTTGTCTTGTGACACAACTACTTTAGGGCTTGGGACTGGGAGAAAGATCAGTGTCTATGCTCAAGGTGAGACTTTTTTTTAATAAAAAAAACACCCCAAACTTCTGTGAGTTTACAAGATTGGATGTTTCATATGATTAACTGATTCACACAGTGCACAATTGTGATGCATATTCACTAACACAATGTTTATTGTTTTTGCTTGATTTTTTGGATTGGTATATTTTAAATGTAAAATTACATTGTTTATACCCTTAGGAAGACTGATTAAAGAAAATGCTTTGTTCCAGCAGCTTTAACCCTTTCACCGCCAATGTCACATTTTAGCACCACAATGATTAAAACACCTATGTCACGAAAAGGCCTCAAACCAGGGCCTGTTATCCAAAGAGCCAATTTTCGTAATTTGGGGGGGGGGGGGGTGTAAGGACAGGCCTTACTTTATAAATGTCATAGAAGAATCTCCACTATTGCAGGTGATTTTTTTTCTCTACCCAGTTTAGCGGAATTGTCTTGCTGAAAAATGGCTGGCGGCGAAAGAGTTAATGACGAGCAAGAGGCTAAGGACTCTCATTGATTCTTCTCTAGTCTAGTCTCTTGTTAACCAGCTACATTTTAGTGCAGTGCATAACACTTTGTCATCAGGATTCCACCCTTTAGGTCACAGGTGGAATACTATTGTTTTTGTAAAAGTTTTTGACATTTTTGTAACCTTTTTTTCTACCGATTTTGATCAAATTTTAATTTGTTTTATTTCATTTCAGCTTCACTATCTTGTAAAACTTACATCCCAACTGAACCATGAAAGGACAAATTGGAGATACATCTCCATCCTCTTTTTGACATGCTGAAGCTAAACGCACAGTGATTTAATCAATTAATAGTCAGTTTCCAACATACAGCTTGCAAATAATGAAGTATGACTTTCCTCCTCTCATTTTTCACTCGTTCTCTTGTTCTTCATAAAATGTGCATTGATCGGCATGTTCTTATTTCAAAATAGTAACAACAGAAAGTTGTAGGAAGGGTTGTCTCTTTCAGTCTTTGGAATGTTTTTTAAGGGAATGGAAATGATTTGAATGATCAGTATGATTTATATCGTTTAATTCTTTTTGTGGGTTTTAGATCTTTTTATTCTAACTCTTAACTCATTCAGGTAAGTTGTATGTTCATGTTTACTACCTTATATGACTTGCTTTATTGCTTTAATCAAAACGGTTTAACTAATCCCATCACCAGCGCACTTTGTTCATCCCCCTTCACCATCCATGGCTTTGTTTTGCATGTGTTGCTGGTTCCCTCAGATGAACGAAACCCCTCGAACACCATCGTCTGTTAGCCACATCCAACATTCCTCTGTGTTCCACTCCCCTGTGGGCAGGCCACCTCTGTCCACTTCCAAGGTGAGACACCTCACACCTTGCTGACTGCTTCAAAACATCCTGCTGGCCTACCATGCGCTTTGCGATGAGGACTTGTAGCCATATAGCCCTTGCTGTTCTGAAAATTATTGTCCAATTTTAGTTAAAAGTCAAAATGTAATTTATTGTGGGAAAATCAGTATGAAGTAGTGATGGTAAATCATGATGGGGAGGATCATCCAGTACGACAGTGCAGCAGATGCAAGCCAACACAACTTTATGAGGAACTTGTAAAAGTAATGAGGTCTTGAATAAAACTTGTTTAAAGTGCTGCCCTGATCTTTTGTCAGTATCATATTGTTATCTTCTTTGATTGCTCACACAGGGACACCAGTGCCACAAATGAAGGCTGCCATACTGTTTGGTTGTGACTTCTTACATACGAGTATCATAAATCTTTACACCAGTAGTTGCCTGCCTACTTTAAAAGATTTCAGCAAAAATATTCAGAGTGAGAACTCTTTAGATTTCAGGGATTGCTTTTTTTTTTTTTTTTTTTTTTTTTTTTTTTTTTTTAAAGTCAGTAGGAGGCATGCAATCCATTTCAGGTTGGGAGATATGTTAGTACTCAGGACTTGGTTTGAAAAAAGAAAAGAAAAAAGGACTTGGTTTTAAATTTCAGTGCTGACACTTGCTTGGCAATCAATATATCCAGCTGCTTTCTTTGATGAAAATCTGTTTAACGTCCTCCGGTCTGGAACAGACACATATGGGACATTAGTAAATATAAAGATGGGGTGGGAACGATCCTGGAAGCAATGCCCAGAGGCAGTGCAACACCAGTAAAGTCCCGAATTTTTAACAATACAAATGTATACAGCTGCTTACTTCCTCATCCTATCTCAGTTTTATTTGACCAATTTAAGCATAGATTGTCAACGTGTTGTTTGTGTATGTTGCATCCTTCTTTTTTCTTCTTCATGCCTATTTTCTTTTTTGGTTGTTCATTCCTTTTGAAGTTTGAATTTACTAACAAGTAAGGTAACACATTTTTCTAAATCAGATAAAATTCACAAGTTCATTCATTTGTCTTTGAATTTCGATGGCATGAGAATGAAATTAGGATGATGAAGGAAATGTGACATAGAGTGGAAGTGGAATTTTACGTAGGTGGTGGGAACATAATTGTGACATTGACTAGAATGGCTTTGGGGGAGGAGTCTAAGTGACCTAACTGTAAGTGGAAAGGAATTGGATGGGTGAGGGAATGTGTCATTAGACTTAGTGGAGTGGGATTTGGAAAGGGGGGTGGGAGTAGTTAACATTAAATAGAATATGATGTGAAGGGGGGGAGGGGGGAGATTGAATGGAATGGTATTTGAATGGGGGCAATGCGACAATGGATGGGGAGATGTAAACCCCAGAAATTCATGTCAAGAATGTTGTAATTATAAAATTAGAAGTGTTTCTCTGATCATTTTATGAAGGAAATGCACCATTTGTTTAATGAAACACTCAAGCACACAATTTTATCATTTTGATCACTATATTCATCTTGTTTTCATTACGAATAAAAAACCCTACTTTTGCAAATTACTGGTATCCATGTAAGCATGTTTTAACCACTCACAAAACACTTGCAAATATTTATGTGAGTGGCAGCAAGGTAGCACCCACACAGGAAAATGTGGGATGGTCAGCAGAAGCACAAACTAATGTGCACATCGAGGCAGTGGGTGGATGCCTCGTGCCTCCATACGGGGAGCTGGACGATCCCTCCACCAGTCTCTTCCGGGGGGGGGGGGTCTTTCGTAAAAATAGTTCCCCCACCTGAAAGTCCTTTTTCCATTTGCTTCAGAGCTTCAGATTGTCGGTGCGCCCGCATCATTGATCCGTTCTTTTTAATAATGGCGCATCACGACATGTCAACACCTTAAGTTGTGATGCGCCCTTAGGGCGCGTCCCATTCCATGCGAATTCTGTTTTGGCTTTTTCCAAAGGTATCTTGCTAGCCTCTAGTCGTTTTGCTAGATAAACTGTCTTTATTTTCTACACAGACACACATGTGCACCCACAAATAATCATTACGCCACATAAGTGGCCCATCAATTTGAAAATTGACCCCTCGTTTTGTGCAGCGATGGGTCATGACCCATGAAGTCTGAAAACAATCTGAAGCTCATATCATCTACTATCTTTCTGACTTATTGGCCCATTCTCCTGCCTTTAAAAAAAAAAATTCTTCTAAATATTTTTTTTCTTTGAGCTCCTCCGAAATTGGAATGTGTTGGCTGTACGCAGCGGGGAGACCAGTGAAAACTGAAAACCGGACACATGTGTACCTTACCCATTATGGCCATATGGCCTGGGAACAGTCAACACAGAAGTGTGCACAAATACTGGTGATTTAGAAACACTTTACTTCACAGTCTCTGTCATTCCATCCTTCTCGTGAAATGACAGCTAAATACTTAATCGCCTTTGAAATCAAGTGCTTGTGTATGAAAATAGATCACACAAAATCTAAAAAAATCAATCCAAAAGTTTGATAAGATCACAAATCTTCTGAGTTGAATCGAGTATGTGAAATGCCAAAATGTGAGTTATTCCCCTTTATTTAGTGACCGGGCTTTTTCCAGTCTTGAGACTCGGAAAAGCTCATTTTTGTGCTATTTTCCCCCTTAATTTTTTTCTTGAAGATTTGATATTGGTTTAAAGACATGCATCATGCTTACAATAGCAGGGGTAATTCTGACCCCTTAATTTTTTTCTTGAAGATTTGATATTGGTTTAAAAGTTATTCCCCTTTATTTAGTGGCTGGGTGTTTTTCAGTCTTGAGACTCGGAAAAGCTCATTTTTGTGCTATTTTCCCCCTTATTTTTTGTGTGGAAGATTTCATATTGGTTTAAAAGATATGCATCATGCTTACAATAGCAGGGGTAATTCTGACCAATTTTTGTAGAAAAAAATAAGATTGATACAATAGTTTAGTTACTACAAAGTGCACATACATGCACACACACACACACAGAGTCAGAGTGAGTTACATGGGCATCTCACAATAACAGACAGTCTGATAATTATCTACACCAGTCAGCTCACGGTGGTTAACAATTGATAATTGTGGATTTCTTCTCGCAGACGCCCAACTTAAATCACACCAAGCGTCGGCGGTCCCTGCGGCAGGCCCGCAAACACCTGCAGGAGGGCAACACCAGTTCCAACACCAGTCGCAGCGGCAGGAAACACGGCCCCACGGCCAAGAGCCACCCTGATCTGTTCTCACAGACCACGGTAAGCAGCGGCGATTCCAACTGCAACGTCTCCTTGGCTACCATCGGACCCTACCGCGAATTTGCTGTGTGTATCTCCACATTTACTTTATCTTTCTTTTCTGTGTGTCGTGTTCACCGCTCCCTACTGGCTACTCTCATTTCTTTCCATTTATCTTCTTAACCGTTTCCTTTATGTTGTGTGTTTCTGCGTAGTTTAATATTTTAACCACAGAGAAATGTTTGGAGTGGGCAAGTGTTGACTGAAATTTTGTGGATTATTTGACAGCATGAAAGTAGCAAAAATCTGCAGTTCAGATTTTATTTTTACAGGGATGAAAGGGGAGAGGGTTCAGTTAGGAGAGGTTGGTGTGATAGTCAAGTGAAGAAGAACTAAGCATACGTGATACTATTGATTGTTGTAAAATTAAAATGCAATGCTTGTTTGATATTTACCATATTTTTGGGACTATAAGACGCACACCCCAAATTTCACACAAAATTAAGATTTTGTTACTATATTTTCTTACTATTTACAGGGATGTGAGAGATACGCGTAAGCGCGTAAATGCGCTTTTTCTATTCGACTAAAAACAATACAAAAATACAGAGAGAGACGATTGTACAGATTGTCGAGTTCGGTAGACTTTCTTTGCGTACACACAGTAAAAACGAAAAGCAGTTTGTAGCGTGAGTACATTCCCTTGACTGAATTTCGTAAGCTTCTCTGTGGTTGGTCAGTTAACGTCCAATGGCAATGTGTCATTTTTATGCGTTCGGCTATGATTTTGAAGGAGGATTTGGATGTTTTCAAAGCTATTGAGTGACTGTTTCATCGTCAACCATGAACATTATTTATCACACCATAGATGTGAGGAAAGAGGAGATTAACAAAGGTGCAAGTCAAAGTTTTGTTTAAGTACTTTGACGATACCATCGGCTACGCTTTTTTGTTTGGGGCCCTCTCACATCCCTGTATTTTATTAGTCATATTATGAGACACAGGGGTCTCAGTCTGGGGGAAAAAGTATCGCCTTATAGTCCGAAACATATGGTAATATCCATGAACAGGCATGTGAATTTTTTTTACAAACTCTGTAGTGTAATCAAACAAAGCAAAGTTAAACAACCATACAACCTCTTTTTCATTTAGCTTGCTAAAACAAAATATCTCCCTTTCAGTCATAAATCATCTGTTTTTGTTTGTGGGGTTTTCTTTGTGTTTTTGTTGTTGTTTTTATAAGTGATGGCAGACACTGAAAGTAAACAGACCCAGTCAGTCACTTTCACCTTTTATAAGGTGAAAGGAAGACAGGTAGAGCTGTTTTAATATTTATGATTTTGTTTTTAAAGGCAATCCACTCACTCTCTCAAGTTAAAAGTCTTGTAATCTGTGTAAAACAGATTTTTAAAGTTAATAATTCCTGTGCACGATACCATGTAGTCTTACAGATTTTACCAACAGCCACGTAACGGACTGTTTATTATTCTTGACAATCTAAATATTTATTGACATGAAATTCTCAATATTTTGCATACATTGTCATTTTTTACATAAATTAATTTTCAGAAACATGGAATCTTCTTTGTTGATCTCTGCTGGTTGCTATAAAAATATAATTAAAAAGATTTAGTGGCCTTCAAGTTGAAGACTAAGGTGCCACACCCTTTTTTGTCTCCAGATTTGCATGGACGTTTAGGGAGACGCTAATATGGTCATAAGAAATATCCTCCCAATTTTTCTTTTCTTTTGTAGCATTCGTTTGTTGAGATTTCTTTTTGGAAGACCAAGTCACTAAATGCGACAAGAGTATTTTGACCATAGCTCTTACCGTTGCAATCCCTGTGCAGGCCCAATTGAAATCAAGCTCCTCTTCGCATCCAGGAAATTCCACTACTTTGTCTAGCGAATCTAGCGAACGGTCCAAGAAGTCGACTGGGAGGTAATTCCTTCCTGTCTTTGGTGCCTTTGTGTCGATCGGCTTGCACCATACTTCACCCTGTTAGCCAGCATGAGCTTGTTTCCCCGCTTTCTTTCTTGTTTTTATTCGGTTTCTCGCATAAGGTTTTTCCTCAGGACCCCTTGTTATGTGCATGGAAACGAGTTGTGTGAAATAGTTGCCAGGCATTAGCGTGTCATTCACTTGGAACCGTTGATGTTTTGTTTTTTCGTAATTTGTTCACTGCTTTTTTTTTCATTGTTAACTAACATTATCTTTTGCTCAAGTGGTTGAAAGCAGTTTTTATTTAAAATACTGTTTTAGATTTACTTGGCAATTTGTATGCATCCTTCCTGCTCTGTTTTTTTCTTCTTCAAATGTTTGTTTGATCCAGAATGTCTTGGCACATCTTTACAATAGCGATGTGGTGTTGAGCAGCCGACACTAAGTGACAGCCCAGAGAAAATTTTTAAATGCCTTAGTTTTGGAAATAGGCTTCTTCGAAGAAAAGGAGGAACAAATGGTTTGCTGAATGTGTCAAGAGAAATCTGCCTTATCGTATGTCAAAATGGGTCAACTTCTATGTGTTGGACTTACCAGGCAAGATGCATCACCTAACAAAAATAAAAAACAATTTGCAGAGTTAAATCATCTACGGTGACGCTATATAAACAAAATTGATGTAATTTGACCTGAAGTGACCGAAATATTGAATTTTTCTCTCATGTAAAATGTCTTTCGACTTACGTCTATATCAGTATATGCTCAAGGTGATATAGTCAGTCTGCATGTGCCTTTGAGAAATTCCTTGCTTATGAGAGGATACATTAGAATGATAGCATGATGAGCTGGCATGGCCTTTTCCTTGCACTAGTTGCAGTGTTTTCTACCATAGGTAAAAGTTTATAATGTGCTGTTTCACGTACAGATAATAATAATGGATATTTGTTGCGCTCTTTCTCCAAAGAGCTCAGAGCGCTTACAAAGTTAACTTTAGACAACAACAATAACAATAAGCACAAAAAACAATAACAATAAGCACAAAACATTCAGAAATATATATATTAAATATAAATCTGATACTTCACACGTGCGTGAGCGCACAGGATTCTCATCTTTCCCCCTCCCAGTGTCCCACCCTGTCATCTTGTTTACCATACTTCATGGCATGTTGGTTTCTTCGAATGTTTTGTGTCGGATGATTTTCGATTGTTCTTGGTTGTTCGGTACGGGAGAGGGCACAATATCTCTTTGATAGATTTATTTCTTCTCTGTGTGTGAGATTTTCTTTTTCATTAATACTTAACACTCTTGATTTCATATCTGGTTAGGAAGTAATGATGGAATATGAGCATGTGTCAATATTTTTATTATCAGTTATGATTATATTTGAAACAAACAAAAAGTGCATGTTTTCTGTAGCCTTTGGCTTTACACATAATTAATGCATGTTTCAGTTTATAAGCCTTATACAGTCATGTGGTGTTCATTAGTAATATAGATTATGAACTTTTTAAAAGAGATTTCCCCCATGCAACACACGTTCCTGTGCATATTTTCATATATATATGTCTAACATGATTTAAACCTCAGCTATCCATCCATTATCCATGTAATTTTCAAAGCTCACAGGTGCCTTTGTTGCACTGGTAAATATGGTGTTTAAGACTCGTGATAAGATTAGAAATAGCTCCTTGTGTCATTGAGGGTTCTGTGAGTGCATTAACTCCCTTATACCATTAGTTGAGGCGGTCTGTTCTCGGAGATGATAATTTTATGCATTGTCAGTCGTAGTAAGGCATTATTGGCAGAAAACCATGCCACTGTTCAGAACTGTCAGCCTTGCCAGAGTAAAGAGTGTGTGGTAGTACTGGTACTGAATGGTATAACAGTGGCGGCAGAATGAAATGACAGCTGCTAGATAACACTGAATTCAAATTTCTTGATTACAAGTATGAAGAGGGAGCGTTTCATAATGACAATACAGTTTATTGTTAACAAACACTATTAATTAAGGTCTAACTTGGTTTTAAAAAAATTGACTGGTTTATTGTGGGGGAAATGACAATATGCTTGATATATCTGATGTTTAGGAACTAAATTCTCACTTCTATGTCTGAGATAATTTTAAAGTTAAGTCACTGAAAAGGTTCACTTTTGGTAAAGGTCAAGATGTGCCACCCCCCCTACTATCTCGGTTAATTGTATTTTTCCGTTATTGCCTTTCTTACCATACATAAAGCTGTATTTTAGGAACATTTTTAGCTAATAACCTTTTTGAATACTAACCCTAAATCTGCCCTAACCCTGTTATAAAAACGCAACGAACCACAACTTGACAAATCGCGGTGTACTTCAGTACATAGTGGGGGGTAGGGTTAGGTTTAGTATTCCAAAAAGGTAATTAGCTAAAAATGTTCCTAAAATACAGCTTTATGTATGGTAAGAAAGGCAAAAACGGAAAAATACAATTAACCGAGAAAAATGGGGGGTGGCACATCTTTACCTTTACCTCACTTTTTTCTCAATGTTTGCCCTTTTTGGTGATTTCTTTCAATAAAAGAAATAAGAACTTTGTGTCTGTGCATTGCAGAAGGGTCTGAGTCAGACGTCGAGGCCCAACTGTCGCAGTAGTGTTGCCCCCTCTCCTGTGGCCAGTCCCGCTCGGCGATGGTGATCCTCAATCTATCCAACGCTTCTGATCGTCGGACCAAACCAGACAATGACTATTGGGTGTAGTCCAGTTAGATCAAAGATTACAGCTTACCAGCTACTTAACTGCGCCGGGTCCAGGGGTACCACTGCAGTGTCTCCCAAACCAGGCTATTGCCAATGATGTTGGAGAGACTTGCCACAGACAGAAAACTTACGGTTGTGTCTCCTTTTTTTCTTTTTCTTTAGTTGCTTTTGACTTGCGGCGAAGGTATTGTGCTGTTTGGTGCTATATATGTCACTTGGTACCATTGCCCTGCTTTTAAGTAAAACTTCGTCTAGATTCTAATAAACCAGCAACAGGGCCTGGATATTCACAAAGCATTTTTTTTTTTTAATCATGACTTACTCAGTTACTGTAAGCCTACATATTTACAAAGCAGCTTTTATTATGCCTCGGTGAACTTTGCTGTACACAAAAGTGCAATAATTTTGAAGACAGAGTAGACAGTATTTGTTGTTGACATAAACAGAACAACAAATAACCAGGAAGAGTAGCAGTAAGGAAAAGCCAAAAATACAGAAATGTTGAATTTGAAAGTGACTTTATTACTTGTGTTGTTCCCTTTATGAAAGGGTAAATATTTGGTACAATGGAGATAGAAATATACCTGTATTGCTTATTAATGTTATGAAGATAAGGAAAGAAGCTGATATTGATTTCTGATTAAATATTTGAAATAGGAAAAAAGCCACAGCGAGTGTTATCATATAACACTAGTTTTCTTAGTGGATGGGGTGGGGTTATCTAGTTTTTAAAAAAAGCCACCTCACATTATCCAACCTTTTTAGTTGAAAGAAAATTCAGTTGTGAACTTCGTTCAATTAGTTGTGGCTGTGTGTAGTTTGCACACTATCAGCAAGCATTGGCTGTATTCCCACAACTGCCTGAGTGAGTTGGAAGTAAATGGTGCAGTTGCGAATTTTTTCCAAAATTTGGATTTGTGATCTACTCCCTCTATCAAAGGAAAAGAAAAATGTGGAAAGGTCACAACCATTTTCATCCGAATGGGTCAGATAATGTGATTATGAGGCGGATTTAAGGTACAAAGAATTCATGCACCTGTTGTAAAATGTAATGCAGCATGCATTTGGTGTTTGTTTTAATGATGAACAAAATGTTTTGTAAATATGCTTTGTAATACAAGAACAATATTATTGATGAACAAATGAAACGGTTGGAAGGTGTAATAATTACTTTATGAAATAGCATGTTGAAATGTCATTCGACTGGCCTTTGTTAAAATTAATGAAGAAGAAAAAAGAGAGGGCCAGGAAGCATATCTTGCATTAATATGGATCAACAACAAATCTGATCAAAATTGATGTACACATTTAACAGTGACTCGTGCGGCATTCTTTTGGTATATTTAGGATGGAGTTACTAATCACATGCAATACTTTTTTGTGTGCGTGAAATTATACAACCCGGTATGCAGCCATTCTTGTTGATTTGACTGAATGAAAGGATAGCATTTCAAGAGTAGGTAGAATTATTGAAGCTAACATTTGAAGTTATTTATTGAAGAGGAAACTTTTTTTATCTTAGGGTTTATATTAATCAATGTTTATTACCCGGTATATCGTCAGTGAAATTCAAAAACCTTGTATCTTGATAAAAAAAAATTTTTTTTTAGTTAGATACATAGTCAGCTCTCTAATGTTTCCCGCCACCTTCCACCAAAAGCTCGTATCTCTAACGACTTTCTATCTGGGGTAAACGAGATTGTGAAAATAGAAAAAAACTCAAGTCCCAAATTCAGATCTAGGTAAGGACAAAAACCTCGTATCTTCGTTCTTTTCAAGTCTAATTTGTTTTTTTAAAAGTAATTTTAGCAAAATGCAGGACTACACTCGCAATGTCTTGAACAACATATTTATCATAGTTAATCAATTGTGGTCAACGCGGTTAATTTTTAAAAGTTTTTTTTTTTCTTTTCTCAAAAGTACCAAAATTGAGATACAAGATTTTTGAATTTCATGGACGATATGCTGTTATTATTGTGGCGGATGGATAAAAGTGAAATACAATATGTGAATGGAGTGAGGGCATCATAATGCCGGGAAAAGAATAAACATTAAGCAACTGGAATGAAGGCCAATCCATTTCACTGTACATGTGTTACAAAAAAACATGTTCTTGTCTCTCCAACCTGAACTGCTGAAATAATCACAATGAAAATTGGCAGAAATGTTCCCTTTGTCCTCAGGCACAGGGTTCGTAGCAGTTGGAAAGGTTTGGGGAAAATAGACTTCATTTTCAAGGCCCATGAAAGTTTGTGAAAAATGAAAAACCAATAGTGTCTGAAAGTTTGTGAATTTTGATCTACTGTCAAATCTTCATCAATCTGCCCCCCAAATCGCCCAGGACCATAATTTTGAATCTGTTTGCAAAAGTGCTAGTTGTGTGTGTACTGTACTTGTTTTATGTTTATCTATCCTTTTTGCAACAGTAGTATATGTGTTAAAGTTGTGAAGGGTGGGTTTTTAAAACCCTGAAGTTGGGCTTTGAAAGTTTGTGAAAAATAGGATGCTGTTTGGCTATGAACCCGACTCCTGTTAATGTTGACCATAATGTCATTTCATCCTAAGATCCAATATTATTTTATTTTTTTAAGTCTGAAAAAATAGAGAATTTAGGATTTGTGCGTCTGTAGACTGCAATCGGTGCATCTATGCAGCAAGTCTGACCATGTGACACAGCAAGATCACCAGTCTGAGCTGTAAAATGGCTGACATAACCATTTAGCATGCCTATTTGTCACATGCTGTGCCTGGCAGGCAGGTGGGCTGTTTCTGTCTGATAAAAAACAAAACATGGCAATGCATATCATACATTTGTGCAACTTCTGTAGGTCCGTTTATATGGCTTGTTATGTTTCCTTTTTTGGTTTTTGAAAAAGTATCATTCATTTGTGTGCTTGTCTGTGCAAGTGTTAGTTTGTATACTTCATATGAATTTTTTGAGTATTTTTTAAATTAAAAAACAATCAATGTGTAGTTAAATCAGACTCAGGGCTTCTGAACTATAGTACGAAGGATATTTATAAGATACAAGTAACAGGATAATGCCAGTTTTAGTTTTACATTCTTTGGGGGAGGGTTTCTTCTTCATTCCTGATTCCTGGAGCAGAGCAGGCAGCATTTATTATTAATTTTTGCTGTTTGTGTGCTTTATTTACATATTTTGGAGAACAATGTGCCAGTCTTAGTGAAATGGTGTATGGCATGTATTTGTTTAATGAGAGGCTGGAGTGAATGAATGTGGGAAGAGGAATGGAGAGAGAGGAAACAGTTTCTTTGCCCATGTAATAATAGTTTGTCAAATTCACATACTAAAAATTGAAAAAAGTCAAAGTAAGAGTTTTTAGTATTTTATTTTAAACAAATGTCGGAACCGTTTTACATGAAATTGAGCTGAAAATGCTGTAAAAGACGTACATCATTAAACAAGTGCATAAAAAGGCTAGTTGAAGTTCAAGTTCTGAGCACAATTCTCTCGATATTTAATCGCATATTATTATTATTTGATCAAAGAAAATGTTAATCCTGGACACACAAATTATAATACTTTTGTTTTTTAATGAAATAAGACAGGATACAAAACTGATCCTACGTATTTAGAACAATATCAGCAATAGTGGCTACCTCTCTCAGTCTCTGTGGCATTTACTTGTTTTCAATGTTAAATTATGATGTGCTTTGCTGTATATATACTTAAGGCTTTTAGTTGGTGTGATATACTTTTCAATGTATGTTTGTCATTTTATGTAGAAGCAAGATGTGAGGCTGAGAGGGTCGCTTTGAATATTTGTGCGCATGGATACACTTGTGAGTAATTGTATGTGTTGTGTGCGCATGTGCATGGGTGATGGACTTTTGTTTTCAATCATGAACAAGTTGTAACCTTTACCAGCAGCGTTTAAAGAACAAAGTAAACTACTTTTGAGGACTGTGCAGTGTCACTGTGTGTGTGTGCAGTATGGATGTTTGAAGTGAACAGATAATTGTAAAGCTTTTGTATTTTATTAAATTAAATAGAGATGTAATTTTTACAAGATGGTAAACTTTTCTAGAAATAAAGAATTCTCGCAATGAAGACTGGCCTTGTCAAAATCAAATAAACAAGAAAGCAAAGCCAAGTCAACCGTACTTCCAGTTCAAGGCAAATAACAAAACATCAAAACTCAAGAAGTATTAACAAACTCCACTTAATAACCTGAAATGGCAAAGCTGACAAAAAATGTGTATGATTGGCTAAAGCCAACAATCTCAGCCAATCGGAAACATCACACAAAGTGCTCGGCCTCCATTAAAATACAGAGTAAGGCTATGCATATGGCACTTGCCAGAAGCGCCATTATTTATTTATCTAATCAGATTCACTCACTGGGATAAAATGACTTTTTTTTTTCTTCTACCAGCCTTGTTTGCTGTATTGTGAAGATGGGGGGGAATGAATGTGAATGGTAATCTGAAATCTATGAAACCTGTGTAAAAAGAAGACCCACTTTCCAAGGAAATTGTTTGCCAAACAAATTTAGTTTGAGGTTGAGCTATCCCCTGAGTAAATTAATAATAAATATTTCATAACTTGTAGTTGTGCTTTGTTTATAGCTTTATTGTTTTCAGCATATGACCCAGCTTGGAAGCAAATGTGCTCAGCTCTTTGGTTTCTGTATTTAGAGGTTTCAACTACTGTTCATTCCTGAGAACCTCTAGCTGCCGATAAATTTTATCCCGTTGATTCCTACGGGCCTCTTTTGCTCGTAATATGCAACATGATGCAACTGTTATTACTTTGCTCTTCTATAATTGCAATGAATGAGGGTTTTTTCCCTTTCCTTACTGGGGCAAGTATTGTTTATGAAAGCCCCCGTGGGGATACCTGGGAGTCTGTTGTATAAATAGTTCCCCCACCTTCTGGAAGTTCGGTGCTTGTAACTTCATCTAATCTGTCACTCTCTTTGACTCTGCCTTTTCCCCTTGCTTACTGTTATCTACTATCTTTCTGCCTTACCAGTCCATTCTTCTGCCTTTTTTCAAGAAAAACTTTCAAAAAGATTTCCTCCGGCCGAAATCGGACTTGCTGGGCCTAACTATTTCTTAGTTAGGCGCACAACAGCAACATGACGCATCTGCGCTCATAATTGACAGGAAACTGTCTGAGCGATCGTCGAAGAAGAAGTTTATGAAAGAGAAACAGGTTGCTGAAAACATGCAGCATATTCACAATAACATAACCTTTATACAGTTTTACTCTCTGGAAACCCAGGAATAGGGAGATAGAGAGCTCTATAAAGCTAGGAATCTGCAGTTGCTCCCATTCAACCTCAAAAGCGGTTATCAGGAACGAAAGTAGAAGACAGGAAACAACCGTTTGGATTGATAAAATTTTAGACACATTTTTATCTTGTTAGTGTCCTTTGATAGCTTGACCTGGTACACAAAATGGTCACAAATCAACAAGAAATATTAAGCTTAGACCTGTAATGCTCTTGCTTATAAAAAAGATTAAATTGGTTATCAAGAAAACAAAACAAAACAACCCACAAACCTAAAATAAAAAATGACACACCAATCAATGAAGTAATCTAAATGTATTGTTCCCCCAGCCCTTCACACCTGGTAATATATACGTCATTTTTATTTTTGATCCAATTGGACATTTACATCTTCAAATGGGTCTGTCACAAGACTGACGAAATGATATCCTGCAAAATACTTTACAGGGATAAGAAAGTGGTGAAGGAAAAAAGGTACCTGGGGATTGCGGGTCTCCGTTTTGTATCTTTCACACTTCATCTTCTCCCAGAAGTGTCTAAGACACCGTATGAAACGTTGGAGGCTCTCTCATTCCCCAGCTATCTTTTCCTTTACCCCTTTTCTTATCGTGGTGTCCTACTAAGAAAAACAAGTTTGTAACTAAACATTTTACTTGAATATTAAGTCAGCAATTTTCTGGTCTGGCTGTTGAGTCCAACTGTAGAATGGCAGTCTGTTCCACACAGGCTATAAATGAGAGGATGGTGTTATGGAAGATGCTGCCCTTGCTTTTTTCTCCTGCTAGACTTTAGTCAGCAAGTTGGTCATTCCTAGTGTTTTCTGCCCTTCTTTCAGTCGGATCGTCCTTCCCATTCCACCGCTGTCTGCTGAGCTTCCCCAGGTGGCAGGACTGATGTAGGGCAGCATTGTCACATGATGTGCCAGTCCCAGTACTTGCACTTTTATCTGAAATCAGACTCAGAGAAGCAACACATTTCTATAGGTAATGTAAAGTATCCCAGAGTTGTCCAAAGTTCAATTGTGCCAGTCTTGAATTTATACAATTGTTTTGTTTTGCATTAACTTCATGCACAAAATAAACTACCATTACACTCCTCGTCAGACAGTGCTATACTCGATTGTTATAAAAATCAGGAATATTTCTAGTTCATATTAATTCATGATTGTTTTCACCGATTTACAGAAGTATTTTGCTACCAGTGGTGAAAACTCGCCATTTATTTATCACAGACAACACATCAACAACTTACCTTTAAATTTTGTTTTGCTTTTACCTGTTTTGTCTAACCATCATCTGTTTGGGTTTGGTTGTTGTCAGGGTGTTTGCTTCACAAGTTGAAATTACAGTGAGGTTGCTAGTTGTGAAAGAAGGCATTTGGCTGGGGTGTCTTGTGTCAACTACTAGCTTTGGAGACGAGGATCACACATATTTAAATTGATATTAACAGTATTAAGCGTCATGATCAATCAATTTGTTGTTGCTATATAGTATATGCAAGAAGAAGAAAAATAGTATTTTGCAATACCTTCATTTTCCCCTTTTTGAACATAAAAATAAATAAACCAAAGCTTTTAGTTGAACTGTCAGTTACTGCTTCTATGAGTTTGATGTGATACATACCAGGGGTAATATTATTAGCCTTTTAAGTTAATTTGCCACTGAAACCATAGATCCAACATATTATCTAACCAATTAACTTTGTGAAGCCAAAGGCAACTTACCTCATCAAACTTCGTTTTTCTCTGAAAACTTTATGATGAAAGTGCTCTCTTTGAAGAAGCAGATTGTACCACGGCTAAGATTTAAATGCCTACATTAAAAATGGTGTAATCATGTTCACACTTGCCTTTCTTACCAAACATTCAGCTGTATTTTATGAACCTTTTCAGCTAATTATCATTGTTGAATAATTAATCGCGTCATGATAAAGGCCATTATCTAATAGGACCCCCCCCCCCATGTAGTGCAGTACACACAACAGCCGCGGAACATTTGTCACAGTCCTGGTTCATTGCGTTTTTCTGTCTTGCCTTTAGCTTTATCTTCTACTATTATTGAATGCATGTGTTTAATTATGTAAATGGATGAAAATTAGTGTTAAATATAGCAAACGATAGAGGATGAAGTACTCAATCTGTAGTAAGAATGGAAAAATGGAAGCAACCGAGAAATGGAGGGGAGGGGGGCGCATCTTTACCTTTACCTTCGTTGTATCTCGCTTTTCCAACCGCATGACTATTGACTGTGTCCGTTCATAGAGGAAAAGCCATGATTAACATCTGCCTATTTCAGTGCTTCATCAAATCTTATCCACTTCAGATCCTTACCTTCCTCAGTTCCTGCACCCAGGTTAAGGGTCATTGTATGGAAAACAATAAAATAGACACACAATCAAAACAAACCACAAGACACATAAGTCACCCAAGTTCAGTCAAACACTTGGTCAACTGCACCACAAACACGTCAATAGGCATACACACACACAAAGTAGAGATGTGACACAGGTGAAAAAAACACAAATACTGTACAAGTAGTATTGTTCGTCAAATGCTACAGACAAAAAAACAATACAACAAAGCACTTCTGGGTCCAGCAGATCAGAAAGTACACAACACACGTACAGGAGATATATATAAAGAATGGGATACACCTGTGGGTAAACACAAAATGCAGCATTTGAAATGGTGGGTCCAGCACACCGACGGGTAATTAAATACACTTGTGACAGACAGTAGACGCACAACACACACAAGAAATCTGGGACACACTTGTGATGCAAAGACAGACAAGAACACGGAGGCACTTTGCAGTTCTGAGCATTGTGAGCCGCCTTAGACACACAAAGACAGACAAGAACACTGAGGCACTTTGCCGTGCTGAGCATTGTGAGACACCTTAGACACACAAAGACAGACAAGAACACTGAGGCACTTTGCAGGACAGACAAGAACACTGAGGCACTTTGCCGTGCTGAGCATTGTGAGACACCTTAGACACACAAAGACAGACAAGAACACTGAGGCACTTTGCAGTGCTGAGCATTGTGAGACGCCTTAGACACACAAAGACAGACAAGAACACGGAGGCACTTTGCAGTGCTGAGCATTGTGAGACGTCTTAGACACACAAATCATATAGTAAAAAGCCAAGTGTCCGTGTGTGTGTGTGTGTGTGTGTGTGTCTGAAACACAAAACGGGCCATATAACTCCGTCGTTTTTTGACCGAATCGCTTCAAATTTGCTGTGAGCCCTGATGGGGTGATGGCAACAGCAACCGGGGTGGCCGTGTCATTTGCGCGGTTTCGCAAATGCGCGAAACGCGTATCCGCCGGACTCTCGGCGCCCGTATCTCCGGCATTTCTGGACCGATTGCCTTCAAATTTGGGAGGTAGATGACCGGGGATGGTGACTATCGGTGTGCCAAACCGGAAGCGAATCGGTTCAGAAACGCGCGCGCTATGCGCCGCTTCACCTTTTCATGAATAACTCCGCCGTTTCTTAACCAAATCGCCTCAAATTTGCTGTCAGGCTTGCTATGGCCCGGGGCAAAGCGTGGCAGCAAATTGGAAGAGAATTGGGAGAGCACGTCACTCTCAGAGCAGCGCCAACGGGAAACGGGGCCTTATAACTCCGCCGTTTCTTAACCGAATCGCTTCAAATTTGCTGTACTCAGCGTTACCAGTACTTAGCGTTACCGTTACTAGGCGTTACCAGTACGGTGCATTGCCAATACTAGGCGTTGCGCTAGCAATAATAATAATAAACGGATATTTATATAGCGCTTTTTATCGAGCACAAAGTGCTTTACAATCAGCATTGAAACACTCACACACGCACAGACACACACGCACAACAGACACAATTGCAAGTACGTGCACGCACGAGAGTGAACGTGTTCTTGCACACAGACATACATTACACACACATTTCATCAAACACACATTCTCACTGAAACGCACACAAACTTACTCAAACATACACTTGTACAAACACACGCACTCACATACACAAGGCACTCACATGTACTCACACTCACATACACATACTCACACACACTCTCCCACCCCCCAGCCGAACACAATCTCTCCTGTGCACGCATACACTCGCAAGCAGATATACCCACACAGAACACACACAACACACTCACACCTGCTTGGAAGCGCGGCCGTGGGCGCATGCACTCACATTCGCGCACACGCTCACAAATTACATACATACACATACACGCACACAAATTACATACAAACATACTGACATACATCGCACACAGACAGACAAGAACACTGAGGCACTTTGCAGTGCTGAGCATTGTGAGACGCCTTAGACACACAAAGACAGACAAGAACACTGAGGCACTTTGCAGTTCTGAGCATTGTGAGACGCCTTAGACACACAAAGACAGACAAGAACACTGAGGCACTTTGCAGTGCTGAGCATTGTGAGACGCCTTAGACACACAAAGACAGACAAGAACACTGAGGCACTTTGCAGTGCTGAGCATTGTGAGACGCCTTAGACACACAAAGACAGACAAGAACACTGAGGCACTTTGCAGTGCTGAGCATTGTGAGACGCCTTAGACACACAAAGACAGACAAGAACACGGAGGCACTTTGCAGTTCTGAGCATTGTGAGACGCCTTAGACACACAAAGACAGACAAGAACACTGAGGCACTTTGCAGTGCTGAGCATTGTGAGACGCCTTAGACACACAAAGACAGACAAGAACACTGAGGCACTTTGCAGTGCTGAGCATTGTGAGACGCCTTGTCAGGCAGTCCTCCGGGAAGGAGGGTGGGCCCTGAGGGGGCCCGGAAAAAGAGGGACAGTTCATTGCGGATGAGGTAGGGTGAGAGCAGACTGGGTCAGTGATAGGACGGTGATGATGACGACGAACATAATCTTCACAGATATTGCGATGAGGCAAATGGCGGTGCGTTGCAGAAATCTGTCAATTTCGATGTGTAGCACCAGATGACTCTTCATGTAAAAAAATTTTTTTCACAAGTCCAATCCCCGGGAAGAAAAAAAAAAACCACACAACTATTTGCACATGAACACACAGTAATATAAACTGTTGGTTTACGACTGAAGAACCATCCATGCTGACGATGAAGCAATGTTGACAGTGAAGAAATGAGATGATTTTGACGATGATGATGTGCAGCAGCTGCTGTCAGTGTTCATGCACTTTCTCGACACTGAAGCACCAAAACAGTAGTAAGCGTCAACTGAAACTACACCGAATTCAAAGTCCCACTTATTTGCCTGAGAAACTGGAACTGGCAATATCACAGTTCATATATTTTGTTGGTGTTACTTGTTTTGAGAAAGCAAACCACTGTATATACAACTTCGAAAAAAAAAATGTTTACACTACAGCCACAAAACAAAATCTGAAATTTAAACTTAAGCATCTACAGGCGTACAGCTGAAACGTATTAAATTAAAAGCTTCAGCCTACAAAGTACAAGTCAAAATTAATAACTAAGTAATAAAACTATGTCTATGGCTTCTAAGAATGTCATTAAAAAAAATTGATGTAATAAAAGAATTCCTTTTTTATTAACAAACTTCAACATGGTTAAGAAAGAAAAAAGGTGCACATATGAGTGACAGACATATGCACCATACTCTAAGCAAAACTGCATATATTTTACTTATTAAAAACTCATGCATGCCAAATGTGACATTGATTGAATAACTTTGAACAAAATATCAATAACTCAATTAAAACACAACTACACACACAGCTGCAGTAAAACAAAAAGTGAAAAGGTTCAATCATGTATGAACCTTTTATAATTAAAAAAACCCAAACAACTTCAGCCATGAATGAAACTAAAAGTATCGAATAAATTGAAGCGACAATAGAAATCTTATTTCATTCCATTCAAACTCTCATCAAAACTCACATACACATCACTTAGTATACTCCATGTTTTAACCACACACACATACACTGATACAGTGACACACGCACACACACAAAAGGTAGTGAAATTACCCACCAAAAAGAAAAAGAAGAAAAAAAGCGAAAATAAAACTTGTCCAATAAGAAGGGTGGGATGGGGATGGGATCTTTCCTTACATAATTTGTTATTTGAATAATACAGAGGGCATAGGAGTAAACATTTTGATTTATCTCCACAAACAACAGAACTTGTTTTTGATGTGAGAATTTCCCTCTTAATAATCCTAATGCTAATCTAGATTCACAAGATTTCAGATTTAAAAAAAATCTTAATCAATTAAATAAAAAGTCAAGGATTCAACTAGTTTTTTTCCCCAAATGTTTCCTCTGGGCAGTATCTTCTCAAATGACTCAAGATTTGATGGTGTGTAAAATCATGTGTAAAAATGAAATTCATATATTTCATTTCAGCTAAGCCCAACCTCAAAAATACAGAAAATCCATTATATGATGACTTTTTAAAGAATAAAAATAGAAAAAAAGGAAAAATAAAATTCTTATCAGGAGAAGACCCAAATCATTAACTGGCCCAATGAATCATCCTGATTTTCTGTAGGTTAAAACCGTAATAGATCTAACAGTATTACAGGTAAATTGAGACATTGTTAGTTTCTTTCAGATTTTTTGCTTGACAATAACTGAACTTTCTTTGCAAAGTGCAATGCAGTAATGTCAATTGTCTCCAAAGTCAAATGATTTAAAAGAAACTATCAGTATTGTCAAAATTTTAAAAAATGGGGGGTGGGGTTAGACTTTCAAATACGTCAAATTATTAATTTAGTCTGAAACCCACTTCACAAAGCGTTATTAACACAATGAATTATTATTAAAACCTTTATACATTGCATGCACATCACGCTCATTAAATTAAAAATATAAACAAACTGTTAAACACCATTACATTCTGTGAATAACGTATGCTCAGTTCATACAAACAGTGGGGTAAAAGGCCACTGAAAACGGTGACATTACATGTTTTGGCATGGCTTGCACAATCTTGTATCATTCTCAATGGCATAATGGACAATGGTTAGAGTTAGACAATGGTGGGGATGGGGAGGGGAGGGAGGGTGGTGGTGGCTGCTCTTCCCTTTAAAAAAAAAAAAAAGATATTTACAATGCAAAGATGGATGATTTTAAGGGCTTGTTCTTTGCCATCACATATTAATTCTCTAGAAGGAAACGTTTCTAACAATAGTAACATCTTTTCTATTAACAGGAAGAAGGGGAGTGACTTAGGTCAGTTAGGACGATGAAACATTATCACTCTTAAGTTCATGTTGCTCATCTTGTGTATGTGTGTGTGTGTGTGTGTGTGTGGTCTCACTGTCTGTGTCATTTGTGTGTATATGGTAATGTGCGTGTGAGAGAAGTTTTTGAGCATCAATTTGTGAATTTCTATAAACAAAATTAATTTTGTGAATTTCTTTAAATAATACTAATTTCTTTAATAATACTTAATAGTACTAGTATGCGTCATCCATTCACTACCGTCATTGTTAAGTTTAGTGCATTGTATTCACCTCGTCAAAGTCTTTTTAAAGACGAAAATTTGTGTTTATTCGACGTGTTAATTGTTTATTTCACCTTCATGTGCTTGTGTTTTTAGTTCAATTGTAATTTCTTTAAATAAATGTAATTTAATCAATCTTAATTTTTATGTTAATAGTTTTCCAATTATCTATGACAGTTGGCGAGAAAATAAAATTTTATTCTGTTAACTTGGCGAGAAAATAAAAAATTTATTCTGTTAACTTATGAGCATTATCTTAGTTCTTATTACTATCAACATACCTCAATTACTTAGTCAACAAAGAATTAAAACTATTGAAAAGAACTATTAATCATTAATGTCTTAGTAAAGTTTATAGTGTAATTTTTGCAGAATTCAGATAATTCAAGCACAAAAGTGCCAGATTTTCCAGACAAGTACAATGCGCACCTAAATGTTACACAAAATTCAGATTTTGTTATTATACTTTTTTTTAAACTATATTATTAGTCACATTATAAGATGCAGTGGTCTCAGTCTAGGAAAAAAGGTATCACCTTATACTACTAGTTATAGCCCGTAAAATATGGTAAGTACTACAAGTGGCTTCATAAGTGGTTGCAAGATCTACCCCCAACCTAATTGTCCAACTGAAAATTAACAAACACTTCAGAATCAATGAATATAATTATGTGATGACAAAGACACAAGCTAGAAAAGATAAAGACCTAAGCCAGATCGATTGAATAGTTTATACATAAAAACAATACAGAGTGCAACAATCATCTTAAGACAAATACAATGTAACATAGTTTTGTGAAAAATTTGGTCAATATATTAGAAAATACATGTATTCGTCAATGGAATGCTCAAGGCAGACATGTGCTGCCTAGAAGCTAAAGGACCATTTTAATTTAATTTGCATTAAAAATATTATTTTTATTTAACATTATTTTTTGGGTGACCAACGTTTGAATTAGGTAAAAAATATTTCTGCGACTGAGCAAAAATACTAGAGCCGTAGTAGAGGGTGATTAATTTGGAGTCAGAATTTACTTTTTTATTTACAAAATAAAATCTGCTGCCAAGCCAAAATCTGTTGCCTAGTCACTGACTGGACAGGAGTCAACACAACATAATCGTTGTCCTGTTGGAATTTCAGAACCTCACTTATTCTCATAGTCATAAAAGTGAAATTCTCTCTTTGGAAGTTATGGTTTATAATGAAATCAATTGTCATAATGTCTTTAAAAATTTCAGTCACTAATTGAAAAAAAAACCCAACTAAAAGTCAAATAGTTCAGCTTTGCAAGAGATGACTTACAAAGAGAAATCAGAATCTAAAGAAATAAACCAGAAAGAATCTTCTGTAAACCTCTCTCCTGCAAAACTTAAAGTAGATACATGTGAATAAGGTCTTTGATTTAGTGCTCGTTTTCATTAGTAAGACCACCATCCTGTTATTAATGTAAGCCTTCATGATGCTTCTTCCGATTTGCAAGTTATAAAGCTCTTCTTTTCTTCATCAGTTCATGACTTCAAGGATAAATCATAAAATCATAATTAAGATTGAGAATTTCACATTTGGCCTAGCATTGTTTATTTTTAGTCCCCGAGCTGAAGGTTCGGGGAGCTATTGGTTTTTTTAAATGTTTTAAAAGTGTAAGAGATAGAAAAGGGGACAGATAATTACTGTTATCAGTAAAATGTGTTGATGCTCACCAAAAAAAAAAAGTTAAATAAAATGTTGGCGATATCCACATTTAACCATGTAAGAGAAGATAATTCACTGACAGAAAGAGCCACAACTAAGGCTTCTTCTGTCAATGGATTATCCCCTCTACGGGGTTAATGTGAATATTGCCAAAAATTCTAATTCACTAAGACTAACAAATGGCAAATCAGCCTTGCACTTTCAGCAGCATTTTCAGCTGGTTGGATAAGATTGACCCAACATTTTCATCAGAAATGTCATTGCAAACGACAGTTATTTCTTCATTGTCTGTAGCAGTCCAACTTGAGGGTGGCCTCGGCAAAGATGTTGGTGCTGGGGCATGCTGTAAACCTGCTGTTGGTCTTACTGCATCCGTCTTGGGAGGCGACTGACCAAAACCCCCATTGTGGAGGTCACTTTGGGATCCACAACTGCCTACAAACTGAAAGTCTGCTTCTGCATTTGAAGACCAACTGCAACTTAGGCTCTGCGGGCTAACGTCTTGTCGGCTGATCTCACTACCGACTGGGGTGTTGCCTCGCCCTGGTGATTTCTGCAACGCAGTTGCTCCCTGGAACTGTTTTAATGATCCTTTTCTGACTCCCATTGTTTTTCTGCTTCTGGCAAACATTTTACCATTTATTCGATGACCCTCAGCCATATTAGACATGAAATGTGGCATTCTGTATTGACCACAATATCGGATAAAGGCACTGGACCAGCAGAGTAGTGAGCTCTAGAAAGAAAAGCTCCTATCAACTTCGATCAACCTACCAAAACAATCCAGTAGCTTTCACCTCAGTCTGTTTCTTTGTAGTTTCTAGGTCACACAATAAAACAAGAACGTCCCAAAAAATAAAACGGCAGGATGAAACCTTCACACGTCTATTCAACAATAATTATTTAAACTTTCAAAATCTTGAACTTCAATTTAGAGACATTAGTCAACAATTTAACAAAAATCCATGTTATTCAGCGTCTGCTGCCGTCACCCTGTGATAAATCCCTAATGCTTTGTCATGTGACAAAAACAATCCAATCACAAATGCTGTTATTTTTAGTGTTTTGCGTCACAGCCTACAAAAAGCGATGACGTTTTTGTTTCCTTAATCTTAAATGTGCTTCTTTTTCTCAAATTCTGTATAATTCATAAAAATTTAACTTAAACAAACTTGGACCGTGTCATTTAGTTCAATAATGATAACGATGAGAAAAAGTAGTACTGGAGGTGTTTTCCTACGGAAATGACGTCATAAAGTAGGCGGGGAATCCTTTATTTGATTATCATCTGCTGTCACGAAGTATTTTACGAAGTAAAGTACAGTTACAAAATGCTTTTTGTGTAATGTTGCAATCGTTTACGATTGATTTATGTATAATGTTAGAATATAACTTTTGAAAGAATCCATGCACTGTCATAAATCAAATTTATATTGATCTACGCAGAAATGGAAGCGCAGACAAGCAAAGTATTCAGGTCAGGCCAACCGACTTGGCCCACACAAGCCTGCGTTCACTGACGGTCGCAGGCCCAGTTGAGTTGTGAGCTCACGCGAGACGGTCGTGGTCTTTGGTCTCCTTGGTTTGAGAAATCAACTGTTGTTGAAAACTTTCCTTCATATCTTCTTGATCGTAAGTACTCAAACTTCTGCATTATACAGTTTGTTCATTTTTCAAACTCAGTTATTGCACTTGTAACAATAGAATAGAAGAGCAGCCGTCTATCGGAAGCTTTGGTAAAGGCCTACTCCGTCGACTGCTGCAGTGGTGTGTGCTGCTTGATTCGAATACGGAGTTCTGCAGTCAACAACCCCAGTGACAAGGTTTGCTGAGAATCTTTACGATTTTACCCCAACAACAACAAAACATTGATCTATATGTTTTAATTTATTTTATGTAGACATTCATTAAACTCCTTGGATTCGTTGCCATTGCCTGCCAGTAGCTTGATGTTTGGCTAGTGTCAGTAGTGTGTTACTGTTAGTCTATCCATTTTGTGTGTTCCCCAGTTCGATGCGTCAGTCCAGTTATATGGTATAGATCTCTCTCTCTCTCTCTCTAGTTATATGGGATTGGTCTCTCTCTCTCTCTCTCTCTCTCTCTCTCTCTCTCTCTCTCTCTCTCTCTCTCTCTCTCTCTCTCTCTCTCTCTCTCTCTCTCTCTCTCTCTCTCTCTCTCTCTCCCCCCCTCTCAACCTCTGTGAGTTTCACTAGATTTGTATAGGTGGGATTAGGTCTTCATTAGTATATCTGGTACATGCAAGAATAATACTTCAGAAGTTACTCAGAAATGACCGAGAAGCCAATGCAATCTATCTTGAATCTTCCTCATTAATACTGACAATTCACAGAGCTGGGGCTTGTCACTTAGGTGGGTTTTTGTGTGTGTGTTTGTGCTTGCTTATAAATCTTTAACAGTAACAATGTCAATCCATATTTTTGAAACAGCAGCTGTCTTCTCTGCTATCTGAAGGTCGCATTCTGATCAGTTTTCATCTTTTCTTTTTGTTTTTATTTTGGGAGGATCAGGAATGTAGCCAGAGTCGTGATACAGTGGAACCTCCCTTTTAAGAGTTTGAAAAATCATCCAAAGTAAGGTTTTAAGAGGGAGGGAGTTGTATAAGGGAGGTAATTTTAATACAAACAATGGCAGTCTCAGAGAAGTATGTCTTAAGTGGGAGGGAGTCTTATAAAAGGGGGGGGGGGGGGGGGGAACTAATTAATGTAAGCTATATAGTACTTTTTCAGTAGTTTATGTGAAACTTTTTTCTATCCACTGCCCTCTCAGTCTCATGTTCATTTCAAAATGGCACATGCATCTTTAGAACACAAGAATGCCGTGTCATGATAAGAATCATCATTATTGACATAACCCAGTCACTGAAATGAATACATTTATCATACGTGTGCATTGTTATTTGTTGTTGCCTGTCTGTCGTTTCCGACAATGACTGCCACAGTGCCAGATAGCAGAGGGGGCAGATACTAATAGTATTACTATTCTGGTGGGCTGGGCGAGAATTAGTTTATAGTGAAGATGCCTAGCCCAGAGTACATCCCCACTCTCGACCAAAGGGATTTGAGGACGAGAGTCGGCGTTGGGGAAGGTCCCCAAAGGCCAACAAATCCCCTTGGCTGCAGCACCAGAGCTGGTGCAAGGGCTCCCTGGTTCGAGAGTCATGGTCTTCCACGAAAGCTGTAGCATGATAATTTCCAATTATGTAGATTATCATTTATAGTACAGCTCTCATTTACTATTTGCCCTTTCTACAGGCTAATGTCAACCAGTGATAAAAGCCATTTGTATTGTATGTATATGCTATAGTACTTCTTATAACATTTACATTGTGTTTGAGTATTCTGGATATGAAAC
This sequence comes from Phymorhynchus buccinoides, assembly GCA_017654935.2. Taxonomy (NCBI): domain Eukaryota; kingdom Metazoa; phylum Mollusca; class Gastropoda; order Neogastropoda; family Raphitomidae; genus Phymorhynchus; species Phymorhynchus buccinoides. The sequence continues at coordinate 41,856,579 of CM065683.1, read as the reverse complement.
ACCTCTTGGTTCTTACTTCTCACTGAATACAATTATCACATACATTATTATAGCAATAACTTGAATAACTCAATAAGCATACTTTTATAAAAAAATTCTAAAAATTCTACATTATATCACATACATTTAAAAGAGTATGTTATTGAAGTACAGTAGGATCCTGTTAACTCAAAAACACTGTATAACTCAATACTTTTTGGGTCCCAGTTTAATAATATTTATGTTGAAAAGTCTTTTTAACTCGAAATATTGGCCATCTCAAAATAAAATTTTAGTCCCTTCAATTTTGACTTAAGCGATTTTTACTTTACTTCGTATTTAACAGTGTGTTCAAATATAATTTAAATACTACTACGCAAATCAAGCAGCAGCATTTTCTGTCCGAGTGACCTTGCACTTGCAGGAACAGACAGACAAACACCCCTGAAACTAAAGTCTGATGATACAGTCTACACCCACAATACCCCTGCTCCTGCAAAGATCTCAACTGTAGCTTGCGCACTATTGACAGCTAGAGAAAAGCAGGTGTGGGGCAGCATTTTCAGTGACCTTGACCTTTGACCAATGACCTTCATTTTCGAACTTTATCTAGATATCCTAAATACATATTTGCATGTAAAATTTGAGCCTCCTACTACTAGTCCTAGGTCCCTCCGTTCAAACATGAATTTGTGTTCAGATAGTCAGTCAGTCAACAACAAACAGACAGCTCTGAAAACATTAACCAGCTTTCGCTTCACAGATGGTTAATAAAGTGCCCCTATCTACCAAGGATCGAAAAGTAATAGGACTAACTGTCCTGAGATAAGATATATCAATAGGACAATATCCTGGCTCTTGCAAAAATCAATAAGACAAAGCGTGCTACTGCTAGTGTTACTAATTTAATCAGACATTTGTCCTGACAGAGGAGAACCCAACAGGGTATTTTCAGTTTTAACAGGTCAATGGCCTATGACTGGGGCCTCAGGACATCATTGCCAAATTTTAGTCATGTAGTTGATTTAAGTCTGTGTGCTACACATGTATACAAAGTGTCTTCTGAATCATCCTGCACAACTGCAGGAGCAGACTGTATGTTAATTGCATGATGTAGTAACTAGTACTAGTAAGTAGTATCAGTACAAAAGAGCAATTTAAAGTGTTGCCATGTGTTTTTGCCCCTGTGCAGGTGTGTGGTGTGTGGATTATGCCCGTAGCCTCCCAGCAGAAAGACCCCCAGGTTGTGCAGTACCGCCGCCGCCTCCTGCCCAAGCCCCCCTACCCCCACAATGCCCACCACCACCACCACCCGCTAGCGGAAGGAGCGGAGAACGTGTGCCTCTCCGATGACTCCTCTCTGGCTGAAGACCTGTGCATCTCGGAGGATTTGTGGCACGTGGACTCGGCCATCAACCAGATCATCGACGCGCATGCGTCGGTCCACCGCAACGAGCTAGCCTCTGGAGGCGTTGTGGATGCCCAGCAGCCGTGCCACCTGATCAGCACACACAGCCCGCCCATCATCAACCTGAGCCCCAACTTGAGCCCCTCCTCCGACCATCAGAGAACCTCCCCGGTCTACGACCTCAGGGAGTCTACACGCCGCAGGAGCACTCAAGGTAAGAAAACTGCCTTTAGTGGTGGTCTACATGGTTTTGTTGGCTGGGAGGATGACATTGTGGCTCACGTTTTATTTTTATTTTTATTTTATTTTTTTAATTAAGCCCCGCCCCTACTTGACTACGGGATTTGTGATCATGATCGTGACAGGTTTTTGCTCACTCCATGTGCTTTATGGCTTTTGTTCATTGTTCGTGGAAATTTGAGTCAAACACTTGATTCTGAAGTACAGAATTTACCTAATACATGCACACTGTTGGCAATGTCCACATTTATCCCAGTAAGAACAATAATTAGTTTGTAGAAAGAAGCTCAGTAAAGCCTCTTCCCATTGATGGAGTAAATTTCTTGGGGAATAAGTGTGGAGATCACGACACCTTCACATTTGCACATTGTTAAGTCACAATGAAACATTTCTGAAAATCATTAACTAAAGGTTTGTTTTACGTCCTCCCGGCCTAAGCCATATGGGACATTACTATTAATTTTTTGTTAGAAAGGAAAATCATTGTAGCTATGTTGCCAGTCATACTAACTAAGAAGGATGTAAAGTCCTACTTTCTGGTTTAGTTTTATTTGAGTTTCTTGTTTGCAAGATCTGTGTCATATGTAGTTAACAAATAAAGCAAAATGAGTTATGGCTTATGTAATTGGTACATTGTTTTAATTAATAATAAACATAAAAGTTAAGCTTTGTCAGTTTCGGTTTTGTTTGCTTGTTTTTTGTTGTTGTTTTTTGATTGGTTTTGTTTTTATAATAAAGGGACTAGGGGAAGACGAAGGGGAAATTGTTCAAGTTTGCTGCCCCCCCAAAAAAAAAAAACCAAAAAAAAAGAAGAAGAAGAAAGTAATAGACTATCTTGTATTTTAGTCTCCCTCCCCCTCCCTCCAATTTTTGCATTGAAAATGTTCATAAGGAAGCAACATTCATTGACTGCCATTTTGGGGGGAAGGGATAGGGTTAGAATTAGCCTAGGATTATTTTCATAAAACTGAGATGCAGAGTTTGAGATTGAGGATTGTAAACATGAGGGGGATGACTAAAGTACAAGATTGCCGCATTGGGGTGGTGTCGTGTAGCATGGCAACACAGAGCAAGGTTTTGTGGGATTATGTGTCGGGGCTATGGATCCTGGCCCAGCAACCCGCCTTTGGCATTTTGTCATCCCACTCTCCTACCGTGCCATAGGCCTACCATGCCTCCACAGTTTGCCAACTTTTTAGCTCTGCTCCTGCACTTGTCGATCGGCACAAAGATTCCCCTTTAGAGCGTACACAATCGAAAATGGGGAAGAAAGTTTAGGAAAAAAATAGCCACACACGCACTCAGAAAGAGACAGAGAGGGAGATTGTAAGTCATGATATGAATGAAGACCGACTTCACTGCCACCCGGCGACCCGGCTGATATAGGCAGCTTTGTTTTCTTCTTTCTCTGTTATTTTATTTAGATCAGGGTGCTGCTCAGCAATTAATGCAGCCTAAGTACCTCCTGCTGCCCCACTCCAAAAAACACACACAATATAATAGTATGAAATATAAATTGTTTTTGTTTTTTTGTTTACTGACTTGGAAATTTGAACAGTTCTTTTAAAGTCCTCTTCCCTTCAACCTCCACGGGAAGATTCATTCTCCAGGAACATTGCTAATAGGACGTTAAACTCGCCATCTTCCTTCCATCCTCTCACTTCTAAAGGTCTCTGTACACGCTAACATCATTCACAAAATATCACTATTTCCCCATGACAACACAGTGAGTTTTAAGTCATATTAAGGTCTGTACGCAATAACATATTCACAAAATATCTATTTCTCCATGGCAACAGTGTTAGGCGACTCATAAAGGTCTCGGTACACATTAACAAAATATATCTATTTCCCCATGGCAACACAGTGAGTTGCAAGTCATATTATAATATAAGTGGCCTAACACTGTGTTGCCATAGGACAAATCAATAGAGATAGTTTGTGAATATGTTAATCATAATGTGTACCGAGACCTTAAAATGACTTAATACTCACTGTGTTGCTATGGGGAAATAGTGATGTTTTGTGAATAATGTTAACGTGTACACAGACCTTTATGAGTCGCCTAACACTGTGTTGCCATGGGGAAATAGGGTAAAGGTAAAGATGTGCCACCACCCCCTGCATTTCTCGGTTAATTCTATTTTTCCGTTTTTGCCTTTCTTACCATACATAAAGCTGTATTTTAGGAACATTTTTAGCTAATAACCTTTTTGGAATACTAACCCTAACCCTACCCCCCACTATGTACTGCAGTACACCAGGATTTGTCACAGTTGTGGTTCGTTGCGTTTTTCCGTCTTATAGGGTAGGGTTAGTATTCCAAAAAGGTTATTAGCTAAAAATACAATTAAGCGAGAAATGTAGGGGAAAGAGAAATATTTTGTGAATATTGCTAGCGTGTACCTTAACACACCAGCATAACACACTGTGTCATCTAGGCTACAGTATGTGCAGTTTTATTTTATTTTTTCTTTAAAGAAAATGTAAAAATCTGATTTTTTTTTCGGTGACTGTCGAGGGTTAGCCTAGGTGAAAAAGGCGTGCCGAATACTGTAAAGCTTGGTTTGTTTTATTCATTCACTCCACCCTCATTCTACACAAAAGAAGTGTCTGCTGAAAAGAGGAAATGTATGTATGGGGGGGGGGGGGGGGGGGGGGGTACCGTTTTCTCTTGAAGGTCAAGAAGGGGAGAACCGAAAAGGAGGGGGGGGGGGGGAGGGACAAAGGATGAGGAAGTAGGGAACCTACTATTCTCTCCGCTACTAGCGTCCAGAACTCCCTCGGTCACCTTTTCCTTCCACCCCTACCCCACACCACCACTCCCTCGCCTCTTTCCTGTCCGCCCCGACCACGGTCTGGGGGCGGGTTGCGTCACAGTCTAGGAGAGGGTTCGTTGGTACTGTGCGAGGGACCCCACTTTTCTCGGGTCAACGAATGGTCAACGCGCCGAAAAGGGGTCAGCCAGGAGCAACCTTGGCGGCGCAGTTCAAAACTCGGGGTCGTCCGCATTCCTTCGTGGGCGAGGGCGAATCCATTTTGTTGGCCGGGGTGGACAGCTTTGGGGTAGCTATCGCTTCATTACTCCGATCGGCCTAGCCTCTCTGAGGCCGAGGATGTTCAGTTTAACGTCCAATTAGTCGTTGACTCTTACGGACAATGTTCCTGATTAGCCTCTCTCGACCACTGAGCTATTTATAGCTCTGCTCTGGGAACGAAAATGGTGTTTTACGTCCTCTCGGTCTGGAACACACATATGGAACATTTGTAGATATACAAAGATGGTGGGTACAATACTGGAGGCAATGCCCGGAGGCAGTGCACCACCAGTAAAGTCCCGATTTTTTTTTTATCAATACAGATGGGTGTAGCAGTAGCCACGCCTCGGTTAAGCTCATCGGCTTTGGTACCGCCACTGTAAATCACTCGTTTGTTGAAGAGAAACCAGAGTAGCTCAGTCCTCTCGACTCGACACGAGGTTTTACGAAGTCTCCCCTTTCTAAAACATGGCTCACCGATTGGACGCTAATCTCACCTTCTCTAAAACATGGCTCATTATGCGTCATAGTTGTGTGTGTGTGTTTGTGTTTGTGTGTCTCCTGACACTTAGATATACACAGAACACATGGTGATACACAATGTGTGTGCACACGTGCATTTTCTCTCACTCTGGGGGAAAACTACTTTTAGAAGAAAATAATATATGTTTAACGTACTCTGACCTGGTACAGGTACATGTACATGGGATATTTTATACAGATAGTGGGGTACTGTAATACCAGGAACATGTGCATAATTATGCGCATTAGAGCAAGCGCACAAGCACATATTACAAGGTTCGTTGGGAGTGGGCTCAGCTCCCCTCTCCTCTCTCTCTCTCTCTCTCTCTCTCTCTCTCTCTCTCTCTCTCTCTCTCTCTCTCTCATAACACATACACATGCGCGTGTGTTTCTCACTTTAAAAATAATATCCCCCCCCCCCCATGCTTCTAGTTTATTATAATGCATACATGTATGAGTGAGAGAGAGAGAGAATGTGTGTGTGAGAGAGAGAGAAAGAGAGAGCATGGTCGGGGGTTGAGAGTTGTGAGCCTAGCGGTCCCTACCATGTACAATTTATTATACACTGGCTTGGAAGAGATTCAGTAACCTTTTCCTAGCCTGGCTCTGTCTGCCCTGAACTTCATTTTAGAGTAAAGGTTTTTTTCCTCTCTCGCTCTTTCCGTCTCTTTTCCCTTTGGCAAGCCTTTGCTAGGTGGCTAGACTGGCAGATAACTAGGCTAGCTAGCTAGGGATTTCTATACACAGGCTTTGATGTCAACTAACCTCGACCAAGACCCCCACCCCCCACCCCACCCCCCCTTTCATCTATTTTTACTTCCAACTGAGTTTTTACAAGTTTCCAACTGATATAGGCCTAATGGTCTCAATACACAGTTAATATTTCTTACTCTTTCCCCATGGCAACACAGTGATAGCCACTCATAAGATTACTTGCATATCACTGTGTTGCCATGGGGAAAGAGTAAAACAATTTCACATTTACAGGGACCTAGGGAGCCAGCGTAGGTTTTTGGATGTTTTTAGTTTTTGTTCTTCAAATCTCTCAGCCCAGTAAGAGCAAGTGTACACACATAAGCGGATATCCCATGCAGAAACCTGTGCGCAATCCATAAATAAGTGAAACAAAGAAGGGAAAGGATTTCCCCCTATTTGCGTAATTTACCCTTCTTTCTTGTGAACACGACCTTAGAGAATGAGGGCCGTGTGTGTGTGTGTTTCTCTGTGCTATGTCTACATGTTGTGTGTTTCTACCATTGTTTGAAAAAAATATGCTTCCCTTTCAGTTTCTGCAATGTAAGCTACAAAGATATTTGTAACTGAATGGGTTCCTGAAAGCCAAGGATTATGCCTTAATTATTTTTTGGGAACATGTTATTTTTTAAAAATACATTTTTATAATTTAAGATTTTTTGGGGGGAATATTATTTTTATGAAAACAAGAGAAAACAATAACCGGTTATAGCCAAGTACAGTACTTGCTAAATTTGTACAACTCCAAAGACTAACTATATGGGTTGCATTTTTTATGAACACATTTTCAATTTTGTAAGCAAAGAAGGCTATTTAGTATCAAATTTGAGTTCTTGAAGAAAAGACATAACTTGCCAATCGGAAGAAGGCCTGTTTGAGGTGTGTTTCATATTGATACCGTGGAGAACTGATAACTCAAAAACGGATAACTCAAAACACTGGGTAGGCCTAACTCACAGTACAGAATTTTTCGGTCGTTATGTTGAAAAGTCTTTTTAACTCGAAATATTGGCTATCTCAAAATAAAATTTCACTCCCTTCAATTTTGACATATGTGATTTTCATTGTATTTGTAGGCTACACTCAGCAAGTGTATTATGCTTGCTATCTTTTTCACACAAAGGTGAATTTATTAATATTTTTGTAGCTTGTATGGTTGGAATGCTTAAAGGCAGGACCGGGATATAAAAGGAGGGAGTCGAGCAAAAACGGCAGTTTTCGCCACACGCTGCGAGCAAACCCTTCTTTTCTCCTCTTGCTGGTAGTGGTAGATAGGCGTGCGTCTACAAATAGCCACCCGATTCCTGGAATTGGAGCTACGGCTTTAATGTCCCTATGCTACCATGCCTGCATAGCTGGGGCCATTCTATCTGTTGTCAATCTGTAGCTTGTATGGTTGGAATGCTTAATGTCCCTATGCTACCATGCCTGCATAGCTGGGGCCATTCTATCTGTTGTCAATCTGTAGCTTGTATGGTTGGAATGCTTAATGTCCCTATGCTACCATGCCCTGGCTGCATAGCTGGGGCCATTCTATCTGTTGTCAATCTGTAGCTTGTATGGTTGGAATGCTTAATGTCCCTATGCTACCATGCCCTGGCTGCATAGCTGGGGCCATTCTATCTGTTGTCAATCTGTAGCTTGTATGGTTGGAATGCTTAATGTCCCTATGCTACCATGCCCTGGCTGCATAGCTGGGGCCATTCTATCTGTTGTCAATCTGTAGCTTGTATGGTTGGAATGCTTAATGTCCCTATGCTACCATGCCCTGGCTGCATAGCTGGGGCCATTCTATCTGTTGTCAATCTGTAGTTTGTATGGTTGGAATGCTTAATGTCCCTATGCTACCATGCCCTGGCTGCATAGCTGGGGCCATTCTATCTGTTGTCAATCTGTAGCTTGTATGGTTGGAATGGGCCATTCTATCTGTTGTCAATCTGTAGCTTGTATGGTTGGAATGCTTAATCAGTTAATGTCCCTATGCTACCATGCCCTGGCTGCATAGCTGGGGCCATTCTATCTGTTGTCAATCTGTAGCTTGTATGGTTGGAATGCTTAATGTCCCTATGCTACCATGCCCTGGCTGCATAGCTGGGGCCATTCTATCTGTTGTCAATCTGTAGCTTGTATGGTTGGAATGCTTAATCAGTTAATGTCCCTATGCTACCATGCCCTGGCTGCATAGCTGGGGTCATTCTATCTGTTGTCAATCTGTTTGCTTGTCAACCCTCAACCCAGGCCCTTTTTCTATCTTCTTGCTGTGTGTCACAGTATGTGTGTGTGTGCGTGAGAGAGAGAGAGAGAGAGAGAGAGAGAGAGCAACCAATTTCAGCACAAACTTGAAGAACTTGATTGGGGCAGTGGGTGGATGCCTCGGTCCTCCATATGTGGAGCTGGACGACCCCACCCCCTCCACGAGTCTCTCCCCGTGGGGATGCCGGGGGGTCTTTTGTAAAAATAATTCCCCCCTTCTGAAAACTCTGTGCTTGTAACTTCCTCTAATCTGCTACTCTCTTTGACTCTGCCTTTTTTCTTTGCTTACTGTCTCCTATTTTTCTGACCTATTGGCCCATTCTCCTGCCTTTTTTCAAAAAAATCTTCCAATAACTTTTCTCCTTTGAGCTCCTCCATAATCGGAATGTGTCAGCTGTACGCAGCGGGGAGACCATTGAAAACTGAAAACGGACACATACATACTTTATCCATTATGGCCTTTTGGCCTGGGAACACAGAAAAAGAAGAAGAACTTCATGACCAGCCTTTGAAGTATTTAACCAGCCAAAAAACATGGGGCCTTGTTATGTGGTGTTCCTTTTTTTTAAGCACAGTCATCCACATCGTTTTATTGTGGACCTGGGTATAAACATACAAAAATAATAATGTTAGGAATAAGAATGAATTTAACCAAGGCGAACTGTGATTTAAAGCAATAACCACTCAACTGTCAGACATGTTGCACATCCTTGATTGATCTCCTTATTTGGGTTGACAGATCAATATTGAACATGTTACTTATTATATTGGCTAAATCGTTACATTTAAGGATTCTTTAGTCTGTGCCTTCATTGAACCAAAATACGGAACGTTTTGTTCAAGCCGTCTTATGTTTGGGTGAAAAATAAGGGCATCTTCGACTCACTAGTAACATCAGTAGTGATGGTTGAATAGACTGAAGACATTAGATTGTTCAAATTCTTTCTATTCATAATATTGTTTAGAAACATACACATAATGCATGCGCGCACACGCGCACACACACACACATACACTAACTAACTAACGCAACAGGTCCTCTTTCTGATGACAAGGCACTTTGTTCTTTCAGAACTGGTACAAAAAATGTTGTGGCGAAAACCAGTACAGTTTGGCAAAGGGTCTGGTCTGTTCAGGTTTCTCCTTCTAGCATGTATAAAGACTAAAGTGGGACATTTCCGCAAGAATTGTGTTCCCACTCCTTGGATTATGAACTCTGTGTGTGTGTCTGTGCGTGTGATTGTGTTTGTGTATGTGTGTGTGTGTGTTTATGTATGTGTGTGTATGCATGCGTGCATGCACGCACATGTGTGTGTGTGACTGTCTGTCTCTTTCTGTATGAGGAATCAAATAGTGTGATACTTTGGGGTTGAGCTGGAAAATGACTTGGTCTCAAGAGAAAGTCGGGGTTTGTAAAGTTCTGTAAACCACACAGCACTCAGACTTTTGTATCATTTTCCAGATCAGCATTCTTTAGCAATACATATGATGCAACACTCTGAATAGTGTACATTATGTTTTCAGATCACCACTCCACAGCAATACACCCCATGCAGCCCTCTATTGTACATGATGTCTGTGTGTTATCATATCAGCAATACACCCCATGCAGCACTCGGTTGTACATGGTGTCTGTGTGTTATCATATCAGCAATACACCCCATGCAGCACTCTATTGTACATGGTGTCTGTGTGTTATCATATCAGCAATACACCCCATGCAGCACTCGGTTGTACATGATGTCTGTGTGTTTTCAGATCACCACTCCACAGCAATACACCCCATGCAGCACTCGGTTGTACATGATGTCTGTTTTCAGATCACCACTCCACAGCAATACACCCCATGCAGCACTCGGTTGTACATGATGTCTGTTTTCAGATCACCACTCCACAGCAATACACCCCATGCAGCACTCGGTTGTACATGATGTCTGTGTGTTTTCAGATCACCATTCCACAGCAATACACCCCATGCAGCACTCAGTTGTACATGATGTCTGTGTTTTCAGATCACCACTCCACAGCAATACACCCCATGCAGCACTCGGTTGTACATGATGTCTGTGTGTTTTCAGATCACCACTCCACAGCAATACACCCCATGCAGCCCTCTATTGTACATGATGTCTGTGTGTTATCATATCAGCAATACACCCCATGCAGCACTCGGTTGTACATGATGTCTGTGTGTTTTCAGATCACCATTCCACAGCAATACACCCCATGCAGCACTCGGTTGTACATGATGTCTGTGTGTTTTCAGATCACCACTCCACAGCAATTAGGGTATTAGGTATTAGGCACTTTATAGTCACAGAGGCGTATTTGTGAAATTCGGGTTGCTCCCACCTGGAGAGCGCGTCGCAGCCAGAGGCGCGCCACCCATTTTTTTATTATTTTTATTTTTTTTGCATGCGATTTATGTGACTGATGAGGAAGGAAAGGGGGGGGGGGGGTAAATTTTGACCAAATGACAACTTTTTCGTTGCCACTGGGTTTAACGTATGCTAAGTGCATGGGCACACGGGACCTCGGTTTATCGTCTCATCCGAAAGACTCCACGTTCAGACCGTAAGGCCTAGTGCAAAGTGAGAGGAAAAAATCCCCTGTATCCAGGTTCGAACTCGGGTTTACTTTGACACGAGGCGAACGCGCTACCACTGTGCCACTCTACACCAGCAATACACCCCATGCAGCACTCGGTTGTACATGATGTCTGTTTTCAGATCACCACTCCACAGCAATACACCCCATGCAGCACTCGGTTGTACATGATGTCTGTGTGTTTTCAGATCACCACTCCACAGCAATACACCCCTTGCAGCACTCGGTTGTACATGATGTCTGTGTGTTTTCAGATCACCATTCCACAGCAATACACCCCATGCAGCACTCGGTTGTACATGATGTCTGTGTGTTTTCAGATCACCATTCCACAGCAATACACCCCATGCAGCACTCAGTTGTACATGATGTCTGTGTTTTCAGATCACCACTCCACAGCAATACACCCCATGCATCACTCGGTTGTACATGATGTCTGTGTGTTTTCAGATCACCATTCCACAGCAATACACCCCATGCAGCACTCAGTTGTACATGATGTCTGTGTTTTCAGATCACCACTCCACAGCAATACACCCCATGCAGCACTCGCCCCAGCTCGTTCCAGCCATCATCTCGGACGACTCTGGAAGAAAGGTGGGTACTTACTGATGAGTAGTAAACCTCTATGAAACCCCTTTCCTTTGTTTGTGCTCTGTTGGTGGCTTTGTCTTGGTTTGATCATGTATTTAACTGACTTAGTTGTAACTTAGTATGCATTTTGAGTGGTGCATGGTAAACCAAATCCATCTAAAAATGAAAGAAATGAGCACTATTGGCAGGGACTCCTCGGGATTCGGAGAAAAAAAAGTGGAAAATGCGAAGAAATTAATCGATTTGTACAGTGCATGTGGAAAGGCCAAAATAAATATGCATGTTTTGAACAGAACTCTTGCAATGTTTGGTGGAACCCAAAAATAAAGCTAGGGAGGTAAATAGAATGTGAACCATCAACACAGTGAAGTACCGAAAATGGCAGGGAACTCCTCAGGATTCGGAGAAAAAAAAGTGGAAAATGCGAAGAAATTAATCGATTTGTACAGTACATGTGGAAAGGCCAAAATAAATATGCATGTTTTGAACAGAACTCTTGCAATGTTTGGTGGAACCCAAATATAAAGCTAGGGAGGTAAATAGAATGTGAACCATCAACACAGTGAAGTACCGAGGATCGAAAAGTGACAGGACAAACTGTCTTTACGAGATAAATCAATAGGACAATGTCCTGGCTCTTGCTGAAATTGATACGGCAAAGTGTGCCAGTGTTAAAAATTTAATCAGACATTTTATTTGTCCTGATAGGGGAGAACACAATAGTACATTTTCAATTTTAATAGGTCAATGGCCTATGACCGGGGCTTCAGAACATCACTGCATATTATCATTATAACAAATGTAATTGAAATTTAAGACTCAAAATTCTTTTGAATATTATTAGCCATATTTGTTTTCAATCAAACACAAAACCAGACAGCAATTGTCCTAGTAAACCATTAAAGCTCAAAATTTGTAATATAAGCTTCAACATAGAAACCTAACGTCATGCTGGCACTTCCATTCTGAATCATTGCACATAAAGGCATCAGAATTGTCAGAGGATCTGCTAATTTCTGAGGATTGAAAATTTCTGACAGAGGATTGGCTTTGCTTGTCAGAGGTTTTGCCTGTTTATTCAGTGTTATCTTTTCTGTTAAATAGCATTTTAAAGTGATTTATCACTAAATTAAGCCCATTTGGTAATGTTGGGAACTCATTTAACTTTCAGTGTTGTTTCTCTTCATTCTAGGGCCTTGATGGCCCTTTTACCACGGTTTTCAGAGGATTAGACTTCAGACTACTCTGATGCCTGACATAACAGCTCATTTTTTTCTTTTAATGCTAAACGTTTGGCCAAACTTTTTCATGTTAACTGTTATGCACATTACTATCGTCATTTGTAAAGTAATGACCCTCAAAAGTTGTCAAACTGGCCAGCTATTGTACATGATTTAGCTTCTCCTCTCCCATTTGTTATTGAGAAACATTAAACCAGAATGGTGCACAAATCGGCTATGCAGACCTGAAGCTTTTTCCATCGTTTTTTGGGGGGACTGTGGATAGTAACAGTTGGTGTATTATTATTATTTCAGCGCTTACGTTTTTGTGTAAATCAATGTTACATGTATAACTTTTACAATCATTCTTTAAAATGCAAGTTACAGAAAAGTTTTTAAGACATTAAGACTGGACAGTTAATAAAAGAGAGACACATTCGTGCATGCACACGCACACAATTTACACACAACATTCATACACACACGCAGCGCGCGCACGCACACACACACACGCGCGCTCTCTCTCTCTCTCTCTCTCTCTCTCCTCTCTCTCTCTCTCTCTCTCTCTCTCTCTCTCTCTCTCTCCCTCCTGGGACTACTAATTTTCTCTCTCTCTCTCTCTCTCTTTGGTCTTCCCACTTCCTTTCCCCCTACCTCCCATGCTGGATGCATGAAGGCTGGGCTACAATCGAGTTCCTACTCTCCATATTCACACTGCTTCCCCCCCCCCCCCCCCACACCCCTTCTACCCCCCTCCCCAACCCCGCCCCACCCCACCCCTTCCGGCCTGTCAACCTCCTCGCCTTTCTCCCTTTATATTTGTTCTTGGTCTTTGTGACGTGTGTTTTTTGTGTCTGTCTTTCTGTCTGTCTCTTTGTCTGTCTCTTTGTCTGTCTCTCTTTTTACCCTCTCTCTTCCTCTCTCCTGCTAAAGGATGTGTAACACAAGCACACACGCGCACACATTCTCTCTCACTCTCTCCTCTCACTCATACTCGCACATGCACTCATACACGCGTGCACGCACACGCGCACCACGCACGCACGCACCACGCACGCACACACGCACACACACACACACACACACACACACACACACCACTTTCATTTTATTCCCTAGAGTGTAGTGAGGAGGGAGGGAGTGGGTGTCGACCGGATGCTGGAGAATGAAGCACATAGAGAGGGAGGATGGGGGTGGTTGAGCGCTAATGTGTGTGTGTGCGTGCGTTTGGGTGTGTGTGTGTGTGTGTTTGCGTGTCATATGCGCGCACTTGCGTTCGCCTGTTCTGTTTTTCAGTGTGGTTGTGCGTGTGCGCGCGCGTAGTGGGCGAAGACGTGCTGGGAGGAGATAGAAAAGGGGATGGATTTATAAAATAGAGTTTATGGCATAAAGGTGTACTATAAACTTCTATGGTTTATGGCAACACTGTCTGTATCGTTCAACCACAACATTCTTGGACTTTCCGTATGGAGCTGCACTGATTCCGGGCGTTGCCTCTAGGATCGTTCCCACCATCTTTTTTTTTTATATCTACTAGTGTCCCATTACGTGTGTCTGTTTCAGACCGGGGGGACGTTAAACGGATTTTCATTCAGGGGATGTTGAAAGATGCTGAGGGAGGGGAGTGTGTGTGTAAAAGGGGATGGATTGGAGGGGATGTTGAAAGATGCTGAGGGAGGGGTGTGTGTAAAAGGGGATGGATTGGAGGGGATGTTGAAAGATGCTGAGGGAGGGGAGTGTGTGTGTGTAAAAGGGGATGGAATTGGAGGGGATGTTGAAAGATGCCCTGAGGGAGGGGAGTGTGGGGGGGTGGGGGGGTGTGCCCTTGTGGACGGTTTGATTGCACTGGCTTTTTCCTCCCTATTGTCATCCCGCTTCATTGGCCCTCCCTTGCCTGGCTAAATATTTGGCCTGCCACCGGGAGGTGAGGGAGGGAGGGCCGGCCACGTGATGAGATAGGGGCAGCACTACAGGTGTGAGCAAGGGGGGCAGGCCTTGGGGGTGGGGAGATGAGTGAGGGAGTGGTATGAAGTGAAGGGGAGGAAGGGCAGGCAGTCCGTCTTACCTTTGTTAAGGCCGAGCGTGAATCCCCTGCCTTCAACTTTCCTCCCTCCTTTTCTACTAAAACAGTGACAGTTGAAGAAGAAGAAAGAACAGAGACGAGAGAGGAGAGACATTCGGATAGTAAAGGCCAAGCCCCATCAACGATCGGGTCTACAAGATGAAAATGGCAATACTATACAGAAAGAAATCATATCAACGAAAGTCCATATGCAAAATATAAACAAAGAAACACATATGGTATGCCTCACAAGACTGTCACAAAGAATAATCAATTAGGCCTACATACAATACTACCAATTTTAAATGCCTTATACAACTTGTATACGGCTAAGCGTTTGATAGGGCCTAGTAGTTTCGTTTGTAGAAGCCATCAATTTTTTATAAGCATAGAAAGGCGAAAAGAAGATGGATTCCTACAATATTTTTTTAAAGAATGAACTGATTCCTAAGGTTACTTACACGGCCGTATCAAATGACCACCTATCCATTTTCTGCGTCATTTTTACATAAAAGTACCCAACTTAGATCAAGTTTACTATGTTTCGTTTATCTCAGATGACTCAGTCAGTACGTCGCAGGTGCCAACACCTGCGACGTACTGATCCTAGGTTAAGTTAGGTTAGTATTAGGGACAGGCTTTCATGATCCTGATCCTGATCCTGAAGAGAATGAGCCCACAAATCAATGGAACACCGAAAACCTGAACGAGTCATCATATATCTCAATGATACATCTTCTCTCTCTCGGTCTCTCTCTCTCTCTCGCTCGTCTCTCTCTCTCTCTCAATCTCTCATCTCGTAAAAAAAAATCAGTTTGGCTTATATTCTTTAGTTCACATGGTTTGTCTTTCCTTGTCATCTGGAGCATTGTTGCTAATGTCAATAAAATTCATTTTTCATTTCGATTCGCTACTCTATTAGTAGTATAGTGGAGTAGAGAGAGAGAGAGAGAGAGAGAGAGAGATAGATTCGAGAGAAGAGAGAGGTTGACTGACGGACAGAGCTGAGAGAGAAAGCTAGAGATGGACAAGGGAAGCGGGCGGAAACCGTGGCAAGGCGAAGAGGAAAGAGTAAAGGGTGGGGTGGGGCGTGAAGAATGAAAAGGGCGACTGAAGCTTTTGCTAGGTGATGAGATAATTTGCACAATGTTATTTCAAACTTACACTATTTTTTTATGGACAGCACACATATCTACTCATGCGCAACATACGCACATCCTATGCACACCCGAATCCCCACGCAGCACATTATATGCAAACTCACTGCCAACAACACTTCACTTTGTAGCCCGCACACACACACAGGCACCACGCGCGGCGTTAGACACAACACCCAGACTACATAGTGAATACAAAGACTCTGTGTGGTTGTGGTATTTGTTGCGATATAATTAAGGCATCCGAAGGTTCGGGACTATTGTTTTTTTTTGTCTGATCCGTCGGCGTGCCCTCCGTCCGTCCGGCCGGCTTATTCGTGTCGTCCGTTTTCTCAAACTATTCGTCCCGATCGTCGTCAATTAGTATCTAGTTTGGCCCAGATCAATCTATCCTTGATGGATTAGTTTTTACATTAAGGGTCAATGTCGCGCCAGTTACGGGGTTTCAAACCCCAAAACACATAATTCGCTAATATCTGCGCGAATTTTGCATGTATATCAATGCAGTTTTTTTCACATTTCTTATGAATGGTCTATAACACAGTTGTCATGAATTTTTCCTATGCGCCGTGTGCGCATGATCGCGGGCGGGCGCTCAAATCATCGGATCCGAACACACATGCCTCCCATGAAACAGTAGCTTTTGTAGCCTGTGGTTTGACGCACTCTCCTCTCTCTCTCTCTCTCTCTGCTCTCTGCTCTCTCTCTTCTCTCTCTCTCTCTCTCTCCTCTCTCTCTCTCATCATCCTCTTCTCTCTCTCGGGGGTCATCATCTCTCTCAGAGTCTTCTCTCTCTCTCTCTCTCTCTCATCTCTCTCCTCCTCTTCATCATCACTCTCATCGCTCGTCATCTCTCGATTCGTTCTCTCTCTTCTCTCATCTCTCTCGTCTCTCTCTCCCTCATCGTCTCTCTCCTCTCTCGTCCTCTCTCTCTCTTCTCTCTTCCTCATCCGCCAGTCCTCTTTCTCTCTCCTCAGCTACTCAGTAATCATCTTCCTCGGATCTTCTCTCTTGTCTCTCTCTCCTCTCCCGCTCCGGACCAACTCTCGTCACTCCGCTCCTTCTCTTCTCTCTCTCCATCTCTCCTCCTCTCTTCTCTCTCTCATATACACTTGTACTTCCCTCCATTCGCTATTCTCATCTCCTCTCATCCACTCTCTATTTTTTCTGATTAGCTACGGCGATGCTGTGAGGGATGACTTTTACCTTTTTTTTGCAGCCGCTCGGCGGTTTTGCACTTATTTTCTTTTGGGGTGGGTGGGGGGTGGTTGGTGGGGTCCTTTTGGGGTGGGGGAGGGTTGGGGGGGGGGGGGGGTGGGGTTGGGTTGTTGGAGGGTCGTTGTGACGGGTAGTTTCTTTGGGGTCCGTCTCTTCTTACTCATCTTCGCTACGTGTTTCTCTTTCTCTTTTTTGCACTCTGTCTTACTTTCTTCCTATCTCCTTCTTCTCTCTGCTCTTCTTTCTTCTTTTTCTTCTTGTTTTTTTCTTCCCTTCCTTCTGCTATTTCTCTTTCTTTTCGTTCTTACTTCTTTCCTCTCTCCATGAGCCTTCGTTTCCCCCCCCGCCCCCCCCCCCGCCCCCTCCCCCCCTCCTCCCCCCCCCCCCCTTCCTGCCCCTCCTTTTTTTTTCCTACCCCATTATTCTAACAGGAAAAAGACGGGAAGTGCATTGGAATGGGCACGAGGGCCGTCGTTCCTCTCCCCTTCTTTCTCCTTCCCCCCCCCCCCCCCGCCCCCCTTCTCCCCCCCCTTGCCCCACCCTTCCTCCCCCTTCCCTTCTCTGTCTGTTCCGTTGTGTAATGGTGGTGTGTGGTGTGTGCATCTATATGACCAAAATGTGTTCCACGTCAATGTGTGGTAGTAGAGGCGCCTAAACATACTGAACCGATCTTAACGAAACTTGGTACAATGTTTTCCTTAGGTACCCGGGCCCTTGCACTTGCTTGCCTGCGCGTTTTCATATCCAACATGAATAAGCAAATGTCCTATCAATATATTCCTATGGGAAATTTTCTGAATTGAAAATACAACCCCACTGAATATTTCAAATCCAACAAGATAGTTGATAGATTTAAACCAAGACAATGAAAAAAACGGTGTCACGTATAATAGTTTTGTTTTAAAATATATAATTTCTAAGTAATTACACTATACCGGAATGCAGGAAGATGTATTTCAAAAAAAAAAAAAAAAAAACATCCAAAAAACACTCACCAAAAAAAAATGCATCATGAATCCTAACAGTCCAAAATTAATTCGCAAACTTCACACCAGTAGATCTTATTTGAATGAAATAGCAAGGGACATACTCGAAATGGGGGGGAGAGTACCAGCATACTTATAGGGGGCTGGAGCACGAACTTATACCATAGTTGTAAATTTGAACTGGGAGTTACAGTATACATGGCACTCTTTCCTGCATTTTGGTTTAATTTCTTTAATAACACCCTATAAACCCCCCTCCGCTGGGGGGGTCTCTCATTTTCTGATTTCCC
>CM065683.1:41822405-41837752 GCA_017654935.2 Phymorhynchus buccinoides | reverse complement strand
TCTCTCTCTCGCTCTCTCTCTCTCTCTCTCTCTCTCTCTCTCCTCTCTCTCTCTCTCTCTCTCTCTCTCTCTCTCTCCCCTCTCTCTCTCTCTCTCTCTCTCTCTCTCTCTCTCTCTCTCTCTCTCTCTCTCTCTCTCTCTCTCTCTCTCTCTCTCTCTCTCTCTCTCTCTCTCTCTCTCTCTCTCTCTCTCTCTCTCTCTCTCTCTCTCTCTCTCTCTCTCCCTCCCTCCCTCCCCAGACAGACAGAAAAACAACAACAACACTCGCGCACACACGTACGCGCACACACAGACAGACAGACATAAGCACACACCCTCTGTGTCTCACTCATACACGCACGCACGCACGCACACACACACACGGACTCACAGACTCAGACATACACACACAGACACACGCACACACACGCACACGCACGCACGCACGCACGCACACGCACACACGCACACACACACACACACACACACACACACACACACACACACCATTATTAATGGCCGACTCCCTGTAGCTCCGTTCTCTCGTGAATATCACCAGCAGCCGGTGTCCGTACCCCATCCTCTCTCTCTTTCTCTTTCTCCCCCTCCTCTCTCGCTCTCTTTCTATGCTCTCTCTACCCCTCACCCCCCCCCCCCCCCCCCCCCCCCCCCCCGCGCACACACACAGACGCGCGCATTCGTTTTCTTTTTTCGCATAATTTGTCTTCCCTCGCCCTATTCATCTTCCTGGGCCTATCTTTTTAGCTGTCCTCTTTCCTTCTTTCATCTCTCACACTCGCTATCTTCCTTCCAGAGGATTCATGCCCCACCCCACCCCCAATCCAGTTCCAACGTTTTGTCCCCTCCCCTGTCACGCCCGTTTCCTCCTCTACTCTACCCCCCCCCCCCCCCCCCCCCACACACACACAC
Organism: Phymorhynchus buccinoides; assembly: GCA_017654935.2. Taxonomy (NCBI): domain Eukaryota; kingdom Metazoa; phylum Mollusca; class Gastropoda; order Neogastropoda; family Raphitomidae; genus Phymorhynchus; species Phymorhynchus buccinoides. The sequence continues at coordinate 41,836,843 of CM065683.1, read as the reverse complement.
ACACTCATCTCGGGCAATCTCTTCCGTACCGTTCTTCCTCCCTGTGGCCATGCTGATAAGCTGTCAAGGCTGTTTCTTCCCTTCGCATTATGTATAGAGCTTCAACACACACGCGCACACGCACACGCACACGCACACGCACACACACACGCACACACACACACACACAATGTTCCATCTGAAAATATTATTTTTGACTTTGACACACAGAGAGAGAGAGTTCGCGAGCGTGTGCCTGTGTGTCAATGCATGCCATGGTTCGTGGCCAGGTATTATTAATGCCTAAGTATCATCATGTTCAACCACTCCTGATATCCGTTCATTGGCTTTCCATCAAAGCACGTATTGACTACAAAATTTCCACTCTTTGTCATTCTTATTTCTCTGGAAATGCCCCTAGCCCTCTGACATGCTTTCTGTCTATACTCCATCAAGGCAATTGCGGTCATCTTCAGATTCCAAAATTCTCTGTGTTCCTAGTACACGAACAAAAAATGTTTTTGAGTCAATGAGTTTGTAACGCCTAGTACCGATAACGCCAAGTACCAGTAATGCTGAGTACCGGTTTCGCCGGGTCCGCGAAATATTATATTATTACTTTTGTCTCTCTCCCTCCTTCCATCTTCTTCTCTCATCCCGTTCCATCCCCACTGCACCCCCACCCCCCCCACCCCATCCCATCCCCACCCCCCTACTCCCCACCCCCACCCCATACACACACGCGCACGCGTTAACCTCATTCTCAATGTCAATGAGCTGGAAGACAATAGCGGAGAATAGCGCGATATTGTTGTACATCGCTAAAGTAATCCTCGCTAAAGTAATCTCCGCTGTCCAACATTTTTCTTGCTGGCGCGCAGTTGTTTCTGTGTAAAGTGTTGAAATTTGCGTCCGTTTTGGGTCCGCGCAAATGTAAATTAATTGGCTCATATCGCGCGCGTTTATGAATGGATGCTGTTGAAATTTTGCACCAAGATAGTCACTATCCCTGGTCATGCGCGTTCCAAATTTCGAGTCAATGTCGGGTCTCGTTTCACCGCGGTTTGTGAAAAGGTGAAGCGGCGCGATAAAAATAGTCACTATCCCTGGTCATGCACGTTCCAAATTTCGAGTCAATGTCGGGTCTCATTTCGCGGCGGTTTGTGAAAAGGTGAAGCGGCGCATATCGCGCGCGTTTAGAAATACCGGAGATACAGGCGCCGAGAGGCCGGTGAATACGCGTTTCGCGCATTTGCCAAACCGCGCAAATGACACGGCAGCCTTGGTTGCTGTTGCCATCGCCGCGTTAGGGCTGATAGCAAATTTGAAGCGATTCGGTCAAAAAACGGCGGAGTTATAAGGCCCGTTCTGTGTTCCACACACACACACACACACACACACGGACACACACACACACGGACACACACACACACGGACAGTTGCCTTTTTATATGATGACTAGCGCAACGCCTAGTACTGGTAATGCCCAGTACTGGTAAGCCACATACTGGTAACGCTGAGTACTGGTTTCGCCGGGTCCGCGGAATAATAATATTACTTTTGTCTCTCTCCCTCCTTCCATCTTCTTCACTCATCCCGGTCTACTACCCACTGCACCCCCCACCCCCCCACCCCACGGATGCTGTTAATATTTTGCACCAAGATAGTCACTATCCCTGGTCATGCACATTCCAAATTTTGAGTCAATGTCAGGTCTGGTTACGCGGCGATTTGTGAAAAGGTTAAGCGGCGTATATCGCGTGCGTTTCTAAATCGATTCGCTTCCGGTTTGGCACACGGATAGTCACTGTCCCTGGTCATCTACCTTCCAAATACTGGAGATACGGGCGCCAAGAGGCCGGTGGTACGCGTTTCGCGCATTTGCCAAACCGTGCAAATGACACGGCCACCTCGGTTACCGTTGCCATCGCCCCGTTAGGGCTCATAGCAAATTTGAAGCGATTCGGTCGAAAAACGGCGGAGTTATAAGGCCCGTTTTGTGTTTCAGACAGACAGACACACACACAGACAGACACTTGCCTTTTTATTATATGATATGATGATTATTTCACAGCCTTTATAGGCTCCTTTGACGCATCCATTAAGGACCGATTTTGAAAAAAAATTCATTAAATTACTGGGTATGTTGCCATACTGGTACAGGGATATATTTAACACACACACACACACAAACGAAAAACACCACGATCCATCAAGAATTCCTCCCAATCGGAATGTGGCTGTTCACGTGGCGGGGTAATAAAAAACGGTCACACACGTAATGTTCTCATCCCTAGCTGGTGCATTTATACCATAGTGTTCAATTGCTTCGGCTGTTGGGATCATCATGATCCATGGAGTCTTTAAGCCAGAGAACGACAAAAGCAACGACATCATTGTGGTCATGTGGCCCGGGAACGCAGAAGAGGAAGAAGAAGATCTATCTCCTCATTGAACTGGGAATGCAGTGTATGTGGCTCTCCCATCTTGTTCGAGGGAATCGAACTTCGCAATCGGCCGGGTAGTTCCTTCCGTCATTCCGTAGTATATCATTATATAATATGATTTACATCTTGTCACATCGATATTTCAAAAACTACTTGGCAGATTTCAATTAAATCTGGCAGAGATGTAGGAATTTTATTTCGATATTCATGATCTTGCTGAATGTTGTTGGCTTTTTATTGATGATTTTTAAAAATATTTTCACCTCAACCACTGAGCTTTGGGGGACCCAGGAAACTAAACTAAAAATACCTGGCCAGAGTATTCTCCCTTTATATTATTTTGTTATAATGCTTTTAACATTTTTTGCTTTTTAGTCCAATAAAATATGCTGGAATTTTTGTTTTGTGTGTACCGTGTGGAAAATACAAAGTATTTAACAATTTAATCACTAAAAAACCCTTTTTTTCCGTAGACTTTTTTCTTCTAGTTACTAATTGGAATGTAATTTCAATAAAAAGAGTATTCTCCCCTGCTATTTTTTTTTAATACTTGTTTTTATTATTATCCATCTGCCAATTGTTTTTTGGGCCCCTCGTTATTCAGTATACCAGCCGGTCTAGTCTGTCTGGTTGGTATATATAGTGGGCTCCTGAGCTATACACTATACAGGGCTTCCAACCGTCCCCCCTGAGGGGTATTTGTCCCTGGAAACAGTCAAAAATGGCCACCCTGTCCCTGGAATCCACTTTTCTGTCTGGCGTCCCTGGAAACTGAGTAGAATTAAAGCAATTGTAGAACAATCACTTGTCTTGTTTGCTGGCCTTGCTATTGAACACAGGAACACCCAACACAACACTTAAAATGTTTCCCAACATGCATGTTGCACATAGGTTACTGAACACCAAGGGACCTTGAATATTGAAGCACATTGGCACAAAAAAACATCAAGAATACAGAGAAAAAAACCAGTCACAGAAATGTTGCTAGATCATGAAATAATTGGAAGTTAATGCTCGTTTTGACCCTGATGCATGACATTGCGATGTTTGTCCCTGGAAATAAGTATGTGTCCCTGGTTTTTCTGTAGTTTGTCCCTGGAAACTGCAACAGAGGGTTGGCAGCCCTGGGTATATAATGTAATAGGCCCTGTGCTACAATTATATATTTGCTCTGAACTGCTGTTGCCTTCATGGGTCCCTTCACTCACTTTACTCTATTACTCTTCTCCACTCCACTCACGCGTACTTCCTGGCTACAGAAGCTTGCTTGCTTGCCAACCCAAGTAACCCTTGTTACTACGCTAGTGTCAAAGTAAAGGGCCTCTTTGCTTCTGTTTCCAGCCAAGTGAAAACTAACTCTCACTCTCTCTCTCTCTCTCTCTCTCTCTCTCTCTCTCTCTCTCTCTCTCTCTCTCTCTCTCTCTCTCTCTCTCTCTGTCTCTCTCTCTCCTCCCCCTCTCTCTCTCTCTCTCTCTCTGTCTCTCTCTCTCTCCTCCCCCCCCCTCTCTCTCTCTCTCTCTCTCTCTCTCTCTCTCTCTCTCTCTCTCTCTCTCCTCTCTCTCTGTGTGTCTCTCTCTCATCTCTCTCTCTCTCTCTCTCTCTCTCTCTCTGTGTCTCCTCTCTCCCTCTCTCTCTCTCTCTCTCGCTCCCTCTCTCTCTCTCTCTCTCTCTGGCACTCTCTCTTTCTCTCTTTCTCTCTCTCTCTCTCTCTCTCTCTCTCTCTCTCTCTCTCTCTCTCTCTCTCTCTGTCTCTCTCTCTCTCTCTGTGTCTCTCCCCCCCCCCTCTCTCTCTCTCTCTCTGTGTCTGGCTCTCTCTCTCTCTCTCTCTCTCTCTCTCTCTCTCTCTCTCTCTCTCTCTCTCTCTCTCTCTCTCTCTCTCTCTCTCTCTCTCTCTCTCTGTGTGTCTGGCAGGAGCATTTTGAGCTATGGTGGCATGTCTCATTTCTGAGCCAGTCCCTTTCTTGTGTGTGTGGATGTGTATTTTTGAGTCTTGTGTATTAATTCTTTTTAAATGGGCTTAATATGCTAATCAGTAATCACTGCACGAACACGCACGCACAGATGCCCGCACACACGCACACGCACACGCACACGCACACACACACATTGTGCGAGTCTGAAAAGCACCGTAATAGCCTAATAGCGAGGACCGACGTGGTCAATACTCCGCCAGTAAAACGGGATAATGGGACATGACAGACAGTACGTAAAGGTCTGTGTACACGTTAACACTATTCACAAGATATTTCGGTAAAGACCAAATTATCTTTTTGGAATACTAACCCTAACCTTAGCCCTAACCCTACCCCCCACCATATAAGACGGAAAAACGCAACGAACCACAACTGTAACAAATCGCTGTGTACTGCAGTACATAGTGGGGGGTGGGGGGGGGGGGGGGGGGGGGGGGGGGGGGGGGGGGGGGGGGGGGGGGGGGCTAGGGTTAGGGACAGGGTTAGTATTACAAAAAGGTTATTAGCTAAAAATGTTCATGGCAACACAGTGAGCTGTAAGTCATATTAAGAGTCGGCTGTCACTGTGTTGCCATGGGGAAATAGACATATCTTGTGAATGGTGTTAACGTGTACACAGACCTAACTAACCCTCAGCTTAGCTGGTGACCCTGCAGTCACAGAATACCGTGACCTCATCGAACCATGCCGCCCCAGTCACCACGGCAACAGCCTTGACCCTTTGACCTTCGAGGACAGGTCAGTCCCTTCCCTTCCCAGTTTTTGTTCAGATTGAAAGGTTAAAAGATACAAATTCTGCTGAAATCCGGCATTGTCGCGCGAATGACGTCACTTTCCATGTATGGAGATGACCAAGTGCAGTCTTGAACGTCTTGTCAAAATACCATCATCTGCATTGGCTGCAGATGTGGGCTCAGAGCCCGTCCAGTGCCTCCTAGTTTGAGAAAGGCATATTTGTCGTGGTCGTACCAGGGACACGTAAATCTCTTTGGTCGTACCCTGGCTTAAAGACTCCAGGGATCATCCCAACAGCCGAAGCGCTTGAACACTATGGTACAAATGCACCAGCTAGGGATGAGAACATTACGTGTGTGACCGTTTTGGATTATCCCGACTTCGGAGAATTTTGGACGGACCCCGATGATGATTATGCTAGGAGCTTGCCATGGCTGAAGACAATCCCCGCATAACTATGCAGAGCATAACATTTTGATGTAGCCTTGGTGTTCTAGCTTATGTCAGTTGGTCTGACACAGTCTTATGCCAAGCGTAGATCGAGAGGCATAGTACTTTTTTTAATTTATTTTTTTAAAGTAGTAATAGCCTTTTTGATGTGTCAAGGCAGCAGAATAGATGGTGTTGTATGGGGACCGTTGTAGGACACCACTACAAACTCGCCTAAAGCCATGTTTTCCGGTGTTCCCACGCCTGTGTTTGGTTGGTAGCCTCAGCTGCTCGCTTTGTTGTCAGTGTAGTGGGTGGTATGTAGCTGCAGCTGTGTATTAGGCCTAGGCCATAATGTGAGCACTTTACTTGGCCAGGCTAGCCTAAAGATAGCAATACACTGTACTACACGACTCCGGAAAAGCCACGTGGCCTTCGTCAGTGACGCCCGCAGTGCCGCATCATTCGCGATTGATGCCACGAGCCGTTGAAAACCCACAACACCCTGGCGCGTGTGGGAGTCCTAGCTGGTGTTGGATTCATTAGTCTTGAATACTACTTTTGAATCTTGTCCTAAGACTTTCTATGATTAATTCATTGTTTGTTTTTGCTGTTTCTGATTTTTTTTTTATGTCTTTAAATAAATTGAGTTAAAAAAATGAACATAAAGTTGTTAAATTAAGTGTGCATTGTAAATGCAATTGTTGAAATGTTCACTATATTACTTTCGTGTTGTAAGGTTATCTATAAGTAATTTGTTATTCGTCTGGGGTGCATTAATTATTGCTTAAGGTCCTTTCATTAATCAAATTAAAGCAAAGTCGGATTTTAATTAAGATTTCAAGAAAGCCGGTTTTTTAATACATCAGAAATTCACACACAAAAACCCCACAACATCAACAACAAAATCCACTTTGTATCCTAGCCATTATTAGACCGTAAAGCAACAAACCGTTCCATCTAGGGATTACTATCATTCGTACGCCCCCTTGTAACATAGGTCCAACCTACACACACCCCCCAAAAAAAAAAAAGAGAAGAAAAACGACTCATGTTCTGGCTACTACTACTACTACTACTACTACTACTACTACTACTACCACCACTTCTCATCCTCCCTCTATTTCCTCTACTACTACTACAATCGTAGAACGTGAAGAAGAAAATGAAAATCCCGAATTGTATGCTCTCATATACACTTAAGTCTCACCTGACAGGGAAAAACAGTGTACAGATATCTGTCAGTAGCTCACTGGCAGGCCACGTGTTGATTATCAACGCCCTGACATACGGCCTTTTCCACAGTCGAATCGTGTAGTCTATGCGCTGCTTAACACACTACGCTCAAAAGTTCTCTCGTTAGGGCTGTAGCCACAAACCTGAAAACCTGGCTGTAGCCCATACACCGCATCTCGACATCAGTGGTGTGAGCAAAGATGTACTTTAGTCACCCCCCTCATGTTTACGGCCCTCAATCTCAAAGTCTGCTTCTTTCAGCTCTATGAAAGTAGCCCTAGGCTGATCCTAACCCTATCCCTTTCCCAAAATTGCCAGAATGTTGCTTTTCAGAGGAACGTTTCTAGGCGAAAATGTGAAAAGGGGTGATTAAATTTATCTGCTAAACCTCTGCACAGCTGGTTAGACGGAGGACTCCTTCAGCTGTGAACGCACAGACAGAGACAGAGATCGAGAGAGAGACACAGACTGACACACAGAGATGCACATGTATACTTCTCTCCCCCTCTCTCTCTCTCTCTCTCTCTCTCCTTATCTCTCCCCCCCCCCCTTTTCACACACACACACACACACTGCATGCTAGCTTATCTACCCTCTCTCGTGTCTCACCCCCCCCCCCCCCCCCCTATTCCCACATCTTTTCTCCCAATCGCCATCGAGACCTACATTTTACTCCCCCTCAACCCCCTCCTTTTTTTCTTTTTTTTTTTAATAGACCCTCACCCATCCGACCTATTCCATTTACAGTAATTATGATTTATGCAATCCGACAATTGGTATCATAGTTTTAGGTTGTACCTATGTTACAAGAAAACATGTTTCGAAATCAGAACACATGTATAACTATAAGAAACCTAAGAAACTCTCTCTCTCTCTCTCTCTCTCTCTCTCTCTCTCTAGTCCCACATGGTTAATTCCGGGAGGACGTAAAACAAAACCTCTCTCTCTCTCTCTCTCTCTCTCTCTCTCTCTCTGGGTGACTGACTGTGAAAAGGCATTGGGTTGCGCTGTGTTAAGTATAGGCGCTTGATGTGCTTTAAAGTTTGGTTGTCTGCCAATGTTTGCTCTGTACTCTTATCACACACACACACACACACACACACACACACACACACACACACACACACAGAGTGAATTACATTAAGAGGATTGGTATTACATTAAAACATCTGGAATCTCTCTCTCTCTCTCTCTCTCTCTCTCTCTCTCTCTCTCTCTCTCTCTCTCTCTCTCTCTCTCTCTCTCTCTCTCTCTCTCACTCTTACTTTGATGCCTTGCATCATTATGTATGACCATGTGTGTTTGCCTATTACTTTTTCTTAGTCTTGTTTTCGTCTGACCTAAAATCTCAATCTTTGTAAAAATGAAGTGTTTAAGTCCCCAGTCTTCAGTCTTTGGAAAAAAACAAACCCCGACACCGAATGTTTATTTAAACAGATCGTGAAATAAAAAGCTACTTGGCAGCAAGCGCCTATGTCTTTTGTGTGTGTGTGTGTGTGTGTGTGTGTGTGTGTGTGTGTGATAGAGGGGGAGGGGGGTTGGGGGAGGAGAGAGAAGATAACAGAGGGAAGGAGGAGGTCAAAGGAGGGCGGATAGAGATAGAGAAAGGGGGAGAAGGGCACTGAGATTGATTCGAGGTTTTGCCAGCCTGTCTGTGTGTCCGTCCGTCCGTCTGCTCGTTCGTTTTATTCATTCGTCTGTCATTCGCTGGAGTAGACGTGTGTTAAGTCCTTTCGCGTACATTTGTCCTATCGCGGATACCATGACCTACAATAAACCGAGGTCTCCTATAGCCATATATATATATATTCTTGATCAGCATGTCACAACATATTCAGACCCTGAATTTTGAACCGCCAGTGCAAACCTCCGCCAAGGAAGACTCACAAAGCCGAAATATCCTTCTTTGAGCTATATATATTTCATGTCCGAGCTTGAACCAGTTGGTAGAATGGCTTCAAATTTTGTGTGGTAATGTAACATGGCGTGTAATGAAATAAATACTCACAATAAATATTTCTTTAAAGCAGAAACGTGGTCATTTTATACTAATGTGCACATAAGTTGCAGTTGTTAAACCTTTGTTAAAGAAACCAAGTCTTGATCCCGAAAATCTAAAGAACTATCGGCCTGTCTCCAATCTTTCATTCCTTTCTAAACTAACAGAAAAAGTGGTTCTTAAACAGCTGTCTGAAAACGATCTTTTCTGTCCAAGCCAGTCTGCTATATGGGGCAAGTCCCAGTACTGAGACAGCCCTCTTGAACATAACGGATGATCTACTGACCGCCTTAGACAAAAACAAAGTTTCTCTTCTCTCCCTCCTTGATCTTTCAGCAGCGTTTGATACCATTGGCCACTCCATCCTACTTTCAAGACTCCATACCTCTTTTGGTCTATCTGGGACTGTTCTTTCCTGTTTTCTTTCTACCTCTCTGATCACACACAGATAATTGTTGTCAAGGGTTGTTCATCTCCTCCAAAACGTCTTCAGTTTGGTGTGCCCCAAGGTTCAGTTTTAGGCCCTATCCTTTTTGTTTTATATATGCAACCTTTCTCCGCCATCATCAGCCAACTCTCTCTTCTTCATTATAGTTTTTCTGATGATAATCAGCTTTGCATTTCTGCCCACCTGAATCAGTTACATCAAATTATTTCTTCTTTTAAGTCATGTATTTCTGATGTTAAAGCATGGATGCTCTGTAACAAACTCCAACTCAATGCTGACAAGACAGAGATGATTCTTGTTGCCTCCAATCACACAGTTAAAACTCAGGCTCTCCGGGGTTCTGTCGACATTGATGGCACTGATATCAAGCTGTCAACATCCGTCCATAATCTAGGCGTTACTTTGGACCAAACCTTTTCTTTCAGACAGCATGTTTCCAACGTGTGCAAGTCTTGTTATCTAGAAGTTCGAAGAATCGGCTAAATCTGCCGTTTTCTCTCTCAAGATACCCTGAAGACTCTAGTCTGTGCCTTTGTTCTGTCTCACCTTGACTAATGTAACTCACTCCTTGCTGGCTGTTCCTCAACTCTTTATTTCTAAGCTTCAACGGGTCCAGAATAATGCTGCTCGACTCATTTCTTGCTCCCCTAGATCAGATCATATCACTCCAGTTCTTCGTTCCCTTCATTGGCTCCCAGTTCAATCGCGTATTGACTGCAAAATTCTCCTCCTTGTTTTCAAGTCACTGAATGATCAGGCTCCCTCATATCCCTCTGACCTTCATCTCTATGTCCCAGCATGCCAGCTACGTTCGTCTTCAGATACTCGTCTTCTCTCTTCCCTCCATCCATCTCAAATCTGCTGGCCAACATTCTTTTTCATATCAGGCACCATCCCTTTGGAATTCTCTGCCTCCTCCTCTTCGACACTGACTCAGTCTCCTCATTCAAAACCTCTCTGAAAACCCATCTTTTCCCTGTCAAACGCTAAACATTTGCTGCGCCCTTTTGTTCAGTTGTTTATTTCTGTGTGCCTGTGAGGGGGATATTGAGATTGAAAAGAAAGTATGTGTTGTTTGTTTGTGTGTGTATGTGTGTGTGTAAGCGCATGTGTGTTGTGAGTGTAAGCTGCTCGTCTTGTCCTTAGGAAGAAAAAGTTCGATCACGTTAGCCCTCTTCTCCGTTCTTTGCACTGGCTTCCTGTCACAGACAGAATTGAGTATAAATTAAACACCCTTTGCTATAAATCTATCCATAAAGGTGTTCCATCTTACCTCTGTGACAATATTTCCATCTATACGCCAGCTCGCACTTTACGTTCAGTTTCTGACCCGCTTTCTCTCCAGATCCCTAGGTACTTGGACCAGTCCTCTTCATCATGTACACTAAACCCCTGTCCGAGTTGATCACTTCTCATTCAGTTGATTCTCAGTCTTTTGCTGATGATACACAACTCCACAAGCCTGTATCCCCATCTACCATTCTTCCTTCTATATCTTCACTTGAATTCTGCATTCGCAACATCAAATCATGGATGCTACAAAACAAACTGAAGCTGAATGACGACAAAACGGAGGCCTTGTTCATCCACTCTCCATCTAGAAAACTTTCGTACCCAAAGCCTGATTCCATCTCTGTCTGTGATACTCAAATACCTTTTTCTCCTTCTGCTAGAAATCTTGGCTTCCACATCTCTCAAGATATGAGTGTTGACTCACAAGTTCAAACTATCTGTCGGTCAGCATACTGTGAGCTGCGTCGCATTGGTACGATTCGCCATCTCCTGTCTATAGATACTACTAAGATACTAGTCTGCGCTTTTGTTCTCTCTAAACTAGATTATTGTAATTCACTCTTGTATGGCTGCCCCCAACACCTCATTGACAAGCTTCAAAAAGTCCAGAACTCTGCTGCCAGACTTGTCCTCAAGGTCTCTAAGTATCATCATGTTCAACCACTCCTGATATCCCTTCATTGGCTTTCCATCAAAGCACGTATTGACTACAAAATGTCCACTCTATGTCATTCTTATTTCTCTGGAAATGCCCCTAGCTACATTTCTGACATGCTTTCTGTTTATACTCCATCAAGGCAATTGCGGTCAACTTCAGATTCCAAAATTCTCTGTGTTCCTAGTACATGAACAAAAATGTTTGGTGAGCGCTCCTTTTCCTTTTCGGCCCCATCAGTTTGGAACTCCTTACCACGCGAAATCCGCCATATCCAGTCCTTGCAATGTTTCAAATCAGCTCTCAAGACCCACCTGTTCAAGCTACATCACAACCTTTAGGCCACATTACTTCTGGACTCTATTCTCACACACACACTCCCCTCCCCCCATATTAGTTTCACTGTGTGTTGACTGCAATGTGTACGTCAGCTTTGTTGCGAGAGAGAGAGAGAGAGAGAGAGAGAGTGAGTGTGTGTGTGTGTGTTGATGCTTTGTTCAACTGATTGTATTTTGTATTGTGTTTTTTGGGTGGGGTGAGTGGTGGTGATGGTAACGGTGTGTGTGTGAGAGTGTGTGCGTGTGTGTGTATGTGCGTACGTGCGTGTATGTGTGGGTGGGGTGTGTATGTGTATGCCTATTTGCATGTGCGTGAGCGATTATTTCGTTTTTTTTGTTGAATTTGTTGCTTTTAATTTTTGTTGTTGTTAAGCGCATAGAGCTCCACATTGGTGGAGGAATGCGCTATATAAATGATTCACTATTATTATTATTATTATTATTATAAGCTTTCAACGGTTGGTCGGCGCTCTTTTGCTGTCTCAGGACCGACATCTTGGAACAAACTTCCTCTTTCCCTCCGTCAGCGACCGACCCTCCCAGCCTTCAAATCTAACCTCAAAACCCACCTGTTCCCCCGTCATTGAGGCTCCACTCTCTTTCTCTTCTTCTCTCCCTTGCCTTTAGGTCTGTTTCTGCTGTATACCATTTATGCCATCCGTGTGTGTTCGCTTTGTATTGCATTTTTGTTTGAATGTGTTATGGATGCTAACGTGTGTGTGCGCTTTGATTTGATTTCTATCAAGATTCAGCGCCGTATAAATACTGTATGTTGTGTTGTGCATGTGTGTGTGTGTGCATACATGCGTGTGTGTGTGTGTGTGAGAGAGAGAGAGAGAGAGAGAGAGTGTGTGTGTGTGTGTATGTGTATGTGTGTGTCTGTACGGTGTGTGTGTGTGTGTGTGTGTGTGTGTGTGTGTGTGTGTGTGTGTGTGTATCTTCTGGAGTGTAAGTGCGTGTGTCTGTGTCTGTGTGTGTCCATGCAACCTAGTGTCTATGATTTACTGAATGTGAGATAAAGATCGAGTCTGTGTCTATGTGTGTGTTGTGTTTATGCATGCTTGCATATGCGTGCATGTGTTTGTGTGTCACCAAGAAGTCACTGTGTGTTTGTGTATGTCTGTGTGTGCTGCTATGTGCATGTGTTGTTGATGGCTGTGTCACTCTTTAATACTATTTTTGTTGTCTGCTTATTGTTGAGCACTTGGTTGTAAAGCGCTGTGGGCTCATTCGAGGTAAAGCGCTATATAAGGACAAAATGTGCGCGAAAGGACTTAACAGACGTTTGATAGGATTAGGAGTAACAGGGGGGGGGGGGGGGGGGGGGGGGATTGGGGAAATGGGGAGGCCAGAGGGCTCGGTGGTAAAGGGGGAGGGGGGAGGTGGCATCTGGCTTGGTGATTAAAAAAAGCTAGCCGGGAGGGTGGGTGGGTGTTGGGGGGGGAGGGCATAAGGGGGTTAAAATGGAGGGAGATGAAGACCCCAGGGGGTAAGGAGGAGGAGGGGCCAGTTGATAAAAATAATGTGCCAGCATGATAGGCCTAGAGGTGGGGGTGTATATGGATAAGGTACTCAGGAAGATGGGGGAAGGGGTGGAGTGGCCTGTGGGGCAAGGGGAGAGGGGGGGGGGGGGGGGTAATTAATGAAGAAGGTGGGTGGGGCAGAGCAAGGTGATAACTAAGACACAAGTGCAACGCCGAGCGGCTGCAAAGTCCCCTCGCAGCATCGCGAGGTACTCCGAAATCGGTATGGCGTAAATTTGACCTTCATGTAAAACTAAGTACATCAGTTGATAGCTTGCATCTTGTGCAACAAGTATACCAAATTTGACGATAATAGACTGAATAGTTTTTTATATATAGCCTTGGGGTTCGGACCCGTGATTTGAGCGCGCGCGATCATGCGCGCACAGAAAAATTCATGACAACTGTGTTATAGACCATTCATCAAGAAATGTGGGGAAAAAACTGCATTAAAATAGATGCCAAACTTCGCGAGATATTAGCGATTATGTGTTTCGGGGTTTGAATCCTGTAACTGGCGCGACCTTGACCTTAATGTAAAACTAAATACAGTGGATAGCTTGCATCTTGGCAAACTAGCATACCAAATTTGATGATGATACACTGAATAGTTTTTGAGAAAAACGGACGAATAGCAGGACGGACGGAGGCACGCCGGACGGACACCGGACGGACGGACCAGACAAAAACAATAGCTCCCCGAACCTTCGGCTCGGGGATTAAATAAAAAGAATCCGTATATAGGCCAGGCCAACCGGTAATCTGAAGCTGAACCAGTTGTATCCAGCCGCGTGCGCAGGTGTGTGTGTGTGTGTGGATGTCTGTGGATGTGTGTGTGGATATCTGTGTGTGTGTGGATGTGGATGATAAGGTTGGGGTTTTTTTTTATATCGTGGGAGTAAAATTTGGTGCTTTAGGTATAATTTTGCATTATGTAACCGAGGAAAAGTAGTATGATAAGAATAATAATATTATACAGGACCGATGCAATGTTCTATCGTGCAGTGCGTGAAAGTATTTGTGCAGACTACACCTATGTATCATGCACACACACGTACTTACGCGTCCACACACACGCGCGTCCTGTTAATGCGTGTGCTAATGCGCGTGTACAATGATGTGTGGTGGTCGCGCGCGTGTGTAGTGATGTGATCGATAGACTGGGCGGGGTAAAAAGAAAAAAAAGGGATATAACTGCGGGGTGTCAGCGACATTTGCAGCCCCGGGTTTACGTCCCTTATAAGTGCGAGGTGACAGTGGAACGTGACATGCGAGACAGACTTTGCCCTGCTGTGTCTGCTTATATTGTACTGTATGTGTCTCCTCCCCTGCACACCCCTCCCCTCCGCTCCCAGATGTCGGCCTCTAGGCCTGCCAAAAAAT
>CM065683.1:41783327-41821905 GCA_017654935.2 Phymorhynchus buccinoides | reverse complement strand
GTTTGTCTGTGCGTGCGTGTGTGTGTGTGTGTGTGTGTGTGTGCACTCCTTCCCTTCAAATCACACACACACAAGCAACTTCAAATACACACTTAATTGGAATTGGAATTAGTATTAATTGAATAATAAATAACAGCTATCATCATCATCATCACTAGTATTACGATTATCATTTAAAAACGATACGAAAGAACTAATTTCGTTTGAGCGCCTGTGGCTTATTACCGACATGGCTGGCGACGCAGGATTTTTGTTACTGAGCAGAGGTATACCACTCCTTTCTCCCCCTCCCCTCTCCTCCCTAACTTCACCTTCAGCCTCATTCCTTCACATAGGGCTACCCATCCCCTCCTCTTCTCGTACCCTTAGATTTATCAGAACGGCGGGCAATTGCAATGGAAGTGAGGGCCTGTGCATTTCTGTCTGTTTGTCTGCATGTGTGTCACCGCCGGGCGCTACTTTAGAGGCACACCAGTTTATCTCAATACATATTATCGATGGCTTGGAGTCAAAACGGACTATCTTTAGATGGTCCATTGACATATTATTGGATGTATTACAAAAACTAATAACTTGTATTAAGCAATGACTGCAGAAATTAAAAAAAGGTGTTTTTGCTTTTTATATTTCAGCAGTCTTTTTTTTATTTTATAAAAGTTATTAGTTTTCGTAATTATTTCAATATGTCAATGGACTATCTAAAGATAGTCCGTTTTGACTCCAAGTCATCGTAATATATAGTGGATATAATAATACTGGTGTGCCTCTGAAGTAGCGTCACAGACAGACAGCGTGTTGGCCCTTTAAGGGCCAGTCACACGTCCACTAAAATCATACAACTGTACGATACGATTCGATCACGTAACCTTGATGCGCCAATCACATTTGTTCTTTGATACCACATGATCGAATCGTATCATACAGTCGTACGGTTTTAGTGGACGTGTGGCTGGCCCTTTACTCAGATGGCTTTTATCACTGGTTGACACTATTAGCTGGTAGCAGGGGCCAATATTGAATACAGAGCTGTACAATAGATGATTTCCAACAGCATTGGAATATCATGGTGCAGCTTAGTCTCTTGTGGAAGTCAATGACTCTCAAACTAGAGACTTTCCCCAACGCTGGCTGTCCTCAAATCCCTTTGGCCAAGAGAGTGGGGATGTACCCTGGGCAATGCTTATCTGCTATAAACAAATGTTAGCCCAGGCTGCCAGAATAGTGGCGGCCCCCTCTGCTATCTGGCAGTCATAGTCTGGGCAGGCAGTCAGAAACAACGTACAGAGCTTCAGATTGTTTCTAAACTTCTTGGGTCATAATTATGACCCCTGGGCCCTGCTTACAGAAAATGATGGGTCAGTTTCCATACTAATGGGGTCAATTATGTGTCATTGTAGTATTAAACTTACATTTTATTGCAAATTTCATGGGTCAGATGACCCCTAGCTGCACAAAAAGAGGGGTCAAATCACTGTAAATACGTGTCAATGACCCGGGCCCACTGACAATCTGAAGTTCTGCGTACATATGCACGTGTGTACGAATGAACGTATTATGTATGCAAACATCATCTTGTTTCCATCCATAACAACCTCAACAGCAGAACCGATTGCAATGAAAATTGGCAGAATTGTCACCGATATCCAGTTACTTCATTTTACACAAAATATCATGCCAAAAGTATTTTATATATATACAATTTCAAAAAACGTCTGCAAAACTTAAGTGTTAAAATGTAGAACTTGTAAAAAAAATGTGGTGACAAGATCATCTTTACATTATGTGGCAAATCGGTGACAATGTGTGTCTCTCTCTCTTCTTAAACTGGTAACATGTTCATATGGCAATCTATATCGTAATGTGGGGTGTTTTTTTCTCCCCTTTGTATTTCTCTCTTCCACTCCCTTCACTCATAGTACTATTCCAACAGAAGCTTACCAGTAAAGCCTTCTCCACATGAATTCAAGCGCACTTTAGGAGTAGCGGGTTTTCCGCTCTTTTGACTCCCTTCATTTCTGCTACCAAAGAGGATAGAGCCTTTGCTATACAGGCGAGCGACCTTCACCTTTAACCCCCCTCCATGTTTTCCTCTTTGTGTGGCCCCTGGAGGTCGACCTGGAAGATCTGGAGGAGTCACCGAGAATCAGCAACACATCGGGGCTATCTCCGGTCACAGGTTCCAATCTTCGTTTGGAGTCTTGGCATAGTCTGTGGTTTAAGTTTTGTTTTTGTTTTTTTGTCTGATGCAAGCACCAGAGTCCACACCAAACTGTATGTCTGAGATCTATCTATATATCTATCCACGGATCATTTGATATTCAATTGCTCATCTCGACTATCATCACGGTTACCTGATAGCAAAAGTAAAGAGAATACGCCTTTTCCAGAAACCCCAAGCTGAAATGTGTTAAAAATGGAAATGCCTTTCAGAGTCCATATCAAACTATCTATCTGTCTGAGATCTATCTTTCTATCCACAGATCCTCGGATATTCATCTCGACTATCAGCACGGTTACCTGATAGCAAAAGTAAAGAGAAAACTTTTTTCTTCTTCCAGAAACCCTAAGCTGAAACGTGTCATAAATGCTTTCAGAGTCCATACTTTTATGAAACTATCTCTCTGTCTGAGATCTATCTATCTATCCCACGGATCCTTCGACATTGAATTGCTCATCTCCACTACCATCACGGTCACCTGATAGTAAAAGTAAAGAGAAAACTTTTTTTTTTCATACAGCCAATCTGTGCGAAACGATTTATGATTGATTAGTCATTACTGTAAAAAAACCACTCTTGGTCATGCAGCCCTCACTCACTATGCTAATGCTAAAACCAGGCTAGTTTGGGTAAAGGGCTTAATGTTAACGAAAGATACCATGGGTCTTTGTAGATTATACACAGATAGTCACACACACACACCCTTCCCCAATATGTCTGCAGTGAATAGGTCCACCAGTTGAGAAGCAACATTCTGTCATTTTTAGGAAATCTTAGGATCAGTCTAGGATTATCTTCATAAAACTGAAAAAGGCAGCTTTTGAGATTGAGGGTCTTAAACATGAAGGGGGTGACTATTTATTTATCATTTATTAAGAACATTTCTATAGCGCTTATTCATCAAAGCTCTAAGCGCTTTATGGTGTACTAAAGTACAGGTTTCCCCTATTTTTGTTTATTGAGATATCATAATCACATGGGCGAATCTTTACAATCCAGGGAAACCTGGAAAGCAGCTACCCCTGGGCTGTCTAGTCCCCTGCCAAGGTAACAAACATTGTGGTATGGCACATGAAAAATACCTTGGTCAAAAAGAGGATTTCATAGCCTGAGGTTCAGAAACACGTTCACATTAAAACTAAAACAGAATCATGCTCCTACTAAATGGTATAATGTGTGGGGAGGGAGGGAGGGAGAGAGAGAGAGAGAGAGAGAGAGAGAGAGAGAGAGAGAGAGAGAGAGAGAGAGAGAGAGAGAGAGAGAGAGAGAGAGAGAGAGAGAGAGAGAGAGAGAGAGTGAGGGTATGAAAACAACAGATCAGCAACAGATGGATTATGTATACATAATACACGGAGCAGTGCAAAGAGGACACACACACACACACACACACACACACACACACACACACACACACACACACACACACACACACACTCTCTCTCTCTCTCTCTCTCTCCCTCCATAAAGTAATCTGGCATAGAAGTGAATGCCAAAACAAACCAAAATGTCAGTGTGTGACACAGAGAGACAGTGAGAGAGCCCTAGAGTGTATGTAATTGTACACGTGTGTGAGTCTAAGTATGCGCACATGCATGCATGTAGACAAAAGGTGAATCAAATGAAATGGGTCACACTGACTTAATACACTGCTTCCCTCCCCCTCCCTACCACATTTTTTCTAATCCTTTCATTAACATCATAATTCTATTTCTTACCCATAATACAACACCAAACAATCCAGGCTGAACCCATATCCTCACTTTCTCGAATAAACGAGCACATACGCACGCACACACACACGTGTGCAAGCACATGGTGCATATATACACCCACATACATACATCATACTTTGTTAGTTTAAACAAACACTGACAACAGCAGTATAATTGCATGAGTACACAAGTCTTTGTTCTGCCCTCTTTGGCCCACATATCAAATGAAAAGTACTGCATCTAAATGAGATCAGCCCTATCTGTATATTCCACCAGAAAAGTACGTTCTTCATATAACATATTCAAAAAAGGTTATATTACTGTAGTAGGTTTGACAATGTCTTTGTTCTTCATGTAAACGGATTCAGGTCAGAATAACATTATGAATGTTAGATCTTGGGTTTGGAATAAGGTTGGAGTTTGCGTCTCTCTATAAAAAGTATAAGGTTAGGTTACATTATGTTTGACTATATCTACGTCCTTCTGTATCAAGGGTTTGGGTTCAGGTCAGAGTACGAGTTATCAGAACATTGGGCCATGGGTTAGGAGTTACAAGCTAGGTTGGATTTAGCGTCATGTTAAGATTAAGAGTTCTACAGGTTTGACCTTGTCTATACCCTGGCTGCTCTTGCGTTGGTAGGGCGGGTAAGGCCAGTACGTCCGTGGGTCCCATCAGCACTTTCGGGTGTTTCTTTTTCATTCTGTTTGACCTTGTCCCTAGCTGTGAGCATTAGGTCTGCTGTTTGACCATGCCTAATACACTATGACCTACCATATCTGGAGTTTGGGTTCAGGTGAGAGTTTAAGTAAATTAAACTTGGAGAGTTTGAGTGAATTAAAGTTAGTACGTGTAGGGCTTGTCGTAAATTTGAAGTTAAGGCCAGGTTAAAGTGGAAGCTAGGGTAAAGTTAAAAAACTTTAAAGAACACTCTTTTTTTAGTGGAATAGATGGAAAAGGTACTTAGACATTCTCTTTACCCCCCCCCCCCCCCCCCCCCCTCACACACACACACACACATGCATGCACACACACAAATACATGCATGTATGCACACACACACAGAGGCATACAAAATAATTATATGATACACCGACACAAACTATCACATCGTGCAATATCCATGCGTGCAAATAGATAAAATTCAATGCAAGAAGTTAGAACCCATTCCAAATATAAGCTTTTTGCCCTTGTCCCCTCTGATCCTGCTTCTTAACTCCACTCAGTCCAACCTGGGGTGACCACAGCTTGCCATCAATCATTTCCCCCTTTTGCCCCTTATGAACTCGACCTTCATCTTCAACATTGGCCTTAATATATATTGGCCTCTAATATTACATAAGATTTTTGCTATTTCTGGTTTAACTTAGTGCTGGTTTGCACATTTTATTATTTTATTCTTTTCAGAACACAGAATACTTCATAATTATAAAGTTAACGTTAACTTTGTTTCTGAGGTTCACAAATACAAACATTGGACACAGAAAAGTTTTACCAAAGCATTATTCTGCATTTCAAATGCACCAACTTTTCAGTCCTTCAGATTAGGGGTATGGAGCTCAGCTATTCACTGAGATTTCTCTTTCATACTAGATAGATAAATAGATAGATAGATATATAGACAGACAGATAGATAGATAGTCGGCTTCAGAATCCACTGAAAACAACACCAGCTTCGCTCTCTTCGTTCGCGGCTGGCCAAAATCAGCGCTTGCAACATCGCAACGGAAACGCAATATTGGTTCCATCATGCTACATACAGCCAGTTCAAAAAAAGAAGAATCCACAGAAGTTTCTAGTATAACGCCAGGGATCAGAGGCCACGGGTACCCCCCCCCCCCCCCCCACACACACACACACACTTTTGCCACCGCTACTGCCAGAGCGATAGCCAAGGAAGAAGTCTCCAGGCTGGCTTTCTTCCCGCAGGAAACCCTCCTGCATTGCCTTGACAACGACAAAAACCGGCCCAGCAACGGCAAGCTACATAGCAGCAAAGCAGAGGGCTGACACACACTGTCAGAGCACAGGATGCCATCCATCCGATGGAACGGTTGACAGGCAAAAAAGGTATGCGTCATGACAGACTCTGACGCCACTCAAGCTAAAACTGGCTGATGGAACAAGTGTTCACGAGTTCATCGCCACTGTTTAGCATGTGATGTCTCAATATCATGAACACTCAAGACCATGAAATAATGAATATCACGAACACACACACTCTCTCTCTCTCTCCCTTTCTCTCTCTCACTCACGTTATTCATATTTTCGAAGCCATCTTAAGAATTATATTTTGACATTTGATTTTTAAAATGTTTGGACACTAATGTAACATAAAAATGTTGGATTGTTTGTCATCTCTCTCTCTCTCTGTCTGTCTGTCTCTCTCTTTCTCTCCCTCTCAACATTTTTCACTCCCTCTCAACATTTTTCACTTTTTACATGTTATTGGTTGTTGTTTATTTTTTTTTATTTCATTGCATGTTTTGTTATTCTTGTTGATTCGATATTTTCATTGCCACAAGGCTGGGTGTAAAAAAAGTATGCATACTTATCTCATTACCCTGTATTTTTTTTAAAATTGTTCGGTCTGTAAGGGATTTAGGGTTAATCAAATGCTGGGATGGATAGGGTTCCGGTACATAGGGCTGCCTACCCTCTGTTGCAGTTTCCAGGGACAAACTACAGAAAAGACAGGGACACAGACTTATTTCCAGGGACAAACATCGCAATGTCATGCATCAGGGTCAAAACGAGCATTAATTCCAATTATTTCATGATCTAGCAACATTTCTGTGACTGGGTTTTTTCCTCTGTATTCTTGATGCTTTTTGGTGCCAATGTGCTTCAATATATTCAAGATCGCTTGGTGTTCAGTAACCTATGTATAACATGCATGTTAGGAAACATTTTAAGTGTTGTGCTGGGTGTTCCTGTGTTCAATAGCAAGGCCAGTAAACAAGACAAGTGATTGTTCTACAATTTTTAAAAAATTCTACTCAGTTTCCAGGGACACCAGATAGAAAAGTGGATTCCAGGGACAGGGTGCCATTTTTGACTGTTTCCAGGGACAAATACCCCTTAGGGGAGACGATTGGAAGCCCTAGAACGCGACAAAATATTATAATATTCGTTCACGTTTTGATCTACCAAAAGTTGTTCCTTGTTATTGTTGTTATTTGTATTTATCTCTACACCGCGGAGAGAGAGAATTGTGCAACAAAGAACATCTTTCTGCAAACACGACCTGCGTTGAGTTGAAGTTTTCACAATGAAGCGCTGTGCTACTAACACAGCACGTGGCATACTACGTTATTGATCACTAAGTAGGAAGATTTGCTGTAACCTAGGCAAGAACAAATACACACGCTCTTACAAACACATATTATATGTACACGCACACACACATGTGCACGTGCGCACACAAACACACAATTATCTGAGAAAGAAAGAGAGGAGGGGGCGCTGGAAGGAAGCAAAAACGGAGGGGAAGAGAAAAGGAGAGAGAGAGAGAGAGGGGGGGGAGGGGGAGGGCAAGGGAGACAGACAGACAGACAGATAGTGAAAGAAACAGGCAAAGGCAGGCAAGCACACAAAATCAATATGCCCGCCCAGCATGGGGGGCCTCTGGAGCCTGGTACCAGAGGACTGCTGCTGCCAAAGCCTAATAGTGCCAAGAAGGCCTAGAAGGCCCTGCAGCCAGCCACTAGGCCTAGGCCTAGGCTACTGCTGCTTCAAGGCATTAGGCCTATTAGGCTTCTAGGGGCCAGGGGCCTATTACTGTGGCTTCTGCTACTAGAAAGACCCTCAGTAGCTTACTACCAAAATAACATCAATAACCTGCAGTAATACCTACATGTTTTCTGTTACTACCAAAGAGAATTTTACACTAAAGGTCTGCTGCTGCTACTGCTGCTTCAAGTAGCTGGTGGTAATGCTGCTTTCAAGTTAGCCAGTACTATGGTATTATTGTACTGTCACTAAGAGTAGGAGCCAATCGAACCGAGTGAAGCCAGTCCCAAGGTGGATAAAGGCGAAATACAAATGAAACAAGTAAAAGTTTTTGTTATTGAGAGAAACGGGGGGTGGGTGTTAAAGAGAGAAAGGATAGGGGGGTTAGAGAGAGAAAGGATAAAGGCGAAATACAAGTGAAACAAGTAAAAGTTTTTGTTATTGAGAGAAACGGGGGGTGGGTGTTAAAGAGAGAAAGGATAGGGGGGTTAGAGAGAGAAAGGATAAAGGCGAAATACAAGTGAAACAAGTAAAAGTTTTTGTTATTGAGAGAAACGGGGGGTGGGTGTTAAAGAGAGAAAGGATAGGGGGGTTAGAGAGAGAAAGGATAAAGGCGAAATACAAGTGAAACAAGTACAAGTTTTTGTTATTGAGAGAAACGGGGGGTGGGTGTTAAAGAGAGAAAGGATAGGGGGGTTAGAGAGAGAAAGGATAGAGGCGAAATACAAGTGAAACAAGTACAAGTTTTTGTTAGAGAGAAGAAAGAGAGGGGGGGGGGGGGAGAGAGAGAGAGAGAGAGAGAGAGAGAGAGAGAGGAGAGAGAGAGAGAGAGAGAGAGAGAGAGAGAGAGAGAGAGAGAGAGAGAGAGAGAGAGAGAGAGAGAGAGAGAGAGAGAGAGAGAGAGAGACAGAAAGTGAGAGCCTGTTAGAAAGACGAAGACAGACAGGGAGGAGGGGAGAGAACAAGAGACAGACAGACAGAGACAGAAAGAAAGTGACTTAGTAAGAGACTGAGACAGGCAGAGAGAGAGAGAGAGAGAGAGAGGGAGGGGGGGGGGGATACAAGCTAGAGGCTTCTGTAAGGAAGAAGTTGGGTCGAATAGAAGAGGAGCAGGGAAGAATGGTGCAGAGACAAAGGCGACGAAGGCCAGGATAGAACCAGGGAGAGAAAAAAGAGAAAGTTACAGCAAACATAGTGGAATGGTTACAGAAGGATGAAGAACTGGAGGGCGAGAAAGACAGAGAAAAAGACAGCGAGGGGGGTAGGGTGTAAAGAATAACAAAATGGCAGAGCCATGTATACTGTACTCCCAGTTCAATTTACAACTATGGTATACAGTTCGTGCTCCAGCCCTAGTAAGTTGTACATTTCGAGTATGTCCCTTGCATTTCATCAAATAAGATCTACTGGTGAAGTTGGAATTAATTTTGGACTGTAGGATCATTATGCATTGATTGTTTTTGGTGTTAAATAAATTTCCTGCATCGGTATAGTATTACTTAGAAATTATATATTTTACAACAAAATATTATTACGTGACACCTTTTCATTGTCTTTGGTTTAAATCCATCAACTATCTTTGAAATATTCAGTGGGGTTGTATTTTCATATTCAAAAATTTCCCATAGGAATTACGTTGATATGGCTTGCTATTCTGTGGATCTGACAACGCGAGCAGCAAGTGCAAGGTCTAAGGAACCATTGTACCAAGTTTCGTTAAGATCGGTTCAGTTGTTTAGGCGCCATGAGCTGGAACACATTTTGGTCACATAGATGCACACACACACACACATACACACGGACAGACAGAGAAACGCACGGCCCTCGTGCCCATTCCAATGCACTCCCGTTCTGTTAGAACTGGGAGTAGAAAAAGGAGGAGCAGGAAGGGAAACGAAGATGGAGAGACAAAGAAATACGTCACAACGACAAAGAAACAAGTGCAACGCCGAGCGGCTGCAAAGTCCCCTCACAGCATCGCCTAGCTACTCCGAAATAGAGAGAGAGAGAGAGAGAGAGAGAGAGAGAGAGAGAGAGAGAGAGAGAGAGAGAGAGAGAGAGAGGAGGAGAGAGAGAGAGAGAGAGAGAGAGAGAGAGAGAGAGAGAGGAGAGAGAGAGAGAGAGAGAGAGAGAGAGAGAGAGAGAGAGAGAGAGAGAGAGAGAGAGAGAGAGAGAGAGAGAGAGAGAGAGAGAGAGAGAGAGAGAGAGAGAGAGAGAGAGAGAGAGAGAGAGATGAGAGAGAGAGAGGAAGAGAGAGAGAGAGAGTGCGTCAACCACAGAGCTACAAAGCTGTTTCATGGCGCATGTGTGTTCGGACCCGTGATTTGAGCGCGCGCGATCATGCGCACACGAGCGCATAGAAAAATTCATGACAACTGTGTTATAGACCATTCATCAAGAAATGTGAAAAAAAACTGCATTGAAATACATGCAAAACTTCGCGAGATATTAGCGATTATGTGTTTTGGGGTTTGAACCCCGTAACTGGCGCGACATTGACCTTAATGTAAAACTAAATACATCAATGGATAGCTTGCATCTTGGCAAACTAGTATACTAAATTTGATGACGATAGACTGAATAGTTTTTGAGAAAAACGGACGAATAGCCGGCCGGACGGACGGAGGCACGCCGGACGGATCAGACAAAAACAATAGTCCCCGAACCTTCGGATCGCCTAATTATATCGCAACAAATACCACAACCACCACAGAGTCTTTATCTCACTCTGTAGTCTGTGTGTGTGTCTAACGCGCGCGTGTGCGTGTTTGTGTGTGCGTGCACAAAGTGAGTGTGTGGCAGTGAGTTTGCATATAATGTGCTTGTGGGTGTGCATAGATGTGCGTATGTGTGCATGCGTAGATCTGTGTGTGTCCATAAAAAAATAGTGTAAGTTTTGAAATACATTGTTGCAAATTATCTCATCACCTAGCAAAAGCTTCCATCGCCCTTTTTCATTCTCTCACGCCCCACCCCACCCTTTACTCTCTTCCTCTTTCGACTTTGCCCACGGCTTTCCGCCCGCTTCCCTTGTCCATCTCTAGCTTTCTCTCTCAGCTCTGTCCGTCAGTCAACCTCTCTCTCTCTCTCTCTCTCTCTCTCTCTCTCTCTCTCTCTCACTACTCTCTCCACTACTACTACTAGAGAGCGAAATTGAAATTGAAAAATGAATTTTATTGACATTAGCAAACAATGCTCCGATGACAAGGAAGCACAAACCATGAACTAAAGAATATAAGCCAAACTGATTTTTTTTTACGAGAGAGAGAGAGAGAGAGAGAGAGAGAGAGAGAGAGAGAGAGAGAGAGAGAGAGAGAGAGAGAGAGAGAGAGTCATCTGAGATATATTATGACTCAGTTCAGGTTTGGTGTCCATTGATTTGTGGGCTCATTCTCTTCAGGATCAGGATCAGGATCATGAAAGCCTGTCCCTAATACTAACCTAACTTAACCTAGGATCAGTACGTCGCAGGTGTTGGCACCTGCGACGTACTGACTGAGTCATCTGAGATAAACGAAACATAGTAAACTTGATCTAAGTTGTCCTTTATGTAAAAATGACGCAGAAAATGAAGTTCATTTTGTACTCGTTTAAGCAACATTAGGAATCAGTTCATTCTTTAAAAAAATATTGTAGGAATCCATCTTCTTTTCGCCTTTCTATGCTTATAAAAAATTGATGGCTTCTACAAACGAAACTACTAGGCCCTATCAAACGCTTAGCCGTATACAAGTTGTATAAGGCATTTAAAATTGGTAGTATTGTATGTAGGCCTAATTGATTATTCTCTGTGATAGTCTTGCATGCATACCATATGTGTTTCTTTGTTTATATTTGCATATGGACTTTCGTTGATCTTATTTCTTTCTGTATAGTATTGCCATGTTCACTGTAGCCCGATCGTGAGGGGCTGTGGCCTTACTATCCGAATCTCTCTCTCTCTCTCTGTTCTTCTTCTTCTTCAACTGTCACTGTTTTAGTAGAAAAGGAGGGAGGAAGAAGGCAGGATTCACGCTCGGCCTACACACAAGTAAGAGACTGCCTGCCCTTCCTCCCTTCACTTCATACCACTCCCTCACTCATCTCCCCACCCCAAGGCCTATCCCCCCTGGTCCCCCTGTAGTGCTGCCCCTATCTCATCAGTGGCCGCCCCTCCCTCCCTCCCTCCCGTGGCAGGCAATATTAGGCGGCAAGGGAGGGCAATGAAGGATGACAATGGGAGGAAAAGCCAGTGCAATCAACCGTCCACAATGGGCACACCCCCCCCCCCCCCACACTCCCCTCCCTCAGCATCTTTCAACATCCCCTCCAATCCATCCCCTTTTACACACACACACTCCCCTCCCTCAGCATCTTTCAACATCCCCTCCAATCCATCCCCTTTTACACACACCCCTCCCTCAGCATCTTTCAACATCCCCTCCAATCCATCCCCTTTTACACACACACTCCCCTCCCTCAGCATCTTTCAACATCCCCTGAATGAAAATCCGTTTAACGTCCTCCGGTCTGAAACAGATATGGGACATTAGTAGATATAAAAATGGTGGGAACGATCCTGGAGGCAATGCCCGGAGGCAGTGCAACTCCAGGAAAGTCCCGAATTTTGAACGATACAGACAGTGTTGCCATAAACCATAGAAGTTTATAGTACACCTTTATGCCATAAACTCTATTTTATAAATCCATCCCCTTTTCTATCTCCTCCCAGCACGTCTTCGCCCACTACGCGCGCGCACACGCACAACCACACTGAAAAACAGAACAGGCGAACGCAAGTGCGCGCATATACACGCACACACACACACACACACACAAACGCACGCACACACACACAATAGCGCTCAACCACCCCCATCCTCCCTCTCTATGTGCTTCATTCTCCAGCATCCGGTCGACACCCACTCCCTCCCTCCTCACTACACTCTAGGGAATAAAATGAAAGTGGTGTGTGTGTGTGTGTGTGTGTGTGTGTGCGCGTGTGCGTGTGCGTGCGTGCGTGTGCGCGTGTGTGTGCATGCGTGCTTGAGTGCATGTGCGAGTATGAGTGAGAGGAGAGAGTGAGAGAGAATGTGTGCGCGTGTGTGCTTGTGTTACACATCCTTTAGCAGGAGAGAGGAAGAGAGAGGGTAAAAAGAGAGACAGACAAAGAGACAGACAAAGAGACAGACAGAAAGACAGACACAAAAACACACGTCACAAAAGACCAAGAACAAATAAAGGGAGAAAGGCGAGAGGTTGACAGGCCGGAAGGGGTGGGGTGGGGCGGGGTTTGGGGGAGGGGGGGTAGAAGGGGTGGGGGGGGGGGGGGGGAAGCAGTGTGAATGATGGAGAGTAGGAATCGATTGTAGCCCAGCCTTCATGCATCCAGCATGGGAGGTAGGGGGAAAGGAAGTGGGAAGACCAAAGAGAGAGAGAGAGAGAGAGAGAAAATTAGTAGTCCCAAGGGAGGGAGAGAGAGAGAGAGAGAGAGAGAGAGAGAGAGAGAGAGAGAGAGAGCGCGAGAGAGAGAGAGAGAGAGAGAGAGCGAGTGTGTGTGTGTGTGCGTGCGCGCGCGTGTGTGTGTATGAATGTGTGTGTAAATTGTGTGCGTGTGCATGCACGAATGTGTCTCTCTTTTATTAACTGTCCAGTCTTAATGTCTTAAAAACTTTTCTGTAACTTGCATTTTAAAGAATGATTGTAAAAGTTATACATGTAACATTGATTTACACAAAAACGTAAGCGCTGAAATAATAATAATACACCAACTGTTACTATCCACAGTCCCCCCAAAAAACGATGGAAAAAGCTTCAGGTCTGCATAGCCGATTTGTGCACCATTCTGGTTTAATGTTTCTCAATAACAAATGGGAGAGGAGAAGCTAAATCATGTACAATAGCTGGCCAGTTTGACAACTTTTGAGGGTCATTACTTTACAAATGACGATAGTAATGTGCATAACAGTTAACATGAAAAAGTTTGGCCAAACGTTTAGCATTAAAAGAAAAAAATGAGCTGTTATGTCAGGCATCAGAGTAGTCTGAAGTCTAATCCTCTGAAAACCGTGGT
Source organism: Phymorhynchus buccinoides (assembly GCA_017654935.2). Lineage (NCBI taxonomy): Eukaryota > Metazoa > Mollusca > Gastropoda > Neogastropoda > Raphitomidae > Phymorhynchus > Phymorhynchus buccinoides. The sequence continues at coordinate 41,808,193 of CM065683.1, read as the reverse complement.
AAAAGGGCCATCAAGGCCCTAGACTGAAGAGGGACAACACTGAAATTAAATGAGTCCCAACATTACCAAATGGGCTTAATTTAGTGATAAATCACTTTAAAATGCTATTTAACAGAAAAGATAACACTGAATAAAAAGGCAAAACCTCTGACAAGAGAAGCCAATCCTCTGTCAGAAATTCTTAATCCTCTGAAATTAGCAGATCCTCTGACAATTCTGATGCCTTTATGTGCAATGATTCAGAATGGAAGTGCCAGCATGACGTTAGGTTTCTATGTTGAAGCTTATATTACAAATTTTGAGCTTTAATGGTTTACTAGGACAATTGCTGTCTGGTTTTGTGTTTGATTGAAAACAAATATGGCTAATAATATTCAAAAGAATTTTGAGTCTTAAATTTCAATTACATTTGTTATAATGATAATATGCAGTGATGTTCTGAAGCCCCGGTCATAGGCCATTGACCTATTAAAATTGAAAATGTACTATTGTGTTCTCCCCTATCAGGACAAATAAAATGTCTGATTAAATTTTTAACACTGGCACACTTTGCCGTATCAATTTCTGCAAGAGCCAGGACATTGTCCTATTGATTTATCTCGTCTCAGGACAGTTTGTCCTGTCACTTTTCGATCCTCGGTACTTCACTGTGTTGATGGTTCACATTCTATTTACCTCCCTAGCTTTATATTTGGGTTCCACCAAACATTGCAAGAGTTCTGTTCAAAACATGCATATTTATTTTGGCCTTTCCACATGTACTGTACAAATCGATTAATTTCTTCGCATTTTCCACTTTTTTTTCTCCGAATCCTGAGGAGTTCCCTGCCATTTTCGGTACTTCACTGTGTTGATGGTTCACATTCTATTTACCTCCCTAGCTTTATTTTTGGGTTCCACCAAACATTGCAAGAGTTCTGTTCAAAACATGCATATTTATTTTGGCCTTTCCACATGCACTGTACAAATCGATTAATTTCTTCGCATTTTCCACTTTTTTTTCTCCGAATCCCGAGGAGTCCCTGCCAATAGTGCTCATTTCTTTCATTTTTAGATGGATTTGGTTTACCATGCACCACTCAAAATGCATACTAAGTTACAACTAAGTCAGTTAAATACATGATCAAACCAAGACAAAGCCACCAACAGAGCACAAACAAAGGAAAGGGGTTTCATAGAGGTTTACTACTCATCAGTAAGTACCCACCTTTCTTCCAGAGTCGTCCGAGATGATGGCTGGAACGAGCTGGGGCGAGTGCTGCATGGGGTGTATTGCTGTGGAGTGGTGATCTGAAAACACAGACATCATGTACAACTGAGTGCTGCATGGGGTGTATTGCTGTGGAATGGTGATCTGAAAACACACAGACATCATGTACAACCGAGTGATGCATGGGGTGTATTGCTGTGGAGTGGTGATCTGAAAACACAGACATCATGTACAACTGAGTGCTGCATGGGGTGTATTGCTGTGGAATGGTGATCTGAAAACACACAGACATCATGTACAACCGAGTGCTGCATGGGGTGTATTGCTGTGGAATGGTGATCTGAAAACACACAGACATCATGTACAACCGAGTGCTGCAAGGGGTGTATTGCTGTGGAGTGGTGATCTGAAAACACACAGACATCATGTACAACCGAGTGCTGCATGGGGTGTATTGCTGTGGAGTGGTGATCTGAAAACAGACATCATGTACAACCGAGTGCTGCATGGGGTGTATTGCTGGTGTAGAGTGGCACAGTGGTATCGCGTTCGCCTCGTGTCAAGTAAACCCGAGTTCGAACCTGGGTACAGGGGATTTTTTCCTCTCACTTTGCACTAGGCCTTACGGTCTGAACGTGGAGTCTTTCGGATGAGACGATAAACCGAGGTCCCGTGTGCCCATGCACTTAGCATACGTTAAACCCAGTGGCAACGAAAAAGTTGTCATTTGGTCAAAATTCCCCCCCCCCCCCCTTTCCTTCCTCATCAGTCACATAAATCGCATGCAAAAAAAAAAAATAATAAAAAAATGGGTGGCGCGCCTCTGGCTGCGACGCGCTCTCCAGGTGGGAGCAACCCGAATTTCACAAATACGCCTCTGTGACTATAAAGTGCCTAATACCTAATACCCTAATTGCTGTGGAGTGGTGATCTGAAAACACACAGACATCATGTACAACCGAGTGCTGCATGGGGTGTATTGCTGTGGAATGGTGATCTGAAAACACACAGACATCATGTACAACCGAGTGCTGCATGGGGTGTATTGCTGATATGATAACACACAGACATCATGTACAATAGAGGGCTGCATGGGGTGTATTGCTGTGGAGTGGTGATCTGAAAACACACAGACATCATGTACAACCGAGTGATGCATGGGGTGTATTGCTGTGGAGTGGTGATCTGAAAACACAGACATCATGTACAACTGAGTGCTGCATGGGGTGTATTGCTGTGGAATGGTGATCTGAAAACACACAGACATCATGTACAACCGAGTGCTGCATGGGGTGTATTGCTGTGGAGTGGTGATCTGAAAACAGACATCATGTACAACCGAGTGCTGCATGGGGTGTATTGCTGTGGAGTGGTGATCTGAAAACAGACATCATGTACAACCGAGTGCTGCATGGGGTGTATTGCTGTGGAGTGGTGATCTGAAAACACACAGACATCATGTACAACCGAGTGCTGCATGGGGTGTATTGCTGATATGATAACACACAGACACCATGTACAATAGAGTGCTGCATGGGGTGTATTGCTGATATGATAACACACAGACACCATGTACAACCGAGTGCTGCATGGGGTGTATTGCTGTGGAGTGGTGATCTGAACACACAGACATCATGTACAACCGAGTGCTGCATGGGGTGTATTGCTGTGGAGTGGTGATCTGAAAACATAATGTACACTATTCAGAGTGTTGCATCATATGTATTGCTAAAGAATGCTGATCTGGAAAATGATACAAAAGTCTGAGTGCTGTGTGGTTTACAGAACTTTACAAACCCCGACTTTCTCTTGAGACCAAGTCATTTTCCAGCTCAACCCCAAAGTATCACACTATTTGATTCCTCATACAGAAAGAGACAGACAGTCACACACACACATGTGCGTGCATGCACGCATGCATACACACACATACATAAACACACACACAGACATACACAAACACAATCACACGCACAGACACACACACAGAGTTCATAATCCAAGGAGTGGGAACACAATTCTTGCGGAAATGTCCCACTTTAGTCTTTATACATGCTAGAAGGAGAAACCTGAACAGACCAGACCCTTTGCCAAACTGTACTGGTTTTCGCCACAACATTTTTTGTACCAGTTCTGAAAGAACAAAGTGCCTTGTCATCAGAAAGAGGACCTGTTGCGTTAGTTAGTTAGTGTATGTGTGTGTGTGTGCGCGTGTGCGCGCATGCATTATGTGTATGTTTCTAAACAATATTATGAATAGAAAGAATTTGAACAATCTAATGTCTTCAGTCTATTCAACCATCACTACTGATGTTACTAGTGAGTCGAAGATGCCCTTATTTTTCACCCAAACATAAGACGGCTTGAACAAAACGTTCCGTATTTTGGTTCAATGAAGGCACAGACTAAAGAATCCTTAAATGTAACGATTTAGCCAATATAATAAGTAACATGTTCAATATTGATCTGTCAACCCAAATAAGGAGATCAATCAAGGATGTGCAACATGTCTGACAGTTGAGTGGTTATTGCTTTAAATCACAGTTCGCCTTGGTTAAATTCATTCTTATTCCTAACATTATTATTTTTGTATGTTTATACCCAGGTCCACAATAAAACGATGTGGATGACTGTGCTTAAAAAAAAGGAACACCACATAACAAGGCCCCATGTTTTTTGGCTGGTTAAATACTTCAAAGGCTGGTCATGAAGTTCTTCTTCTTTTTCTGTGTTCCCAGGCCAAAAGGCCATAATGGATAAAGTATGTATGTGTCCGTTTTCAGTTTTCAATGGTCTCCCCGCTGCGTACAGCTGACACATTCCGATTATGGAGGAGCTCAAAGGAGAAAAATTATTGGAAGATTTTTTTGAAAAAAGGCAGGAGAATGGGCCAATAGGTCAGAAAAATAGGAGACAGTAAGAGCAAAGAAAAAAGGCAGAGTCAAAGAGAGAGAGCAGATTAGAGGAAGTTACAAGCACAGAGTTTTCAGAAGGGGGGAATTATTTTTACAAAAGACCCCCCGGTATCCCCACGGGGAGAGACTCGTGGAGGGGGTGGGGTCGTCCAGCTCCCCATTATGGAGGCACCGAGGCATCCACCCACTGCCCCAATCAAGTTCTTCAAGTTTGTGCTGAAATTGGTTGCTCTCTCTCTCTCTCTCTCTCTCTCTCTCTCACGCACACACACACATACTGTGACACACAGCAAGAAGATAGAAAAAGGGCCTGGGTTGAGGGTTGACAAGCAAACAGATTGACAACAGATAGAATGACCCCAGCTATGCAGCCAGGGCATGGTAGCATAGGGACATTAACTGATTAAGCATTCCAACCATACAAGCTACAGATTGACAACAGATAGAATGGCCCCAGCTATGCAGCCAGGGCATGGTAGCATAGGGACATTAAGCATTCCAACCATACAAGCTACAGATTGACAACAGATAGAATGGCCCCAGCTATGCAGCCAGGGCATGGTAGCATAGGGACATTAACTGATTAAGCATTCCAACCATACAAGCTACAGATTGACAACAGATAGAATGGCCCATTCCAACCATACAAGCTACAGATTGACAACAGATAGAATGGCCCCAGCTATGCAGCCAGGGCATGGTAGCATAGGGACATTAAGCATTCCAACCATACAAACTACAGATTGACAACAGATAGAATGGCCCCAGCTATGCAGCCAGGGCATGGTAGCATAGGGACATTAAGCATTCCAACCATACAAGCTACAGATTGACAACAGATAGAATGGCCCCAGCTATGCAGCCAGGGCATGGTAGCATAGGGACATTAAGCATTCCAACCATACAAGCTACAGATTGACAACAGATAGAATGGCCCCAGCTATGCAGCCAGGGCATGGTAGCATAGGGACATTAAGCATTCCAACCATACAAGCTACAGATTGACAACAGATAGAATGGCCCCAGCTATGCAGCCAGGGCATGGTAGCATAGGGACATTAAGCATTCCAACCATACAAGCTACAGATTGACAACAGATAGAATGGCCCCAGCTATGCAGGCATGGTAGCATAGGGACATTAAGCATTCCAACCATACAAGCTACAGATTGACAACAGATAGAATGGCCCCAGCTATGCAGGCATGGTAGCATAGGGACATTAAAGCCGTAGCTCCAATTCCAGGAATCGGGTGGCTATTTGTAGACGCACGCCTATCTACCACTACCAGCAAGAGGAGAAAAGAAGGGTTTGCTCGCAGCGTGTGGCGAAAACTGCCGTTTTTGCTCGACTCCCTCCTTTTATATCCCGGTCCTGCCTTTAAGCATTCCAACCATACAAGCTACAAAAATATTAATAAATTCACCTTTGTGTGAAAAAGATAGCAAGCATAATACACTTGCTGAGTGTAGCCTACAAATACAATGAAAATCACATATGTCAAAATTGAAGGGAGTGAAATTTTATTTTGAGATAGCCAATATTTCGAGTTAAAAAGACTTTTCAACATAACGACCGAAAAATTCTGTACTGTGAGTTAGGCCTACCCAGTGTTTTGAGTTATCCGTTTTTTGAGTTATCAGTTCTCCACGGTATCAATATGAAACACACCTCAAACAGGCCTTCTTCCGATTGGCAAGTTATGTCTTTTCTTCAAGAACTCAAATTTGATACTAAATAGCCTTCTTTGCTTACAAAATTGAAAATGTGTTCATAAAAAATGCAACCCATATAGTTAGTCTTTGGAGTTGTACAAATTTAGCAAGTACTGTACTTGGCTATAACCGGTTATTGTTTTCTCTTGTTTTCATAAAAATAATATTCCCCCCAAAAAATCTTAAATTATAAAAATGTATTTTTAAAAAATAACATGTTCCCAAAAAATAATTAAGGCATAATCCTTGGCTTTCAGGAACCCATTCAGTTACAAATATCTTTGTAGCTTACATTGCAGAAACTGAAAGGGAAGCATATTTTTTTCAAACAATGGTAGAAACACACAACATGTAGACATAGCACAGAGAAACACACACACACACGGCCCTCATTCTCTAAGGTCGTGTTCACAAGAAAGAAGGGTAAATTACGCAAATAGGGGGAAATCTTTTCCCTTCTTTGTTTCACTTATTTATGGATTGCGCACAAGGTTTCCGCATGGGATATCCGCTTATGTGTGTACACTTGCTCTTACTGGGCTGAGAGATTTGAAGAACAAAAACTAAAAACATCCAAAAACCTACGCTGGCTCCCTAGGTCCCTGTAAATGTGAAATTGTTTTACTCTTTCCCCATGGCAACACAGTGATATGCAAGTAATCTTATGAGTGGCTATCACTGTGTTGCCATGGGGAAAGAGTGAAAAATAGTTAACGTGTATTGAGACCATTAGGCCTATATCAGTTGGAAACTTGTAAAAACTCAGTTGGAAGTAAAATAGATGAAAGGGGGGTGGGGTGGGGGGTGGGGGTCTTGGTCGAGGTTAGTTGACATCAAAGCCTGTGTATAGAAATCCCTAGCTAGCTAGCCTAGTTATCTGCCAGTCTAGCCACCTAGCAAAGGCTTGCCAAAGGGAAAAGAGACGGAAAGAGCGAGAGAGGAAAAAAACCTTTACTCTAAAATGAAGTTCAGGGCAGACAGAGCCAGGCTAGGAAAAGGTTACTGAATCTCTTCCAAGCCAGTGTATAATAAATTGTACATGGTAGGGACCGCTAGGCTCACAACTCTCAACCCCCGACCATGCTCTCTCTTTCTCTCTCTCTCTCACACACACACATTCTCTCTCTCTCTCACTCATACATGTATGCATTATAATAAACTAGAAGCATGGGGGGGGGGGGATATTATTTTTAAAGTGAGAAACACACGCGCATGTGTATGTGTTATGAGAGAGAGAGAGAGAGAGAGAGAGAGAGAGAGATAGAGAGAGAGAGAGAGGAGAGGGGAGCTGAGCCCACTCCCAACGAACCTTGTAATATGTGCTTGTGCGCTTGCTCTAATGCGCATAATTATGCACATGTTCCTGGTATTACAGTACCCCACTATCTGTATAAAATATCCCATGTACATGTACCTGTACCAGGTCAGAGTACGTTAAACATATATTATTTTCTTCTAAAAGTAGTTTTCCCCCAGAGTGAGAGAAAATGCACGTGTGCACACACATTGTGTATCACCATGTGTTCTGTGTATATCTAAGTGTCAGGAGACACACAAACACAAACACACACACACAACTATGACGCATAATGAGCCATGTTTTAGAGAAGGTGAGATTAGCGTCCAATCGGTGAGCCATGTTTTAGAAAGGGGAGACTTCGTAAAACCTCGTGTCGAGTCGAGAGGACTGAGCTACTCTGGTTTCTCTTCAACAAACGAGTGATTTACAGTGGCGGTACCATAGCCGATGAGGTTTAACCGAGGCGTGGCTACTGCTACACCCATCTGTATTGATAAAAAAAAAATCGGGACTTTACTGGTTTTGCACTGCCTCCGGGCATTGCCTCCAGTATTGTTCCCACCATCTTTGTATATCTACAAATGTCCCATATGTGTGTTGTTCCAGACCGAGAGGACGTAAAACACCATTTTCGTTCCCAGAGCAGAGCTATAAATAGCTCAGTGGTCGAGAGAGGCTAATCAGGAACATTGTCCGTAAGAGTCAACGACTAATTGGACGTTAAACTGAACATCCTCGGCCTCAGAGAGGCTAGGCCGATCGGAGTAATGAAGCGATAGCTACCCCAAAGCTGTCCACCCCGGCCAACAAAATGGATTCGCCCTCGCCCACGAAGGAATGCGGACGACCCCGAGTTTTGAACTGCGCCGCCAAGGTTGCTCCTGGCTGACCCCTTTTCGGCGCGTTGACCATTCGTTGACCCGAGAAAAGTGGGGTCCCTCGCACAGTACCAACGAACCCTCTCCTAGACTGTGACGCAACCCGCCCCCAGACCGTGGTCGGGGCGGACAGGAAAGAGGCGAGGGAGTGGTGGTGTGGGGTAGGGGTGGAAGGAAAAGGTGACCGAGGGAGTTCTGGACGCTAGTAGCGGAGAGAATAGTAGGTTCCCTACTTCCTCATCCTTTGTCCCTCCCCCCCCCCTCCTTTTTTTCGGGTCTCCCCTTCTCTGACCTTCAAGAGAAACGGTACCCCCCCCCCCCCCCCCCCCGCACATACATTTCCTCTTTTCAGCAGACACTTCTTTTGTGTAGAATGAGGGTGGAGTGAATGAATAAAACAAACCAAGCTTTTACAGTATTCGGCACGCCTTTTTCACCTAGGCTAACCCTCGACAGTCACCGAAAAAAAAATCAGATTTTTACATTTTCTTTAAAGAAAAAATAAAATAAAACTGCACATACTGTAGGCCTAGATGACACAGTGTGTTATGCTGGTGTGTTAAGGTACACAGCTAGCAATATTCAACAAAATATTTCTCTTTCCCCTACATTGTCCTCGCTTAATTGTATTTTTAGCTAATAACCTTTTTGGAATACCTAACCCTAACCCTAACCCTATAAGACGGAAAAACGCAACGAACCACAACTGTGACAAATCCTGGTGTACTGCAGTACATAGTGGGGGGTAGGGTTAGGTTAGTATTCCAAAAGGTTATTACCTAAAAATGTTCCTAAAATACAGCTTTACTGATGTATGGTAAGAAAGGCAATAACGAAAAATAGAATTAACCGAGAAATGCAGGGGTGGTGGTGTCACATCTTTACCTTTACCCTATTTTCCCATGGCAACACAGTGTTATGCAAGTGATCTTTAAGGTCTCTGTACACGTTAACACTTATTCACAAAATATTACTATTTCCCCATAGCAACACAGTGAGTTGTAAGTCATATTAAGGTCTCTTGTACACATTATGATTAACATATTCACAAACTATCTCTATTGATTTGTCCTATGGCAACACAGTGTTAGGCCACTTATATTATAATATGACTTGCAACTCACTGTGTTGCCATGGGGAAATAGTGATATAGTTTGTTAACGTAGTACACGAGACCTTTATGTGTCGGCCTAACACTGTGTTGTCCATGGAGAAATAGATTTTTTGTGAATATGTTCTTGCTTTACAAACTCTTAATATGACTTAAAACTCACTGTGTTGCCAAGGAGAAACAGAAATATATCGTGAATAATGTTTTAGCATGTACACAGACCTTTAGAAGTGATGAGGATGGAAGGAAGATGGCGAGTTTAACGTCCTATTAGCAATGTTCCTGGAGAATGAATCTTCCCGTGGAGGTTGAAGGGAAGAGGACTTTAAAAGAACTGTTCAAATTTCCAAGTCAGTAAACAAAAAAACAAAAACAATTTATATTTCATACTATTATATTGTGTGTGTTTTTTGGAGTGGGGCAGCAGGAGGTACTTAGGCTGCATTAATTGCTGAGCAGCACCCTGATCTAAATAAAATAACAGAGAAAGAAGAAAACAAAGCTGCCTATATCAGCCGGGTCGCCGGGTGGCAGTGAAGTCGGTCTTCATTCATATCATGACTTACAATCTCCCTCTCTGTCTCTTTCTGAGTGCGTGTGTGGCTATTTTTTTCCTAAACTTTCTTCCCCATTTTCGATTGTGTACGCTCTAAAGGGGAATCTTTGTGCCGATCGACAAGTGCAGGAGCAGAGCTAAAAAGTTGGCAAACTGTGGAGGCATGGTAGGCCTATGGCACGGTAGGAGAGTGGGATGACAAAATGCCAAAGGCGGGTTGCTGGGCCAGGATCCATAGCCCCGACACATAATCCCACAAAACCTTGCTCTGTGTTGCCATGCTACACGACACCACCCCAGGCGCAATCTTGTACTTTAGTCATCCCCATCAATGTACAATCTCAATCCCAAACCTGCATCTCAGGTTTTATGAAAATATCCTAGGCTAATTTGAACCTATCCTTCAACACCAAAATGGCAGTCACGAATGTTGCTTCCTATGAACATTCAATTGCAAAAATTGGAGGGAGGGGGAGGGAGACTAAAATACAAGATAGTCTATTACTTTTTCTCTTCTTTTTTTTTGGTTTTTTTTTTTTGGGGGGGCACAAATTGAACAATTTCCCCTTCGTCTTCCCCAGTCCCTTTATTATAAAACAAAAACATCAAAAAACAACAACAAAAAAACAAGCAATACAAAACGAAACTGCAAAGCTTAACTTTTCTGTTTATTATTAATTAAAAACAAAGGTACAATTACAGAAGCCATAACTCATTTGCTTATTGTTAAATACAATGACAAAAGACTTGCAAACAAGAAACTCAAATAAAAACTAAACCAGAAAGTCAGGACTTACATCCTTCTAGTTAGATGACTGGCAACATAGCTTACAATATTTCATTCAACAAAAAATTAATTAGTAATGTTGCCAATGGCTTTAGGACGGGAGGACGTAAACAAACCTGTAGTTAATGATTTTAGAAATGTTTCATTTGGATTACCAATTGCAAATGCTGAAGGTGTCGTGCTCTCCAAACTATTCCCCAAGAAATGTACTCCATCAATGGGAAGAGGCTTTACTTGAGCTTCTTTCTACAAACTAATTATTGTTCTTACTGGATAAATGTGGACAGTGCCAACAGTGTGCATGTATTAGGTAAATTCTGTTACTCAGAATCAAGTGTTTGAATCAAATTCCTACGAACAAGAACAAAAGCCATAAAAGCACATTGAGACGTGAGCAAAAACCTTTCAAGATCATGATCACAAATTCCCGTAGTCAAGTAGGGCGGGGGCTTAATTAAAAAAATAAAATAAAATAAAAATTAAAACGTAGCCACAATGGTCATCCTCCCAGCCAACAAAACCATGTGAACCACACTAAAGCAGTTTCTTACCTTGAGTGCTCCTGCGGGAAGACTCCCTGAGGTCGTTAGACGGGGAGGTTCTATATGGTCGGAGGAGGGGCTCAAGTTGGGGCTCAGCGTTGATGATGGGCGGGCGGTTGCTGATCAGGTGGCACGCGCTGCGAGGCATCCACAACGCCTCCAGAGGCTAGTCGTTGCGGTGGACCGAATCGCATGCGCGCGATGATCTGGTGATGGACGGTACACGTGCACAATCTCCGAGATGCACAGGTCTTCAGCCAGAGAGGAGTCACGTGTAGAGGGCACACGTTCTCCGCTCCTTCCGCTAGCGGGTGGTGGTGGTGGTGGGCATTGTGGGGGTAGGGGGGCTTGGGCAGGAGGCGGCGGCGGTACTGCACAACCTGGGGGTCTTTCTGCTGGGAGGCTACGGGCATAATCCACACACCACACACCTGCACAGGGGCAAAAACACATGGCAACACTTTAAATTGCTCTTTTGTACTGATACTACTTACTAGTACTAGTTACTACATCATGCAATTAACATACAGTCTGCTCCTGCAGTAATTGTAGGGAGGGGGAGGGAGACTAAAATACAAGATAGTCTATTACTTTCTTCTTCTTCTTTTTTTTTGGGTTTTTTTTAATTTTGGGTGGGGTGGGGGGGGGGGGCGGCAAACTTGAACAAGTATTCCCTTCGTCTTCCCCGAGTCCCTTTATTTATAGAACGCAAACCATCAAAAAACAACAACAAGAAAACAAGGCAAACAAACGAATACGTGACACTAGCCTTACTTTTATGTTGTCTTTATTAATTAAAACACATGGTACCAATTACATAAGCCATTAACCATTTTGCTTTATTATGTTAACTACAGTATGACACAGGCTTCCTCTTGCCAAACGAAGAAAACTCTTACTAACAACTAAGTACACCGAGAAAGTACGGGACTGTTTTATCCTCCTGCTTAGTTAGTATGACTGCACCATAGCTCACAATGATTATTGCCTTCGAACACACAATATCAAAATTATATAAGTGTCCCATATAGGTCTATTTAGTTCCGGGAGTGACGTAAAACAAACCGTTTAGTTAAAATGATTTTCTAGATGTGTTTCAGTTGTGACTGTAACAAATGTTGTGCAAAGTTTGTTGAAATCGTGTTCGTAGAATTTCAATCCAGACTACCGATGTCTCCCAAGAAATTATAACTCCTATAACTAAAAAATATATGCCAACTTGGAAGAGTGCTCTTTACTCTGTGGAGGTCGTTCTTTCTACAACGTATTTATTGTTCCTTACTGGGGTTATCAATTGTGGACATTGCCAAAAACAGTGTGTGCATTGTTATTAGAGGTATGATGTTCCTGTACTTCAGAATCAAGTTTTGCTTGTACTCTAAGATTTTCCACGAATACAATGATCCAAATCAAGCACATAAAGCACTTATTGGAGTTGAATCAAAAACCCTGTCACGATCATGATCACAAATTCCGTGTCAAGTAGGGGCTGGGCTTTAATTAATAAAAAGATAAATATCATAAAAATTATGAAAATAAAACGTGAGCCACAATGAAAATCCATCCTCCGCTCAACAAATACCATGTAGGACCACCACTAAAGGCATGTTTTCCGTTACCTTGAGTGCTCCTGTCGGCGTGTTAGACTCCTGAGGTCGTAGACCGGGCGAGGGTTCTACTGATGGTCGGAGGTATGGGCTCGTATATTAGTTGGTGGTCATCAGCGTTGATGTATGGGCGGGCTGTGTGTGTTCGTGTCTCGATCTAGGATAGTGATGGCGGGTGACTGCGCTGGGCCGCGTAAGTTACCACACACAGGACTGCCATCTGAGATTAGCGTTAAGAGAGCTACGGTTATGCCGGTGGTGGGACCGGCCGCATGCGACGTCTGTAGTTGATACTAGGTGATGGCAACTTAGTCCACGTGCCCACATAAGTCCTCCCGAGGAATGATCTCTCCTCAACAACTACACCGTATGAATGTTATTTTATAGAGGAGAATAAGAGTGAGAAATTGAGATCGATCTCGGAGGTTTGATGGCAGCGTGGGACTTCGGACATCAACCCAGATCGATGCTTCCTGAGTAGCGGGCATGAGAGAGAAGGTGAGGTGCGTGCTGGTCCACCGCAACGAGCGTAGCCTCTGGAGGCGATTGTGTGATTGCGCCAGCGACCGTTCCAGACCGTATTGTATCAGGGCACACACAGTGCCCGCCCATCATCACCTGAGCCCCCACTTGAGTCCCCTCCTCCGACCCAAGAAATCAGAGAACCTCCCCGGTCCTACGACCAACTCAGGGAGTCTACAGACACCCGCAGAGCACTCAAGTAAACAGATTATAGAGAGCTGAATGGCCTTTTAGTGGTGTGGTCTACATTGGTTTTGTTTGGGGTCGCTCGGGAGATGATCATTGTGGCTTCATCGTTTAGGTTTGTTTTAAATTTTTTCACATATTTGTTTCGTTTAGTATTTTGAATTAGACTGGTGATGGTTCTCCGCGTGCGCCCCTACTTGACTACGGGATTTGTGATCATGATCGTGACAGGTTTTTGCTCACTCCATGTGCTTTATGGCTTTTGTTCATTGTTCGTGGAAATTTGAGTCAAACACTTGATTCTGAAGTACAGAATTTACCTAATACATGCACACTGTTGGCAATGTCCACATTTATCCCAGTAAGAACAATAATTAGTTTGTAGAAAGAAGCTCAGTAAAGCCTCTTCCCATTGATGGAGTAAATTTCTTGGGGAATAAGTGTGGAGATCACGACACCTTCACATTTGCACATTGTTAAGTCACAATGAAACATTTCTGAAAATCATTAACTAAAGGTTTGTTTTACGTCCTCCCGGCCTAAGCCATATGGGACATTACTATTAATTTTTTGTTAGAAAGGAAAATCATTGTAGCTATGTTGCCAGTCATACTAACTAAGAAGGATGTAAAGTCCTACTTTCTGGTTTAGTTTTATTTGAGTTTCTTGTTTGCAAGATCTGTGTCATATGTAGTTAACAAATAAAGCAAAATGAGTTATGGCTTATGTAATTGGTACATTGTTTTAATTAATAATAAACATAAAAGTTAAGCTTTGTCAGTTTCGGTTTTGTTTGCTTGTTTTTTGTTGTTGTTTTTTGATTGGTTTTGTTTTTATAATAAAGGGACTAGGGGAAGACGAAGGGGAAATTGTTCAAGTTTGCTGCCCCCCCAAAAAAAAAAAAACCAAAAAAAAAACAAGAAGAAGAAAGTAATAGACTATCTTGTATTTTAGTCTCCCTCCCCCTCCCTCCAATTTTTGCATTGAAAATGTTCATAAGGAAGCAACATTCATTGACTGCCATTTTGGGGGGAAGGGATAGGGTTAGAATTAGCCTAGGATTATTTTCATAAAACTGAGATGCAGAGTTTGAGATTGAGGATTGTAAACATGAGGGGGATGACTAAAGTACAAGATTGCCGCATTGGGGTGGTGTCGTGTAGCATGGCAACACAGAGCAAGGTTTTGTGGGATTATGTGTCGGGGCTATGGATCCTGGCCCAGCAACCCGCCTTTGGCATTTTGTCATCCCACTCTCCTACCGTGCCATAGGCCTACCATGCCTCCACAGTTTGCCAACTTTTTAGCTCTGCTCCTGCACTTGTCGATCGGCACAAAGATTCCCCTTTAGAGCGTACACAATCGAAAATGGGGAAGAAAGTTTAGGAAAAAAATAGCCACACACGCACTCAGAAAGAGACAGAGAGGGAGATTGTAAGTCATGATATGAATGAAGACCGACTTCACTGCCACCCGGCGACCCGGCTGATATAGGCAGCTTTGTTTTCTTCTTTCTCTGTTATTTTATTTAGATCAGGGTGCTGCTCAGCAATTAATGCAGCCTAAGTACCTCCTGCTGCCCCACTCCAAAAAACACACACAATATAATAGTATGAAATATAAATTGTTTTTGTTTTTTTGTTTACTGACTTGGAAATTTGAACAGTTCTTTTAAAGTCCTCTTCCCTTCAACCTCCACGGGAAGATTCATTCTCCAGGAACATTGCTAATAGGACGTTAAACTCGCCATCTTCCTTCCATCCTCTCACTTCTAAAGGTCTGTGTACACGTTAACATTATTCACAAAATATCACTATTTCCCCATGACAACACAGTGAGTTTTAAGTCATATATTAAGGTATCTGTACGCAATAACAATATTCACAAAATATCTTATTTATCTCCATGGCAACAGTGTTAGCGACTCATAAAGGTCTCGGTACACATTAACAAAATTATATCTATTTCCCCATGGCAAACACAGTGAGTTGCAAGTCATATTATAATATAAGTGGCCTAACACTGTGTTGCCATAGGACAAAATCAATAGAGATAGTTTGTGAATATGTTAATCATAAATGTGTACCGAGACCCTTAAAATGACTTAATACTCACTGTGGTTGCTATGGGGAAATTAGTGGATGTTTTGTGAATAATGTTTAAACGTTGTACAAAGACCTTTAAGAGTGGGCCTAAACACTGTGTTGCCATGGGGAAATAGGTAAAGGTAAAGATGTGGCCACCACCCCCTGCATTTCTCGGTTAATTCTATTTTTCCGTTTTTGCCTTTTCTTACCATACATAAAGCTGTATTTTAGGAACATTTTTAGCTAATAACCTTTTTGGAATACTAACCCTAACCCTACCCCCCACTATGTACTGCAGTACACCACAGCGATTTGTCACAGTTGTGGTTCGTTGCGTTTTCCCGTCTTATAGGGTAGGGTTAGTATTCCAAAAAGGTTTATTAGCTAAAAATACAATTAAGCGAGAAATGTAGGGGAAAGAGAAATATTTTGTGAATATTGCTAGCGTGTACCTTAACACACCAGCATAACACACTGTGTCATCTAGGCTACAGTATGTGCAGTTTTATTTTATTTTTTCTTTAAAGAAAATGTAAAAATCTGATTTTTTTTTCGGTGACTGTCGAGGGTTAGCCTAGGTGAAAAAGGCGTGCCGAATACTGTAAAGCTTGGTTTGTTTTATTCATTCACTCCACCCTCATTCTACACAAAAGAAGTGTCTGCTGAAAAGAGGAAATGTATGTGGGGGGGGGGGGGGTGGGGTACCGTTTCTCTTGAAGGTCAAGAAGGGGAGAACCGAAAGGAGGGGGGGGGGGAGGGACAAAGGATGAGGAAGTAGGGAACCTACTATTCTCTCCGCTACTAGCGTCCAGAACTCCCTCGGTCACCTTTTCCTTCCACCCCTACCCCACACCACCACTCCCT
Source organism: Phymorhynchus buccinoides (assembly GCA_017654935.2). Taxonomy (NCBI): domain Eukaryota; kingdom Metazoa; phylum Mollusca; class Gastropoda; order Neogastropoda; family Raphitomidae; genus Phymorhynchus; species Phymorhynchus buccinoides. Next base: position 41,791,914 of record CM065683.1, on the reverse strand, counting down.
CGCCTCTTTCCTGTCCGCCCCGACCACGGTCTGGGGGCGGGTTGCGTCACAGTCTAGGAGAGGGTTCGTTGGTACTGTGCGAGGGACCCCACTTTTCTCGGGTCAACGAATGGTCAACGCGCCGAAAAGGGGTCAGCCAGGAGCAACCTTGGCGGCGCAGTTCAAAACTCGGGGTCGTCCGCATTCCTTCGTGGGCGAGGGCGAATCCATTTTGTTGGCCGGGGTGGACAGCTTTGGGGTAGCTATCGCTTCATTACTCCGATCGGCCTAGCCTCTCTGAGGCCGAGGATGTTCAGTTTAACGTCCAATTAGTCGTTGACTCTTACGGACAATGTTCCTGATTAGCCTCTCTCGACCAACTGAGCTATTTATAGCTCTGCTCTGGAACGAAAATGGTGTTTTACGTCCTCTCAGGTCTGGAACAGATACATATGGGACATTTGTAAATATACAAATATGGTGGGAACAATACTGGAGGCAATGCCCGGAGGCAGTGCAACACCAGTAAAGTCCCGATTTTTTTTTTATCAATACAGATGGGTGTAGCAGTAGCCACGCCTCGGTTCGTTAAGCTCATCGGCTTTGGTACCGCCACTGTAAATCACTCGTTTGTTGAAGAGAAACCAGATTAGCTCAGTCCTCTCGACTCGACACGAGGTTTTACGAAGTCTCCCCTTTCTAAAACATGGCTCACCGATTGGACGCTAATCTCACCTTCTCTAAAACATGGCTCATTATGCGTCATAGTTGTGTTGTGTGTGTTTGTGTTTGTGTGTCTCCTGACACTTAGAGATATACACAGAACACAAAATTTGGTGATACACAATGTGTGTGCACACGTGCATTTTCTCTCACTCTGGGGGAAAACTACTTTTAGAAGAAAATAATATATGTTTAACGTACTCTGACCTGGTACAGGTACATGTACATGGGATATTTTATACAGATAGTGGGGTACTGTAATACCAGGAACATGTGCATAATTATGCGCATTAGAGCAAGCGCACAAGCACATATTACAAGGTTCGTTGGGGAGTGGCTGCTCAGCTGCAAAACCGCTCTCCCCTCGTCTCTTCTCTCGCTCTCCTCTTCTTCTCTCGTCCTCGTCTCTCTCTCTCTCTGCGTCTCTCGGTCATAAATCACATACACATGCGCGTGTGTTTCTCACTTTAAAAATAATATCCCCCCCCCCCCCCCCCCATGCTTCTAGTTTATTGGATAATGCAGTACATGGGTATGAGGGTGAGAGAGAGAGAGAATGTGTGTGTGTGAGAGAGAGAGAAAAGAGAGAGCATGGTCGGGGGTTGAGAGTTGTGAGCCTAGCGGTCCCTACCATGTACAATTTATTATACACTGGCTTGGAAGAGATTCAGTAACCTTTTCCTAGCCTGGCTCTGTCTGCCCTGAACTTCATTTTAGAGTAAAGGTTTTTTTCCTCTCTCGCTCTTTCCGTCTCTTTTCCCTTTGGCAAGCCTTTGCTAGGTGGCTAGACTGGCAGATAACTAGGCTAGCTAGCTAGGGATTTCTATACACAGGCTTTGATGTCAACTAACCTCGACCAAGACCCCCACCCCCCACCCTCTACCCCTCCTTTCATCTATTTTACTTCCAACTGAGTTTTTACAAGTTTCCTTCCTCCAACTGATTATAGGCCCTATGGTCTCCGTACATGTGAACATTTCTTACTCTTTCCCCATGGCCAACACAGTGATCGCCACTCATAAGATGACTTGCGTTTCATTGTGGTTGCCATGGGGAAAGAGTAAAACAATTTCACATTTACAGGGACCTAGGGAGCCAGCGTAGGTTTTTGGATGTTTTTAGTTTTTGTTCTTCAAATCTCTCAGCCCAGTAAGAGCAAGTGTACACACATAAGCGGATATCCCAAGCGGAAACCCGTGCGCAATCCATAAATAAGTGAAACAAAGAAGGGAAAGGATTTCCCCCTATTTGCGTAATTTACCCTTCTTTCTTGTGAACACGACCTTAGAGAATGAGGGCCGTGTGTGTGTGTGTTTCTCTGTGCTATGTCTACATGTTGTGTGTTTCTACCATTGTTTGAAAAAAATATGCTTCCCTTTCAGTTTCTGCAATGTAAGCTACAAAGATATTTGTAACTGAATGGGTTCCTGAAAGCCAAGGATTATGCCTTAATTATTTTTTGGGAACATGTTATTTTTTAAAAATACATTTTTATAATTTAAGATTTTTTGGGGGGAATATTATTTTTATGAAAACAAGAGAAAACAATAACCGGTTATAGCCAAGTACAGTACTTGCTAAATTTGTACAACTCCAAAGACTAACTATATGGGTTGCATTTTTTATGAACACATTTTCAATTTTGTAAGCAAAGAAGGCTATTTAGTATCAAATTTGAGTTCTTGAAGAAAAGACATAACTTGCCAATCGGAAGAAGGCCTGTTTGAGGTGTGTTTCATATTGATAAAAATACAGTGGGAAACTGATAACTCAAAAACGGATAACTCAAAACACTGGGTAGGCCTAACTCACAGTACAGAATTTTTCGGTCGTTATGTTGAAAAGTCTTTTTAACTCGAAATATTGGCTATCTCAAAATAAAATTTCACTCCCTTCAATTTTGACATATGTGATTTTCATTGTATTTGTAGGCTACACTCAGCAAGTGTATTATGCTTGCTATCTTTTTCACACAAAGGTGAATTTATTAATATTTTTGTAGCTTGTATGGTTGGAATGCTTAAAGGCAGGACCGGGATATAAAAGGAGGGAGTCGAGAAAAAACAGCAGTTTTCGCCACACGCTGCGAGCAAACCCTTCTTTTCTCCTCTTGCTGGTAGTGGTAGATAGGCGTGCGTCTACAAATAGCCACCCGATTCCTGGAATTGGAGCTACGGCTTTAATGTCCCTATGCTACCATGCCTGCATAGCTGGGGCCATTCTATCTGTTGTCAATCTGTAGCTTGTATGGTTGGAATGCTTAATGTCCCTATGCTACCATGCCTGCATAGCTGGGGCCATTCTATCTGTTGTCAATCTGTAGTTTGTATGGTTGGAATGCTTAATGTCCCTATGCTACCATGCCCTGGCTGCATAGCTGGGGCCATTCTATCTGTTGTCAATCTGTAGCTTGTATGGTTGGAATGCTTAATGTCCCTATGCTACCATGCCCTGGCTGCATAGCTGGGGCCATTCTATCTGTTGTCAATCTGTAGCTTGTATGGTTGGAATGCTTAATGTCCCTATGCTACCATGCCCTGGCTGCATAGCTGGGGCCATTCTATCTGTTGTCAATCTGTAGCTTGTATGGTTGGAATGCTTAATGTCCCTATGCTACCATGCCCTGGCTGCATAGCTGGGGCCATTCTATCTGTTGTCAATCTGTAGTTTGTATGGTTGGAATGCTTAATGTCCCTATGCTACCATGCCCTGGCTGCATAGCTGGGGCCATTCTATCTGTTGTCAATCTGTAGCTTGTATGGTTGGAATGGGCCATTCTATCTGTTGTCAATCTGTAGCTTGTATGGTTGGAATGCTTAATCAGTTAATGTCCCTATGCTACCATGCCCTGGCTGCATAGCTGGGGCCATTCTATCTGTTGTCAATCTGTAGCTTGTATGGTTGGAATGCTTAATGTCCCTATGCTACCATGCCCTGGCTGCATAGCTGGGGCCATTCTATCTGTTGTCAATCTGTAGCTTGTATGGTTGGAATGCTTAATCAGTTAATGTCCCTATGCTACCATGCCCTGGCTGCATAGCTGGGGTCATTCTATCTGTTGTCAATCTGTTTGCTTGTCAACCCTCAACCCAGGCCCTTTTTCTATCTTCTTGCCTGTGTGTCACAGTATGTGTGTGTGTGCGTGAGAGATAGTAGAGAGAGAGAGAGAGAGAGCGAGAACCATTTTCAGCACAAACTTGAAGAACTTGCTTGGGGCAGTGGGTGGATGCCTCATACCTCCATAAGGGGAGCTGGACAACCCCACCCCCTCCACGAGTCTCTCTGAGTCTCCCGTGGGGGGGGGGGGGGGGTGTCTTTTGTATAAATGGTTCCCCACCTTCTGGAAGTTCTATGTTTATAATTTCCTCTAATTATGTCTTTCTCTTTGACTCTGCCTTTTTTCTTTGCTTATGTCTCCTCTTTTTCTGACCTATTTGGCCATTCTCCTGCTTTTTTTCATAAAATCTTCCCAATAATCTTTTCTGCTCTTGAGCTCCTCCATAATCTGGAATGTGTCAGCTGTACGCAGCGGTGGAGACCATTGAAAAACTGAAAACGGAACACATACATACTTTATCCATTATGGCCTTTTGGCCTGGTGAACACAGAAAGAAGAAGAAGAACGTCATGACTTGCAGCCTTTGAAGTATTTACTAACCAGCCAAAACATGGGGCCTTGTTATGTGGTGTTCCTTTCTTTTTAAGCACGTCATCCTACATCGTTTTATTGTGGCCCTGGTATACAACATACAAAAAATTAATAATGATTAGGACTATAAGAATGATTTAACCACGGCGAACTGTGATTTAAAGCAATAAAGCCACTCACGTCAACTGTTGCACATCCTTGATTGATCTCCTTATTTGGGTTGACAGATCTAATATTGAACATGTTACGTGATATATCTTAGGCTAAATCGTTACATTTAAAGGATTCTTTAGTCTGTTGCCTTCATTCGAAAACCAAGATACGGAACGTTTTGTTCAATGCCTCTTATTTTGGGTGAAAATTAAGGGCATCTTTCTTCGACCACTTATACGTAACTATCAGTAAAGTTGATGGATCTGAATAGACTATAGACAATTAGAATTGTTCATATTCTTCTCTTATTCTAATATTGTTTAGAAACTACACATAATGCCATGCGCGCACACGCGCACTACTCCACACACCACATACACCTAACTAACCTAACTTCAACAGTCCTCTTTCTGATGACAAGGCACTTGTGTTCTTTCGAACTGGTACAAAAAATGGTTGTGGCGAAACCAGTACAGTTTGGCAAAGGGTCTGGTCTGTTCAGGTTTTCTCCTTCTAGCATGTATAAAGACTAAAGGGGGACATTTCCAGCTAAGAATTGTGTTCCCTAACCTCCTTGGATTATGAACTCTGTGCTGTGTGTCCTGTGCGTGTGATTGTGTTTGTGTATGTCTTGTGTGTGTGTTTATGTATTGGTGCTGTATGCATGCGTGCATGACGCACATGTGTGTTTTGTGACTGCTCTGTCTCGTCTCTTGTATGAGGAATCAAATATGTGTGATACTTCTGGGGTTGAGTCTGGAAAATGACTTGGTCGCAAGAGAATAGTCGCTGGGTTTGTAAAGTCTGTAAACCACACAGCACTCAGACTTTTGGATCATTTTCCTAGATCGAGCATTCTTTAGGCAATAACATAGGATGCAACACTCTGAATAAGTGTACATCTATGTTTTCAGATCACCACTCCACGACAATTACACCACCATGCACCCTCTATTTGTACATGTGTCTGTGTGTTATCATATTGTCAGCAATACAACCCTCATATGCAGGCACTCGTTTGTACATGGTGTCTGTGTGTTATCATATCAGGGCAATACACCCCCATGCAGCACATCTATTTTAACATGGTGTCTGTGTGTTATCATATCAGACAATCACTCAACACCCCATGCAGTCACTCGGTTGTACATGATGTCCTGCTGTGTTTTCAGATAACCTAACTTCTTGTCCTAAGCAATACAGCCCCTATGCAGCACTCGGGTTGTAACATTGTCTGTTTTCTTCACAGATCACCACTCCACACAATTACCCAGCTCCATGCAGGCACTCCGGTTGTACATGATGTCTGTTTTCAGATCACCACTTCTCTGCCACATGCATACACCCCATGCAGGGCCTCGGCTTGTACATGACTGTTCTGTGTGTTTTTCATGATCACCATTCCACACTAAATACACCCCATGCAGCCCTCAGTTGTACATGATTCGTCTGTGTTTTCAGATCACCACTCGTATCCTACAGCAATAACACCCTGCAGCACTCGGTTTATGACATGATGTCTGGTGTTTTCAGATCACCACTCCACAGCAATACACCCCATGCAGCCCTCTCATTGTATCATGTATGTCTATGTGTGTTATCATATCAGCAATAAACAGACCCTGTCAAAAAAAGAAACCCTCCCATGCAGCATCTCGGTGTGTACATGAATGTCTGTGCTGTTTTCAGATCACCATTGCTCCACAGCAATTACACCCCTATGCGCACTCAGTTTATGTACATGATAGTACATGTCGTGTTTTCCAAGATTCACACCTCACTCCACAGCATTAGGAGTATTAGGTGTCATTTAGGCATCTTTATAGTACACAGAGGCGTAATTTGTGAAATTCGGGTTGCTCCCGGTTCACCTGGAGATAGCGCGTCGCAGCCAAGGCGCGGCCACCATATTTTTATTATTTTTATTTTTGGCATGCCGATTTAATGTGACTGATGAGAGAAGGGGGGGGGGTGGGGAAATTTGAAGAACCAAATGACAAACTTTTTCGTTGCCACTGGTTTTAACGTATGCTAAGTGCCTGGTCACACTGGGACCCCTCGGTTTTATCGTCTCATCCGAAAGACTCCGACGTCAGAACCGTATAGAGGTCCTAGTGGCAAAGGGAGAGGAAAAAATCCCCTGTATCCAGGTTCGAACTCTGGGTTTTAACTTGACACGATAGGGCAAAGCGCGCTACCACTGTGCCACTCTACACCAGCAATAACACGCCCTATTGCAGTCATCTCGGTTGTACATGATGTTCTGCTTTTCAGTACACCACTCATCCACAGAATATCACCCCATGCAGCACTCGGTCTGTACATGATGTCTGTGTGTTTTTCAGATCACGTCCCCACTCCACAGCAATACACGCCCTTCTGCACAAGACTCGGTGTACATGATGTCTGTGTGTTTCAGATTCACCATTCCCAGCAATACATCCCCATTGCAGCACTCGGATTGTACATGATGTCTGTAGTGTTTTCAGATCACCATTTTCCAACAGCATCACCTTCCCATGGCAGCACTCAGTTGTAGCATTGATCGTCTTGTGTCTTCAGATCACCACTCCACAGCAATACACCCCATGCATTCACTCGGCTCTTTTGTGCATGATGTCGTGTGTCTTTCAGATCACCATTTCCCCAGCAATACACCCCATGCACATCAGCTTGTACATGATCTTCTGTGTTTTCGAGTATCACCACTCCACAGCAATCACCCCATGCAGCGCTCGCCCCAGCTCTGTTCCATCCATCATCTGCTTCGGCGACTCTCTGGAAGAAAGGTGGGTACACTTAAGATGAGTAGTAAACCTCTATGAAATAACCCCCTTTCCTTTGTTTGTGCTCTGTTGGTGGCTTTGTCTTGGTTTGATCATGTATTTTAACCTGACTAGTTGTAACTTAGTATGCATTTTGAGTGGTGTCATGGTAAACCAATCCATCTAAAAATGAAAGAAATAGCACTATTGGCATGGACTCCTCGGGATTCGGAGAAAAAAAGTGAAAAATGCCGAAGAAATTAATCGTTTGTACAGTGCATGTGGACAGGCCAAAATAAATATGCATGTTTGAAACAGAACTCCTGCAATGTGTTGTGGAACCAAAAATAAAGCTAGGGAGGGTAAATAGAATGTGAACATCAACACAGTGAAGTACCCGAAAATGGGCAGGGAACTTCATCAAGGATTTCGGAGAAAAAAAAGTGGAAATGCGAAGGAAATTAAATCGTTTGTACAGTACAAATGTTGGAAAGGCCAAAATAAATATGCTGTTTGAACAGAACTCTTGCAATGTTTGGTGGAAACATCAATATAAAGATATGGAGGTAAGATAGAATGTACTAACCATCAACCAGTGAAGTACCGAGGATCGAAAAGTTGACCGGCAAAAACTGTCTTTACGGATAAATCAATAGGACAATGTCCTGGCTCTTGCTGAACTTGATACGGCAAAGTGGTGCCTAGTGTTAAAAATTTAATCAGACATTTTATTTTGTCCTGATAGGGAGAACCAATATACATTTTCCTCTATTTAATAGGTCAATGGCCTATACCGGGGCTTCAGACATCACTGCATATTATCATATAACAATGTATATGAAAGTTAAGCGTCAAAATTCTTTGAACTATTATTAGCCATATTTTGTTTTCAACAAACCCAACCAGACGCAAATTGTCCCTAGTAAACCATTAAACTTCAAATTTGTAATATGAGCTTCAACTAGAAACCTACTAGACACGTCATGCTGGCCGACTACACATCCTATTCTGAATCAATTGCGTGGGTACATAAGGCAATCAGAATTGTTACGAGGATCTGCTAATTTCTGAGGATTGAAAATCTTCTAGACAAGATGGCTTTGCTTGTCAGCAGTTTGCCTGTTTATTCTGTTATCTTTTCTGTAAATAGCATTTTAAGTGATTTATCATAAATTAACCGCATTTGGTAAATGTTGGAACTCATTTCACTTTCCAGTGTTGTTTCTCTATCATTCTAGGGCCGTGATGGCCCTTTTACCACGTTTTCAGAGGATAGACTTCAGACTAGCTCTGATGCCTGACATAACAGCTCCTTTTT
>CM065683.1:41775327-41782827 GCA_017654935.2 Phymorhynchus buccinoides | reverse complement strand
AGCCACAGGGGTTACAAATTTCACACAAGATCTCTAGAGACATCTAGCTATACTGGGGTCAGAGGGTACACAATCACACACACACTGTGTTCGGCAGAGAAAAATCTTACTTTGTAAAAGCCTCAACAGGAATGTTGAGCTTGTAACGCTGAGCAATACTGCAAACAACACATTAACCACACTGAACAATTAAAGTTTGTGCACTATCCCCAAAAAAAATTGAACACAAAATAATTTGAAAGCAGGAAAGAAAAAGAATAGCCCCTCCCCTCCCCTGTTCCCAAAGATGCCATAGTAAACCAGATGTTCAGTTTCAATAAAACATCATCCATTTTATTCTTCCCCTGGAAGCCCCTGGCAAGGTAACCAATCCATGACATGTGTAGAATTTGCTGTAGTAGTGTTCAGAATACCCAGCCCAACAAGCTGGATTAGTCCTTTATGTTGTCCAGGTTCAAAACTGATCTCAGCTGGGCGGGCAAAAGGGGAGTGCACCCATGTAATGCCCAGAGAGGTGGAATTGACATTTCAGGTTCCCAGCTGTTACCACTAGCTTGCCTCCCCTCTACACAGGGGAATAATCAATGGAGGGTGGAAGGAGGAGATTGTGGTGAAGAGGCAAGCAAAGGTCTATAAAAGAACTGGAAAGAACAAAGGATGGTAAGGGGGTGCCAGGGCAGGCCTACACTACAGCCTTGCAGCTGTCTCTGGAGAAAGGGATATCCCAGAAGGACCAAAGCCTAATAATAGAGCTTTACTACAGATTCTATCTTTAAATTTAATTTATGTTCAGGCTTGCCTACTTGTGCCTGTGTGTGTGTGTGTGTGTGTGTGTGTGCACATGTGCAGGCATACATTTGTGTTTAAAAGTAGCCTAGACCTTACTTCTAAAGCTGCATAAAGGCACAGCCGGGGTATAAAAGGAGCCAGTTGAGCCGTGTGGCCTCATTCTGCCTTTCTCCTGCATCTCTTTAACCCGACTATTTTCCCTGTAGCGGGAGGCGGCAAGTGTCGGACAAGCGAGACCCGATTCTTTGGATCGGGTGCTTTGGGGTGGTTGTTTTTTCCCTAGATGCTTATTTTGTATTCACTTTAGCATGAAGAAAAAAACCATGACTTTTCTAAAACTTCAGTGGATACTGGTGAAGACTTAAAAGGTATAGAAATTGACTATTCAAATCAAACCCTTTCCCCCTGTCCCTGTTACTATGGTATCTCCCATCCACTTCTTTCTAGCTAAGTGACCAATGGTACCCCTCTCCCCATCTTCCCTTATCTCACTCTCCCTTTCATCATCTCAATGTCCCTAGCTGCACCCCCCAACCCTTCCCCCCTCTTTGGCCAATCCTTTCTGCCCTTCTGCACCCCAGTTTCCTCTCAACTTCAAGCAATCTAGTGCCTGATCTTCTCCCCCAGTCCTTGGTAACTAGGTGATTTTATCCCTACCCCCTACTACTAGTAATAGTAGTATATTCCAGTCATTTTCTTTTTTTTATACCCTACCACAGCTTTAGGGACACCCCTCCTCCCCTTTTTCTATGCCCCAATCCCTAAGGGGTTTTCACAAATGTAGTAATGGTAGTGTGGGGAAAGCAGGTCCCCCCTATACAGATCCCCTACCACAGGCAAGCTGATTGATGTGTGAGCCTTTGAGGGACCTAGTCTGTAGGGGCTGGGGGAGATAATGTAATGTGGTAATGGCACAGTGTGTGTGTGTGTGCCTGTGTGTGTGTGTGTGTGTGTGTAGAGAGAGTATGTGTGTATGTATGTGTGTGGAGAGAGAGAGTGTGTGTGTGTGTGTGTATGTGGAGAGAGAGAGAGAGAGAAAGAGTATGTGTGTGTGCATCGGGCCGTGTGTATGCATGGGGTGTACCCAATCCTGTTGTTTGTTTACAGTCATTAGCCTAATTTGTGCACATACATGTCACTTCTTAAGCTAAGCCTACCCATGCTGATTTTGCGCGCAGATGTCTGATGTTTATTGTGTGGAGTTTATCATGCTCATCTTGTTTCCCTGAATAAATATGTTGAGATGTGTGTGTGTGTGTGTGTGTGTGTGTGTGTGCGCGCATGTGTACGCGCATGTGTGTGCATGTATCATAGTTATAAGTGTGTGCATGCATGTGTGCATGCATGTGCATGGATGCATGAGTATGTTTCCATGTGCTACTTCAACTTACATAATTCAATAAAGCCAGCCTAGACCCATCATGCCTGAAGTGAAGGGCTGAACCATTTCCAGCTGGGCTTGGCCACTGCAGGGTAATGTTTCATTACCTCACTAAAATAATTAGGTCCCTCTTATCAGGCAAAGCTGCGGATGAGTTGCGGCCCTTGCTGAAACAACTTGCGCCTGGACAAACATTATCTGTGCTCCGTGTCTTGTCGCTCATAGGGTGGGATACTATTCCCCCCCCCCCCCCCTCTCTCTCCCTCTCTCTCTCTCTGAACGTTTCGAGTTATATCAAACGTTTAAGAGTGAACTGATGTTATCCCCTTATTTAGTGCTACTAAGTCACTTACAGGCTAAAATTAGTTTGACTAGATTTAGGTTGGGCCAATACATGTGCACAGAAAACGATTCAAGAGAAACTTATCCGAAAATGAATTACTGTGTCCCTTTTGTAAGTCTCAAATTGAAACAAGAGACCCATTTCGTTTTGAAATGTCCCTTGTATCACCAGTTGAGAGAACAGTATATTCCTGCCAAGTATTATAATAACCCTTCATTGTTCAAGTTAACTATGTTGCTTGCCACTGAAAACAAGTCACTGACATTGCGCTTTGCTTCTTTTCTCGCAAAAGCATTTAAATTACGCCACATGTTTATTAATGACTCATAAAATATGCCTCTGCTACTATTTTGTTGAAATGAAATTGTATTTTGTATTTATATACGCACGAGTGTGTACGTGAGTGCCTATAAGTAAAAATGAATTGTTTTGCAAACTTGGGCAAAGATGCAGATTAACACAGTTCACCCCTCCTCCATTTCTCGGTTCTTTCAGTATTGCCTTTCTTACTGCAGATTGAGCAATTAAACCTCTATCTTTTTCTATATCTAAGTTAATTTCCATCCATTTAAACAATTAAAAATATGCATTCGCTAATAGTAGAATATAAAGGCAAGACGGAAAAAAACCACTATGAGTATGAGTATGACCCAAGATTGTGACAAGGGGTGTTAATCTGCATCTAAGCCCAAACTTGATTACCGTTCATTTTTAAAACATCTTAAAAACAGTGACCAATTAATGTGTACTCTTTTCAGTTTTACAAGATCATAACAAAATGTACTTACTGTTCTAATGTTGGAGAATCGATGAGTGTCGGAGAATCAACAAATACCCCTGCACAGACGTAACAAAAGTCTAAGATTAACAGTGTAAGAGTAAACATTCATGGCACCCACACACACAAAATGGGCACATCTAGACATGTTCTATTTATTTTATGCATCTAAACTAATATATTCAATCAATGCGGAGGTGTGGCTGCGAATCGGGACTCAGAATGAGCGGCGTGGGAGCAACGCCACTGTACGGCCCAGAAGATGGGACAGAAAAATATATATATATATTTGATCAACTCTGATAATAGATATTCAGAAAAAAGGGAAAGAAGAAAAAAAGACAGAGCCAGAGTAAGAGTACTAAGACTAGAGTGAGGTGAGCATTTTTGGGTGTGTGTTTTTGTTATTCCTTTTTCTTCCATCCCAGTCTAAAAATCAACAGTCCAGGGAGGGGACTTTGCATTTTACTTTATGCCTCTATCAGTCTATGGGACCCAATAACCCCTCCTGCAGCTCCATCAAACCCAGCCAAGTTTGAAATATTATATGCAGTGTCCTGGTGAGATGGGTAATCCTGGTGAATGTGTCCTGGAGTTTGAATGCCAGTGCCTCAAGGGCACTCACTGGTGTATAAGTTAAAAATCAAACTATTTCACAAATGAACAACAAGTCATGTGTGGATGCTCCTTTTAAAGGCATGGACAGACTAAAAAAAGAGGGGAGGCGCTGAGCGTACGCCGCATTTGAATCACAGCTGGCGAGAGAGACGGTTCGCCCTTCTTTGTTCCCTGTTGTGCGAGCCACCGCGAGGTACAGCTTTTCTGGCGAGAAAGACCCGATCCCTGGGATCGGTAGTTTTCCCTTTAACTTTTTCGCAACATCCGAGTTTACCATTGCCGATGCGGTGCGAGGATAGCAACAGGCAAGTCTTCCCTGAGGACGCGTTGCGAGCATACTTGCAACGTTTTTTCTAAACGTAACTGTTGCCAAGTTTTTGGTAGAATTCTAAACTATATGAGAAGGGAGCCAACTCTTGTTTATGACAGCACAGTAATGGCGGTCGGTAAGCGCTTACAGATCGTGTACGGGCTTCAAACACTGACTTTCTTTTGCGAGGTATCGCCTTATAAATGAGGGCGCCTTTTACTTTCATTTCTTCAAATTTTTCTTGAAAATTGTCCTATTCGCCTTAAATACACAGCAGCGCCTAATGATCCGAAAAATACGGTAATGGTATTAGAGTATAAAATAGACCCCTCCTACGTAGTCTGACACATCAACCAAGTCACTAACAGTAAATTTTTATTATTTAAATTGTGCACAAAAGCAACTGACCCTCCTGCTTTTTGAGTCATGAAGTTTGCCTGTAAGGCGTGGAATTTTGTAAGATGGACAGTGAGTGACATAGCTGTTTTCAACCGATTGTTTTAAAAACAAAATAACGAATACAAAAAGAAAGTCACTGCGAATGTGCGATCTCCACATAATTTAAGAAAATATATTTGAAAAGGGCCAAAATGGGTTGTCCTGAGGGAATTTTCATGCCTTCACTGTAGTGTGCTGTAGGTACACGGTGCAGCAAGAGGGGTTGTGTTGAAAGGGTTAAAACTTAAACACTGTTATAGAACACAAGGGTTCACTTAAAATTAAGTAAGTTCAGACTAGTACAAACAGGGTCTTTAGAAGACATTTTCTAACCCGTTACATTCCACTCATATAACAAGACTAGTGTTACTACACACACACACACACAGCACATGCACGCATGCGGCACACACACACACACACACACACTAGTGAGAGAGAGGAGATAGAAAGACAGACAGACAGAGTAATGCTACACATAGAGAGCAGCCTTACCCGATTCGGTGGAGGAAGCTGAATTGACATTTCTTTCTAAAGAAGAATGACTTTCTTCTGATGGTGGGGTGTCAACACTACTTAATGACAGACGACGCTTAGGAGTTCCTCTGAAAGTTCAACACAGAGTGAGTTGGGTTAAATTTTCATGTATGATTTCATGTTGCTGTATTAATTAACATCAAGAGGTCTGAAAAAGAGACAATTTACAGGCACTTTAACTAGTTTAATACAGAGAAAAACCAAACCTTCTTCAAAAGTTCTTCAGCCAACAGATTTTTGTAGCCTAAGGTTTCTATTCTTATATTGCCTACTCCTGGCTACTTTTTTTTTTTTTGGTGTGAACTCGCATAATTTATTATTTGAAAAAATGTGGAAAAAAATATTGACCTTAGATGCCCATTTTCTTGACTTTCGTTTCGTTAAAACTACAGTCACTTTAAAAAACCCTTGTTTTTATAAAGCTAAGGCGAAATAATAAATGTATACTATTCAGTATGAGTGTGTGTGTGTGTGTGTGTGTGTGTGCAAGAGTGAGAGAGAGAGAGAGAGTGTGTGTGTGTGTGTGTGTGATCTGCATGCATACATCATTACATGTATGCATGTGTATGTCACAGGAAATTTTGGAATGGAAATTTCCCGGAAAAATTCTGAGTTTTCCCAAGCTTACAACGAAGTTAGAGAGAGAGAGAAAGAAAGAGAGAGAGAGAGAGAGAGAGAGAGAGAGAGAGAGAGAGAGAGAGAGAGAGAGAGAGAGAGAGAGAGAGAGAGAGAGAGAGAGAGAGAGAGAGAGAGAGAGAGAGAGAGAGAGAGAGAGAGAGAGAGAGAGAGAGAGAGAGAGAGAGAGAGAGAGAGAGAGAGAGAGAGAGAGAGAGAGAGAGAGAGAGAGAGAGAGAGAGAGAGAGAGAGAGAGAGAGAGAGAGAGAGAGAGAGAGAGAGAGAGAGAGAGAGAGAGAGAGAGAGAGAGAGAGAGAGAGAGAGAGAGAGAGAGAGAGAGAGAGAGAGAGAGAGAGAGAGAGAGAGAGCATTTGTCGACGAAAAATTTGACCAGCAAGAGTTACAATCCATCATCCCTGAACATGGTCGAGTGTTGCAACAATCCAGTAACCATAGCCACTGTCTTGTAATTTATTGTCAGAGTAGGCCTTGTCGCAGTCAAAATTGTCGCTCGTTCAAATCGGTCGCCTGCTACTATGAGAGTGTGTATTTGCGACATTGAGCATGAACCACAAATTTCACTCTTTCTTTACTTGAACCATTTTTCCGTACTCCAATCTAACCCTAACCCTATCCCTAGTCACTAGTGGTTCATGGTCAATGTCGCAAATACACACTCTCATAGTAGCGGGCGACCGATTTGAACGAGCGACGATTTTGACTGCGACAGGCCTAAACAATTAAAAACACGAGTCAAGAAGTTGAATGAAAACAATGATTTGATCACTCTCAACATCATAACTTATGTGGGTCATTTTGTCAATTTCTCTCCCCGTGGGGATACCGGGGGTCTTTCGTAAAGATAGTTCCATCTTCTGTAAGTTTTGTGCTTGTAACTTCCTCTAATCTGCCACTCTCTTTGACTCTGCCTTTTTCCTTTGCTTACTTACTGTCATCTACTATTAGTACTAGTATAATTAGTATAAAGTATATTTCTGAATTGCCCATTCTCGGAGAATGATTCTCCTGCCTTTAAAAAAAAAATCTTCCAAATAACTTTTCTCCTTTGACTTTGAGCTCTTCCGAAATCAGAATGTGTCAGCTGTACACAGCCGGGAGACCAGTGAGAACTAAAAACAGACACATACCTGGCTTACCCATAGTGTGGCCTATGGCCTTTTGGCTTGGGAATGCAGAAGTAGTCAATTTCTGCTTTGTTTAGAACATAAAATCTGTGAATTTAAACAAAAAAGAACAAAGGGAAATACCTTCTTGTTGATAATTCACTCATGTTCATTGCCAAGTTGGTCATTGGTGAATTCATCCCGACAGTTGGGCACGGGTCTGTGGAATCAGCTGCCATTTCTTCGGTCTGCGACATGCTGGGTCTTGTCTTGGAACTCACACTAATGTTTAATCTCAAATTTAGATTTACTGGCTTTAGTGGTTGTCTTGACATCTTATATTGTCCCTATGATCATAACATGGATACTATTTTGGTGGCGTTTATTGTAATATCTTATTTATTTATTTTTTTCTAATTAATGTTCGTTTCAGAACTGAGGCACCAGCTGCTCTTTCGATTTCAAAGGCTGTGCATTCCACCTGCCGTTTCCCTGGGACAAAACGCGTCGTTACAAAAAAATTTCGAGAACATAGACTGTAGGAGGAAACTCGTGTTAAAAATCACA
>CM065683.1:41702827-41770327 GCA_017654935.2 Phymorhynchus buccinoides | reverse complement strand
CGTCAGCTCTTGCCTCAATACAACATCATTTTGCATCTGTATTAATTTAAAAAAATCGTTACTTTACTGGTTTCGTACTGCCTTCGGGCATTGCCTCCAGTATTTGTATTTACAAATGTCCCATATGTGTCTGATTCAGACCAAGAGGACGTAAAACTCCATTTTCGCCAGCTCTTGCCACTGTCTTGGCCAGTCACTGACTGGACAATGAGACAGGGAAATGTGGAGTACTGTAAGCTCACGGGAAAGGGGAAGTGGGTGAAAGGGGAGAAGATCTACAGGCACGTTTCACGGTTCTACCTGTGTTGGTCAATGTGTTTGTTGTGCATAGGTATGGCCGGGTTCACTGTCACAGTGCATTTCTAGGTTTGTGTTATTACTTTTTGTTAGTTAACAAGCTTGCTTTAGACAGACTAGTCTAAGTATATGTGAATTGATATTGACAAAATGTTACGGACAGCCATGTTGTGTGTGTGTGTGTGTGTGTGTGTGTGTGTGTGTGTGTGTGTGTGTGTGTGTGTGTGTGTGTGTGTGTGTGTGTGTGTGTGTGTGTGCGTGTGTGTGTGTGTGTGCGCGCGTGCGTGCGTGTGAGCGGACACTTCAGATAGTCACAGAGGAGGCGTCTGTTATTCTGGAGCAGGGCTAGGTTGAACACTTTTTATAGCGAAAAAATAGTTGCCCAGGGGAGCATCCCCATTCTCTCAGCAGAAATGACTCCAGGACAGCATGTGTACCGGCATTGGAACGGGCTCTGTAAGACCAACTAACCCCCAAGGCTGCAGCACTAAGACCCACTGCACATGTTTCCCAGTTTGGGAGTCTTAATCATTCACAAAAGACATTACTGTAAGCCTACCATGCTTTTCCATTGTTGTAAGAAATCGTGTATTGTACGGCTACAGCTTTCTTCCACTGAGTACGAACAATGGTCAAACCCTATAATCTAGATATCAGGTTTTCCTAGGGGATATCCCCACTCTTCCGGCTAAGAAGACTTTAGGGGTTCGAGAATGTCCCCACAGGCCAGCTAACTAATCTTCAAGGCTGCATTACTAAGACCCAGTGCAGTCTCCTGGGAGTTCTTCTCAATGTCACTTAAGCTGTACAATGAACACCTTCATATTACTGTCGAACATCACCCATTATCTGTCTCACTTTCACGACACTTTTGGCCGAAACCTCGGGTCAAAAGCCAAACCTCATGTCAACCAATATTCATAATCAAAATGTTTTCTAAGCACGTGCTTTTTCAATTAAAAGGAAGGAAAACAATGATGCTTTTTTTTTAAATCAGCAAATTATAATTTGTCTAGTGTCGTGGACTTTGTGGCTGGGAGGTCATATGTTCGACTTGGCTAAAACTGCAGGTTTTGTGCCTCTCGAGCCTGGTTGAAGCAGGATATAATAATTATTATTTGATAGGCACTAGAAGACGACAGCCTTTAATTGTCACGGTTCTCAATCCAATTATGGACAACACAGCATCATCTTCATCAGGACTTATTTTCATCACCACCATCAATCATCATACAGAAACGAAAAAATGAAAACGGAAAAAAAGAAAAACTGATGGACAAAAGGAACAATAGATATAAAAACAAACCCCCAAAATCATATAGTAAAAAGCCAACTGTCCGTCCGTGTGTGTGTGTGTGTGTGTGTGTGTGTGAAACACAAAACGGGCCTTATAACTCCGCCGTTTTTCGACCGAATCGCTTCAAATTTGCTGTGAGCCCTAACGGGGCGATGGCAACGGCAACCGAGGCGGCCGTGTCATTTGCGCGGCTTCGCAAATGCGCGAAACGCGGATCCTCCGGCCTGTCGGCGCCTGTATCTCCGGCGTTTCTGGGCCGATTGCCCGGGCTTCGAATTTGGCAGGAAGATGACCGGGGCCGGGGACTATCAGTGTGCCAAACCGGAAGCGAATTGGTTCAGAAACGCGCGCGCTAGACGCCACTTCACCTTTTCACGAATAACTGCCGTGTCTTAACCGAATCGCCTCAAATTTGCTGTCATGCTATGACCTGGGCAAAGCATGGCAGGAAATTTGAACAGCATCCGTTCATAAATACGCGCGATATGCACCAATTTACAGTTTCGCTCACTAGGCGAAACGACATATGTCCAAACGTGCTGTTATTAAAGGGGGGGTCGTGGGGGGGGGGGGGGACTGCTGTGGGCATGAGACCATGGTTCACACGTGCTGGGGTGACGAGTAGGTCAGCCAGCTGGTTATGGGTGGGGTAGGGGGTGGGTGGGTGGGCGGAGGGATGGTGGGGGGGGGGGGGGGGCAGTGGAGATTACAAGGGGATGACACTACACGTATCTGTATTATTAAAAAATCGGGACTTTGCTGGTTTAGCACTGCCTCCGGGCATTGCCTCCAGTATTGTTCAATACTGCCATGGGGTTAAAACTGCCACGGGGCGATTGCTAGTATATATAATAATAAGAAGGAAAAGAAAGAAGGAAGAGGAAAGAAGAGGAGGGAAAAGAAACGAAAGATGAAAAAAAGTAAGAAGAAGAAGAAAGAATAGAAAACAAGATAAAGCGGAACAAAGAACGAAGAAGAGGGGGGGGGGGGGGAAGATGAGGGAAGGGAAAAAAAACAAAAAAAGGAAGAATGATGCACAAAAGAGGAAGAAAAAAAGAAGAAGAAGAAGAAGAAGAGGGATGAACAGAAAGAAGAAGAAGAAGAAAGGGGACGGGGAGTAAACAGGGGGAAAAGCCCAAGCTTCATGACTGTGAAGAAAACAAGCTAGAGGCAAAAATGAAACCATTCGGAAGAAGAAAGAGGGTAAAGATGAAGAAAAAGTTGAGTAGAACGACAAAGAAGACACGGGAAGAGAGAGCCAGAGAAGAGAGAGATGGGGGGGGGGGGGGGTGAAGAAGAAGAAGAAGAGGAATGGGAAAATAAGAGAGGACGAGGAGGGGAAAAAACAACAACTGGGTGAGAAAATGATCGAGAGTGCAAAAGTTGTGGGGGGGGGGGGGGACGAGGAGGGGGGGGGGGGGGGGGGGGGGGGGTGGGTGGTGGGGGGGGGGGGGGGGGGGGGGGGGGGGGGGGGGGGGGGTGGGGGGGGGGGAGTGGGGGGGGGGGGGGGGGGGGGGTCTTTGGTAGGGGAGGGGGGGGGGGGGGGGGGGGGGGGAGGGTGGGGGGGGGGGGGGGGGGGGGGGGGGGGGGGTTAATGAGGGGGGGGGGGGGGGGGTGGGGGGGGGGGGGGGGGGGGGGGGGGGGGGGGGGGGGGGGGGGGGGGGAGGGGGGGGTGGGGGGGGGAAGCTGGGGACTATTGGGGGGGGGGGGGGGTCCGGGGGGGGGGGGGGGGGGGGGGGGGGGGGGGATAAAGCAAAGAAAGAAAAGACAAACATGAAATAATTGGTCTCTTTGTAGTACTATATCCAAAGCGTTTAATAAAATTGACTATATATTTTTTATTAGGCCCCGAGCGAAGCTGGGGACTATTGTTTTGATCTGGTCCGTGCGTCCCTACATGCATGCGTCCCGCGTCCGTCGGTCCTTCCATGAGCGTTTTCTTAAAAACCGTTCAATGTATTTCAATCAATTCTGGCATACACGTTTCAGTGGATATCAGCTATACACGGATTGTTGTAGTTTTAATTCAAGATCACGGGGTTCGAACCTCTAAACATCTAATAGTCAATATATATTGCCAAATTTTGAACAAATTTCAATGCAGTTTTTTTTTACAATGTCAGTTTTGCCACAAACGTGCTATATGATATCATTAGCTTGAATTCCGTCTGTGCGTGCGAATTATGGGGTTTGAACTCCCAGGCCCTATCTTGTGAACCGCTGGACGGAATCCCTTCAAATTTGGTGTGGTGGTGCATCACTGCTCACAATTTTTCTTTATTTATAAAACTATTACTGTGTTGACCTTGCTGTTTTGTAATAAATGTTTCCCGCATTCGAAGAGAATAACTTCCATTGCCAACGGGGGAAAAGTTAGCGTTTGTCTCCCCCCCCCCCCCCCCCCCCACCCCCCCCCCCCCCCCCCCCCCCCCCCCCCCCCCCCCCCCTCCCCCCCCCCCCCTCCCCCCCCCCCCCCCCCCCCCCCCCCCCCCCCCCCCCCCCCATAATATTATATGTTGTGTAAACATTTGTCTTGTTAGCATTTGTCTTGTGGGCAAATACCGTGAGCATACCACGGGATAAACAAAATCATTGGATCGGATGTGTTAATTGCAACCTTTTTGAGTGTCACATAGGGCCTAAAGTTGGACCTTACGATGTGTTCTGAAAACTGAAAAGAACAAGTCCGTAGGTTCAGGTTACAAGTATATTAAAATGTATTTGTATGTGACGTCACGACCAGATAATAAATCAAGTCGAATATTCGGGGTAGGCCCTATGTGTCCCAGGCCCATTAGATACCAGGCCCGTTGTGTCCCAGGCCCATTAATCCCCAGGCCCAATCCCGGCCGTTGTGTCCAAGGCCCATTAGGTCCCAGGCCCATTGTGTCCCAGATACATGTCTTCGGGGGGTGGGGTGGGGGGGGGGGGGTGTTCTTCTTCTTAGCTATGCGTGGTCAGGGAGGAGAGTATTGTAGCTTGTTAGTCCGATGACCCCAGAGTGGGGTCATCAGACGTGGCGTCTGCAGCAGGAGGTTGTCCACTGAGGTGTTGTCAGACGTCACAAAGCTCTCTGGGGTTCTGGCCTCAACTGCTGCTGGTGGCAGGACTTTCCACTCCCTGATAGTGCGTGGGGAAAAGGAACTTTGTCTGTACTGCAGTGTGCGACACTGGGGAACTGGGGTGTGTGTGTGTGTGTGTGTGTGTGTATCGGGCATATCGGGCCTGGGACACAAAAGGATCAACAACTAGGAGTGTAAAACTACTAACAGTAGAATGAATGAAAAATGGTGTTTTACGTCCTCTCGGTCTGGAACAGACACATATGGGACAATTTAGATACAAAGATGGTGGGAACAATACTGGAGGCAATGCCCGGAGGCAGTGCAACACCAGTAAAGTCCCGATTTTTTAACAATGCAGATAGGTGTAGCAGTAACCACGCCTCGGTTAAACGGCTATGGTACGGCCACAATAATTAGCATAGTATGATTTTTTTGAAAAACTAACAGTAGAAAAAAATGTTTTAGCCTACTAACAGAGTTGCTAATTTTTGGAATGATTTAACTTTTGATCTAAAATGTGCACCCAATATTAATATAATCATTCAAAGCTCGTCTTGATAATTCTCCAAAATGTGTAAATGTATTTAGAAGCATTGATAAGCCCGGAGGCAGTGCAACACCAGTAAAGTCCCGATTTTTTAACAATGCAGATAGGTGTAGCAGTAACCACGCCTCGGTTAAACGGCTATGGTACGGCCACAATAATTAGCATAGTATGATTTTTTTTGAAAAACTAACAGTAGAAAAAAATGTTTTAGCCTAGGCCTACTAACAGAGTTGCTAATTTTTTGAATGATTTAACTTTTGATCTAAAATGTGCACCCAATATTAATATAATCATTCAAAGCTCGTCTTGATAATTCTCCAAAATGTGTAAATGTATTTAGAAGCATTGATAATTAATTATTGTATTATAGGAAATTTCAACCGTAAAACCTTGACCGCTAAGAATAATAAATGTCAAATTGAAAATCGATGGGACTGCTAAAAAGCTTGACGGCTTGATTAGTCCCTATTCTTCTTCTTCTACTACTACTACTACTACTAGGGGAAGACGGGGTAAAAAGCGCATGGGCGGGTAAGAAGCCCACCCCAATTATCTCATGAAATGAAGCAAATTTCAGTCTCATTTTGCCCATGAGACGAGCGTTAATGTCTAGCATTCGTCTCATAGGCAAATTTGACTGACATTTTCTTTATTTCATGAGATAATTGGGGTGGGCTTCTTACCCGCCCATGCGCTTTTTACCCCGTCTTCCCTACTACTACTACTACTACTACTACTACTACTACTACTACTACTACTACTACTACTACTACTACTACTACTACTAGGAGAAGGACATATCGGGCCTCGGCCTGGGCCCTCAATCTAATTATTTGTTGGCAGGGGAAGACGGGGTAAAAAGCGCATGGGCGGGTAAGAAGCCCACCCCAATTATCTCATGAAATGAAGCAAATTTCAGTCTCATTTTGCCCATGACACGAGCGTTAATGTCTAGCATTCGTCTCATGGGCAAATTTGACTGAAATTTTCTTTATTTCATGAGATAATTGGGGTGGGCTTCTTACCCGCCCATGCGCTTTTTACCCCGTATTCCCCCAATGTTGTACCGTTGAGTTAAACGCCCCCTTATGTTTACGACCCTCAATCTCAAAGTATTTTTTGTTGGCCGCCAATATTGTGTAGGGTAAGACGGGGTAAAAGGCCCATGGGCGTGTAAGAAGCCCATGCCAATTATCTCATGAAATAAAGAAAACTTTCAGTCAAATTTGCCCATGAGACGAATGCTAAACATTAACACTCGTCTCATGGGCAAAATGTGACTGAAATGTGCTTCTTTTCATGAGATAATTGGCATGGGCTTCTTACCCGCCCATGGGCTTTTTACCCCGTCTTCATCTACTAGTATAAATCGGAATTCCAATTTCTACTGGACTTTTTCTAGTAGAAATTGGAATTCTGATTTCTACTAGTACAAATCGGAATTCTGATTTGTACTGACAGCCAGTAGAAAATGGAATTCAGTACAAATTGGAATCAACATATTGTTTCAGTTGTAAGAGAAGAAAAACAAAACGAGGGTGGAGTTGATAGTTGCACTGTCTTTTCTAGTGCTGCAGCCAAAAGGATTAGGTTGTCTTTTCTAGTGCTGCAGCCAAAGGGATTAGGTTGCACTGTCTTTAGTTTCTAGATCTGCAGCCAAGGGAATTAGGTTGTCTTTTCTAGTGCTGCATCCAAAGGGATTAGGTTGTATATTTCTAGTGCTGCAGCCAAAGGGATTATGTTGCACTAGAAAAGACAGTGCAACCTAATCCCTTTGGCTGCAGCACTAGAATATACAACCTAATCCCTTTGGATGCAGCACTAGAAAAGACAGTGCAACCTAGTCCCGTTGGCTGCAGCACTAGAAAAGACAACCAAATCAGTTGGCTGCCGTGCAGCACTAGAAAAGACAGTGCAACCTAGTCCGGCCCTTGCACTGTCTTTTCTAGTGCCGCAGCCAAAGGGATTAGGTTGTCTTTTCTAGTGCTGCAGCCAAAGGGATTAGGTTGCTTTTTCTAGTGCTGCAGACCAAGGATTATAGATTGTCTTTTCTAGTGCTGCAGTCAACTGAAGGGATGACTGAGAATTCAATGATTAGGGGAAGACGGGGTAAAAAGCGCATGGGCGGGTAAGAAGCCCACCCCAATTATCTCATGAAATGAAGCAAATTTCAGTCAAATTTGCCCATGAGACGAATGCTAGACATTAACGCTCGTCTCATGGGCAAAATGAGACTGAAATTTGCTTCATTTCATGAGATAATTGGGGTGGGCTTCTTACCCGCCCATGCGCTTTTTACCCCGTCTTCCCCTATACTGCTCTTAAACTATAAAACTCCACCCTCGTTTTGTCTTTCTTCTCTTACAACTGAAACAATATGTTGATTCCAATTTGTACTGGATTCCATTTTCTACTGGCTGTCAGTACAAATCGCAATTGTACTAGTAGAAATCAGAATTCCAACTTCTACTAGAAAAAGTCCAGCAGAAATTAGAATTCCGATTTCTACTAGTACAAATCGGAATTCCGATTTATACTAGTAGGAGTCCGAATCCAACTGGATTCCAGTTTCTACTGTGACATTTACAACCCTCAACAAGAGTGACTGCTGTACCTTTTAGAACAGGAAAAAATTAACAAGGTGTGGAAAGGTACCTGGGAAAGGGAAACACACAAAAATCTTCTACTTAATTAAACACCCCCACCCCCCGAGTGAGCCTTGAAGGCTTTGCCTCTTGTTTTTAGCTAAATACGTCAATGTGGCTCCAAGAGTTGAGTTCAGCTTTACGTCAGTGACCACATGATCCCATACTGTATGATTAGGCCTATGTCTTCAACTTCAAGTAAACAAGAATAGATC
This sequence comes from Phymorhynchus buccinoides, assembly GCA_017654935.2. NCBI lineage: Eukaryota > Metazoa > Mollusca > Gastropoda > Neogastropoda > Raphitomidae > Phymorhynchus > Phymorhynchus buccinoides. The sequence goes on along the minus strand of CM065683.1, from coordinate 41,762,261 downwards.
GATCAAAATCGTTTCCAGCCTATTTGTGGGGGTGATTTGTGGTCATTGACTCAGGCCGATTATTTTTCGTAACAATGGCAACTCCGTCAAATACCGAAGGTAGTATTCAAAGGAGGGCCTTTGATATGTTAGTGTGTGATTCACTGATTGACGTCACTAGTTTCTACTTTCGCTCCTCAAGGAAGTTGAAATTACCATCTCTAGAAGAATTCGTGGCGATCTGATAAACACATACAACATTTTTCTCAGTGATCTAACAATACTAATATTTTTTTGTTCTAGCTAACAACTGACTCAAGAACCCGTAACACTTGTTACAGTGATTTCTGTTTCTGTCGATATACGTCGCAGACGCCACTTCTGACGATAAATCGCGACGGAACTTGAGGGCGCATGAACCTACTAGAAAACATAGAAGGAGAAATACTGCTTACCTTGGGTTAAGACCATTAAGCCCCCCAGTTCAGCCGGAAGGGCCCAGGCCCCACTTCCAGAAACAAGCAAAAAACCCAACCCAACCTAGTAGGCTAGTGCTAGTGGTCAGTGGTTGCAGGCTGAGATGGTGATCTGGTCAGCGCTGATGAAAATGCGCTGACAGCCTGCAGTGACAGTGGCCTTGTAGGCCTCGCTTAGTTGGTTCCTCTCCATGGCTGTCGGATGAAGAAGGAGCTAATTAAAGGAGATTTAAAAATACTAAGCATTTCTCGCTTAATTGTATTTGTCCGTTTTTGCCTTTCTTACCATACATAAAGCTGTATTTTAGGAACATTTTCAGCTAATTCTCTTTTTGGAATACTAAACCCTAACCCTAACCCTAACCCTAGCCCTAATCCTAACCCTAACCCCCCCCCCCCCCCCCCCCCCCCCCCCCCCCCCCCCCCCCCCCCCCCCCCCCGCCCCCCCCCCCCCCCCCCCCCCCCCCCCCCCCCCCCCCCCCCCCCCCCCCCCCCCCCCCCCCCCCCCCCCCCCCCCCCCCCCCCCCCCACTATGTACTGCAGTACACCGCGATTTGTCACAGTTGTGGTTCGTTGCGTTTTTCCGTCTTATAGGGTGGGGGGTAGGGTTAGGGTTAGGGATAGGGTTAGTATTCCAAAAAGGTTATTAGCTAAAAAGGTTCGTAAAATACAGCTTTATGTATGGTAAGAAAGGCAAAAACGGAAAAATACAATTAACCGAGAAATGTAGGGGGGGGGGGGGGGGGGGGGGGGGGGGGGGGGGGGGGGGGGGGGGGGGGGGGGGGGGGGGGGGGGGGGGGGGGGGGGGGGGGGGGGGGGGGGGGGGGGGGGGGGGGGGGGGGGGGGGGGGGGGGGGGGGGGGGGGGGGGGGGGGGCACATCTTGACCTTTACCAAGATTTTTTTCTCTCTAGCAGTCTACAGAGTAACAAAGTTTTTGGAATACTGCACATATTAAACGAGCACAAAATCTAACCCAATTCAAAAACCTCCTTACACCAACATAGAGATCTCAAAACTACAATAATTTATGAGCATGACTAGAAGGCAGATTTGCAAAAAAACTAAATAGAAAAAACTCAGCTGTGCAAAAAGTTCAAACAAAAATGAAAGGACAGTGAAGAGGCCGCGAGGCCTAATGTCCTAACTACCTGACCTGACCTGACCTATTCTTTCAACAGAACCGGGAAAGCGTTTTATTTTGAGAGTTATTGAATAAGTTTCACTGTACACTTCTTTATTGAAGCAAAAATGTGGACAATGATTTTGGCTGAGTTGAAAAACTCAAATACATGTATAGTCTACATAGACTTACAGTCCAGAAAGTGGTGTAGTGTGGCACAGTGGTATCGCGTTCGCTTCGTGTCAAGTAAACCCGAGTTCGAACCTGGGTACAGGGGATTTTTTCCTCTCATTCTACACTAGGCCTTAACGGTCTGAACATGGAGTCTTTCGGGTGAGACGATAAACCGAGGTCCCGTGTGTGCCCATGCACTTAGCATACGTTAAACCCAGTGGCAACGAAAAAGTTGGTCATTTGGTCAAAATTTACCCCCCCCCCCCCCCCCCCCCCCCCTCATCAATGACAAAAATCGCATGCAAAAAAAATAAAAAATAAAAATTGGGTGGCGCGCCTCTGGCTGCGACGCGCTCTCCAGGTGGGAGCAACCTGAATTTCACAGAGACGCCTCGGTGACTATAAAGTACATAATAAAGTACCTAATACCTATTCAACTTATAGTTGATGTGAGCAAGGTAAAATGTTGCCTGTTGCAGTGCTACATTTTTTAAATAAGAACATTTGGTGGTGGTAGAGGAGGGGATGGCATTGATTTAAAACTTCGCCCCAGCAAATCCATCATTCATGAACCAGCATTAATTCATCACATATGGTTGGGATTTTATTGTTTTCATTACATCTCTCTCTCTCTCTCTCTCTCTCTCTCTCTCTCTCTCTCTCTCTCCCCCCCTCTCTCTCTCTCTCTCTCTCTCTCTCTCTCTCTCTCTCACCCTCTCTCTCTCTCTCTCTCTCTCTCTCTCTCTCTCTCTCTCTCTCTCTCTCTCTCTCTCTCTCTCTCTCTCTCTCTCTCGTTAAATAAAGTTTTTCAGTGTTCAGTCTTCTTCTTCTTGAGTTCCCCCCTCTTCTTCTTCTTGAGTCCCCCCCCCCCCCCTCTCTCTCTCTCTCTCTCTCTCTCTCTCTCTCTCTCTCTCTCTCTCTCTCTCTCTCTCTCTCTCTCTCTCTCTCTCTCATTTGTTTTTATTTCATGTTATTTTTATTGCATTGATTGATTTTATTTCATTTTCCATTATTTTGTTCTATTCGCACCCCCATGTCATCTAAGCTATGTAAGCCAATGACATTAAAACAGTTCAGTGTTCAGTGTCTCTCTCTCTCTCTCTCTCTCTCTCTCTCTCTCTCTCTCTCTCTCTCTCTCTCTCTCTCTCTCTCTCTCTCTCTCTCTCTCTCTCTCTCTCTTTCACTGTGTGTGTCTCTGTCTCTCCTTATAGATTTAGTAAACATTTCTTAAGTCAAAATTGAACTTGAAGGGACTGAAATTATATTTTGAGATAGCCAATATTTTGAGTTAAGAAGATATTTTAGCATAAAGATTGTTAAACTGTGACCAAAACCTTATTTTGAGTTATCCAGTGTTTTTGAGTTATCAGGATTCCACTGTGTATATATATTATATCTCTCTTTCTCTCTCTCTCTCTCTCTCTCTCTCTCTCTCTCTCTCTCTCTCTCTCTCTCTCTCTCTCTCTCTCTCTCTCTCTCTCTCTCTCTCTCTCTCTCTCTCTCTCTCTCTCTGACTCTCTCTCTCTCTCTCTCTGACTCTCTCTCTCTCTCTCTCTCTCTCTCTCTCTCTCTCTCTCTCTCTCTCTCTCTCTCTCTCTCTCTCTCTCTCTCTCTCTCTCTCTCTCTCTCTCTCTCTCTCTCTCTCTCTCTCTCTCTCTCTCTCTCTCTCTCTCTCTCTCTCTCTCTCTCTCTCTCTCTCTCTCTCTCTCTCTCTCTCTCTCTCTCTCTCTCTCTCTCTCTCTCTCTCTCTCTCTCTCTCTCTCTCTCTCTCTCTCTCTCTCTCTCTCTCTCTCTCTCTCTGTCTCTGTCTCTGTCTCTCTCTCTCTCTCTCTCTCTCTCTCTCTCTCTCTCTCTCTCTCTCTCTCTCTCTCTCTCTCTCTCTCTCTCTCTCTCTCTCTCTCTCTCTCTCTCTCTCTCTCTCATATATATTACTATTAGAAACCCAGCTCTTTTTAGATTTGTACTTCTTTTGACTTCAGCAAATTAAATTATTATGTGCAATCTTGCTATATATATATATGGCATTTAAGAGAAGAAGCATTATGATAAGTTAGCTCAGTTATCAAGAATATTTATATTGTGTTATGCATTAATCATGATTGTTGTAATTTTAATATGTATTGTGAATCACCCCTTTGAATGGGGCCTTGGCCTTACCAACTTAAAAAACCAATTGTTCTCTCTCTCTCTCTCTCTCTCTCTCTCTCTCTCTCTCTCTCTCTCTCTCTCTCTCTCTCTCTCTCTCTCTCTCTCTCTCTCTCTCTCTCTCTCTCTCTCTCTCTCTCTCTCTCACCCCCCCTCTCCTCTGCCCATGAATCCTGTCAATCTGAATCAATGACCTTGTCCCACCCCACTGCTAGACTTTTATGGCAAAATGTCCAATTTAATGTCTTTTCTTATTGTACTCACTGTTCTGTAACTGTGTAAGAGCAGGAGTACATTTGGAATGGGGAGGGCCTGTGCATGTGTGTGTGTGTGTGTGTGTGTATGTGTGTGTATGTTGTCAAAATTTGTTCCATGTCATGGCGCCTAAAAGCCACTGAATCAAACTTAGCAAAACTTGGCAGAAAGGTTCCTCAAAAGTACTGAAGTTGCGGATCGTGGTGTCAAATCTACTAAATGGCAAGCCATATCAGCGTTAGCCCAATGAATCAAGATTTGAATATTACAAAGACACTGATTATTAATCAAAGATAATGGATGGATTGAAAACCAAGATAGGTACAGTGAATATGTGTCATCAAAAAGATCTACGTATGCAGGAAATAAAAAAAATATAAAAAACCAATATGACCCAAGCGTCAAACGTTATCTCTCTTGCCTTTTATCAGTAAGTCTTGATGATAGTCAAGGGATATAATTTGAATGTTACAAATAGGAGCATAACATTTATTTTCCATTTTTATTTCCATTATGAATTATGACATATTGTTTCGATTTTTGCTTCCATTTTGATGTGTGCCTTGAACTAGGAGTACATGATCATGTTTTATTTAATTTCTGCACATTGTTCTATTGGGAAAGAAGGGGTGGTGGGAGAAGAAGGTGGAGGGCAATGGTTAGGCTTAAGTGGTTTTAAAGAAGAAAAGGAAAATATTATTTTTAAAAATCTACTCCAAGTGACTTGATTATGATAGACCACCCATTACAGTAGTGACCAATTTAAGGTGTTACTCTTTCTTTGCAACAAAAGAAAGGGATTTTAACCATTTTCATCCACTTTCGGTTTGAAACAACAGGTCATGAGAACCCAAGGAACACATGGTTTAAGCTAACTACTGACCTTTGGATAGTACCACTGTCATTAGTAACTCTTCTGATAGATTAGATAATAGATTACACTCATGACTGGGGGATTTACTGGTTTATCTATGAGAAGCATTGAATACTGTTGGCTGATTAGGCCAAACTTATCTTTGTCTTGGTCACACTGACAAGGTTTTCTCACTTATGGATGGGAGGGGCAACTGTTAATATAAAGGAAAGGAGCTCGGGGGGAAACTTTATTTGACTTGTGTGTGGAATGGTATTGTGACAGTGTGCTGAAGGATCTCTTCCAGCTTATTGGAGTATTACACTGTATTTCTGTTTGATTGTAGCCTTGGAAAAAAAAGTGAGTTTATTGTTTATCCTCTTTCACTTTATGTTTCTTTCTCTCTCTCTGTCTGAATCTCTAGTTTACAGTTTTTGCTTCTTTTAAATTTTTTTTTAGTATTTGGTATATTCAAGTCAAAGAAACTGAAATCTCTCTGAAATCCAGGCTGCTCCCTCCTGGAGAGCATGTTGCCTCAAGCACATGACCGCACACGTTTTAAAGAAAACAATAGTGTATGTGCATGTGTGTTTCATTAATTTATTGTTGCATACTTTATTTAGTATGCCAGCTCTGCAATCTGCGCTACTTGCTCTCTGTCTCTGCATTATTTTATTGAATGGTTGAACCTTTTGTCTTACATTTTTAAAAAATGTTTTAAACTTTGATTTTTGAGGGTTTTTCAAACCCTGTCTTCTTTTATACAGCTTCTTATTATATGTTACAATGGGATTTATCATTCATAACTATGTTACAATGGTATGTACAATATAGTATCCAAACATACAATTTGCAATCACTTCTTACTTTTCTTTTTCTTCTTCTTCTTTTCAGTTGGTATTGTCTTATGTTAAAGTTTAATACTGCCTGTCTTGTTTCACTATGTTTGATGACATTCTTTCTTTTTTCTCTCATTGTTTGATTCTTCTTTAGTTTGTTTCTCCAATTTATCAGGCAGTGTTTCTATATATTGCTTGTCGATGGGCTTCATTTTTGTTCTCCTTATTTAATTAATTTTTTTTATAGGGCAAGGATAGCAAATATTAAATTAAAAAAAAAGGTTTTGCTCACTTATGCCGATGTGATATAATATCCACCAATAACCGAGATTAGATTATGATTGGCTACATGCATAGCTGACTGGGAGATGGTAAAGTATCATCTCTGAGAAGTGTGGACTCTTAACTCTTGACTTGCTTAATTTTGTCCTGGTGACATGGCTTTCTCACTTATGCATTGGAGGGGCATGCGTGTCTGAGTTGTTTGTTTTTGTTGTTTTTTAATCTCACTTCTCAGTCACTGCACTTTGTCTTCTTCTTGTCTTCTTCTTGAGGATAGTTGAAAGAGTCACATTGTAGCATTACATCAACGAAAACTAGGGGATAGCACACCCGGATCTATGTCTATGACCTGGTCAGCCAGCGCACATTCAGCGTGCAACCAGCATGATACCACGTCCTAGCAACCTAAGCTAACTAACATTGGTTTGGGGTGGAGTGGGGGATGGGGTGGGGGGCAAGGAGAGAGGGGACACTTAGCTTTTTGTTTTACTTATGATGTGTTTTAGGTCGTGAAAATAATGCTTTACGCCCTCTTCGGCCTTTCGGCCATGTGGGGCATTGAGATTTTACTTGGGGATGTAAAGAGAAGGGGGAGGGGGGGGAGGAGGGGAGTGACCCGGAGGATCTCAGCATCATGTGTTTTAGGTCTTATTTCTATCTCAGTCACATGACTTTCTCACTTTCTTTAAGGATGTAAGAGACGTCTTTAATCTCAGTAAAGCTGCTTTAATTTCACTTATGATGGGGGGGGGGGGGGGGGGGGGGGGGGGGGGGGGACTCTGTGTTTTAGAGTCTTATTTTTATCTCACAATTATCAGTCACGTGACATTCTCACTTAAAGCTGGAAGAGACATCTTTAATCTCAGTCAAGTTGCTTTAATTTCACTTATGATGGGAGGGAACTCTGTGTTTTAGAGTCTTATGTTTATCTCAGTCACATGACTTTCTCAATTAAGGATGAAAGAGACATCTTTAATCTCAGTTACACTGCTTTAATTTCACTTATGATGGGAAGGACATCTGTGTTTTAGAATTTTATTTAAATATTTATCTCAGTCACGTAACTTTCTCACTTAAGGGTGAAAGAGACATCTTTAATCTTAGTTACACTGCTTTAGCCAGTGACCACCTCACTTGTGGTGGGAGGGAACTCTGTGTTCTAGAGTCTTATTTTTATCTCAGTCACATGACTTTCTCACTTAAGTTGAAAGAGACATCTTTAATCTCAGCCACACTGTTTTATTTTCACTTATGATGGGAGGGAACTCTGTGTTTTAGAGTCTTATTTTTATCTCAGTCACGTGACTTTCTCAAAGAGACATCTTGAAAGAGATATAGATCTGTAATCTCAGCCAAGCTGCTTTAATTTCACTTGTGGTGGGAGGGAACTCTGTGTTCTAGAGTCTTATTTTTATCTCAGTCACATGACTTTCTCACTTAAAGTTGAAAGAGACATCTTTAATCTCAGCCACACTGTTTTATTTTCACTTATGATGGGAGGGAACTCTGTGTTTTAGAGTCTTATTTTTATCTCAGTCACGTGACTTTCTCAAAGAGACATCTTGAAAGAGACATAGATCTGTAATCTCAGCCAAGCTGCTTTAATTTCACTTGTGGTGGGAGGGAACTCTGTGTTCTAGAGTCTTATTTTTATCTCAGTCACATGACTTTCTCACTTAAAGTTGAAAGAGACATCTTTAATCTCAGCCACACTGTTTTATTTTCACTTATGATGGGAGGGAACTCTGTGTTTTAGAGTCTTATTTTTATCTCAGTCACGTGACTTTCTCAAAGAGACATCTTGAAAGAGACATAGATCTGTAATCTCAGCCAAGCTGCTTTAATTTCACTTATGATGGGAGGGAACTCTGTGTTTTAGAGTCTTATTTTTATCTCAGTCACATGACTTTCTCACTTAAAGTTGAAAGAGACATCTTTAATCTCAGCCACACTGCTTTAATTTCACATATGATGGGTTGGAACTCTGTGTTTTAGAGTCTTATTTTTATCTCAGTCACGTGACTTTCTCAAAGAGACATCTTGAAAGAGACATAGATCTGTAATCTCAGTCAAGCTGCTTTAATTTCACTTGTGGTGGGAGGGAACTCTGTGTTCTAGAGTCTTATTTTTATCTCAGTCACATGACTTTCTCACTTAAAGTTGAAAGAGACATCTTTAATCTCAGCCACACTGTTTTATTTTCACTTATGATGGGAGGGAACTCTGTGTTTTAGAGTCTTATTTTTATCTGTCACGTGACTTTCTCAAAGAGACATCTTGAAAGAGACATAGATCTGTAATCTCAGCCAAGCTGCTTTAATTTCACTTGTGGTGGGAGGGAACTCTGTGTTTTGGAGTCTTATTTTTATCTGTCACCTGACTTTCTCAAAGAGACATCTTGAAAGAGACATAGATCTGTAATCTCAGTCAAGCTGCTTTAATTTCACATATGATGGGTTGGAACTCTTGTGTTTTAGAGTCTTATTTTTATCTGTCACCTGACTTTCTCAAAGAGACATCTTGAAAGAGACATAGATCTGTAATATCAGTCAAGCTGCTTTAATTTCACTTATGATGGGAGGGAACTCTGTGTTTTTGAGTCTTATTTTTTATCTGTCACCTGACTTTCTCACTTAAAGTTGAAAGAGACATCTTTAATCTCAGCCACACTGCTTTAATTTCACATATGATGGGTTGGAACTCAGTGTTTTAGAGTCTTATTTTTATCTGTCACCTGACTTTCTCACTTAAGCCAGTTAAGGATGAAAGTTTTAGTTTCATCTCAGTCACATGACTTTCTCTTTCGTGCATTGGAAGGACATCTGTGTATATAAAAGAGGGACCTGAGGAAACTTTTCTTTGAGATCTATGCAAGCACAGTAAATGCACTGATAGAAGGAATTGGCTTTGTCAGTTTTGTCCAATGTGCTGAAGGATTGTTGCAGCTTAGTGAAGTGTTACCCTGTTCGTTGTTCTTTACAATGTACTTCAGTTTGATTGAGATATCAGAAGAAAGTGAGTTTTCTGTTTGTCCATATCTCTGTCTGTCTTTCAGTAGAATACAGACAGTATGTCTATGTCTGCCCCTGAAGGATTTTACAAAATGGCAGAGACAGAGCTTTTTATATATTGTGATATTTTGTTTAATATATTGTGAGAAAAGGGTTGGGGTGGGTGGTGGGTGGGGCTCCTATTTGTTTTTCTATTTAACTTTTTTTAATCTTAAAAAAACATGTTTTCAAGGGGACCACTAACTGCCGGTCCCTTTCGATGCTCACCCCTTTGCCTTTGGCAATTCCTATTTCTTGTTTTCTTATTATTATTTTTGGTCTGTGCCTACTGGGATTTATTCTTTCTTATTTGTTAGATTCATCCTCACTCAGAATTAATTATCTGTATAGATTTTATAGCTGGGTTTTTTTCTGGTTTTTTTCTTATTTGTTAGATTCATCCTCACCCAGAATTAATTATCTGTATAGATTTTATAGCTGTTTTTTTTTCTTTTTCTTTTTCTTATTTGTTAGATTCATCCTCACCCAGAATTAATTATCTGTATAGATTTTATAGCTGGGTTTTTTTCCGTTTTTTTTTCTTATTTGTTAGATTCATCCTCACCCAGAATTAATTATCTGTGTAGATTTTATAGCTTTTTTTAAAAAACTATCTTGTGCTTTATGCACCCTCCTCCAATATTTGCACTGAAAATGTTCATTGAGAAGCAACATTCTGCCTTTCTCGGGAAAGGGGTTGAGTTAGGATCAGCCTAGGATTATTTTCCTAAAACTGAAAGAAGCAGACTTTGAGATTGAGGGTCATAAACATGATGTACATAATGTACAACTTTGTCGCTGTTTACAATATTCTTTTCATACTTGATACAAGGTGGTTTTTTCCCTGCACATTTATAGGCAATTTTTACATTTGATTCAAACACATTTTACAGAATCAAACCATGGAAAAATACAATAAATGCCAAATGTTGAAGAGACTGCATTAATAAGTAAATTGTAAAGGGATGATACTTATAAAAAAAAATATGTTCTTACTCTTAGTCTTCAAAATTCTATGCCACTTTGTCACTTCATATTAAAAAACACACCAATAGATCTAAAGTTTAACATAAATTTCGTAAAAGGATGATACTTAAAAAAATAAAATGTTCTTACTCTTAGTCTTCAGAATTCTATGCCACTTTGTCACTTCATATAAAAAACCACCCATAAATCTAAGGATTAAGATAAATGTCATGATCATTTAAGATCCTTAATTAATACCCATGATTGTTACTCTATGTCATTTGAGCCTTCAGCTTTCATTAATAATTAAAAGTAGGTTAAAGCTTTACAACAAAAAGTAGGTTAAACTTAAAGCTTGATTATTAACAAGGCTTTCTATTGAAAATTATCTGTTCCTGACTCATGATACTGAATCATGCGTGCCACTGACATAAAATTACTGCCCTTGTGCGTTGCAAAAAAGCAGCATGAAGCTTAACAAAATGATCTACCCCTGATTCGTAATACTGAATCATACTGAATCACTCCATAAAGTGATCACCCTTGTGTGTCATGAAGAAGCAATGTAAAGCCTCGTTTAATGCAGCATGAACCAAAGTTGAAGTCTTTCTTAATACCGTCTGTATGTTGCCCTCACTCAGACATCATACCTGTATGTGTACGCTGCTTATCGCTTCTTAAGTTGAGTTCATAAAAAAACAAGCTTATCAGAGGGATTGCTCAAGCTTAGTCTTTCTCTGATAAAGCGCAAATGTAGCTTTTTAATGTCACATAGATTAGGCATGTTGCAGGTTTATACTTTCACTGTTTTCTAGACTTATTTAGAGATCCTTAGGTCTACCCCCACTTTTGCACATGGTTTTTAGTACTAAAGGTAATCAGGTGGTCGTTAAGCCTGACTTTGCTGGGAGATCAGTCATTTTCGTTCAATGTTCTTTTTTTGATATTGGAACTGAAAAATAGAAGGTTTGTCTGTTTGTTTGTTTCTTTCCTCTGCCTTTACTCTCTTTCTTGGGGGCCTTCTCTACCACAACTCCACTCTCTGTGTCTCTCTGAGTCTCAGTGCCTCAACACGCCAAAATATTGCATTAGTATAGTAGTAATAAGGATTCATGTTCTAGTTTTAACAATACTGTATCTTTTATGGCATTGCCATTACAATGCACATTTCTAAATTCAACTTGATTCCCAACTGTGGAGAAGTTGACACGTGGGCGTAGGATGAGATGGGGGTGGGGGTGAGACATGACATTGCATGCTTGTTAACATGCACTAACATGATGCAACTGACAAGGAGTGATGGAGAACTAGTGACAGACACTGAAAGAAAGTGACAGTGACAACCTTTAATCTGACTAATATTATACTGATAAGCTTGCTATCCACTAATCCAGTGGTATCTTTTTCTCAGGGATCCCATTAATGAGATTGGTAATACATTGGGGGTTCAATCTCCAATCATGTGAGAGGAAGCTTCAAATCATGTGTTCTCTTCTGTGAATGGGGAGGCCACACATGTAGTGTAGAAAGTGATCTTTGCCTGTGCACGTGTTTGGACTCTTGTGTCTGTGCTGTTCAAGCTGTCAGAGAGTGCTGAGTGAAAAGAAATTGGAAGTGTGCTCTGATTAATAGAATATAAAGGAACTGTCATTATTAGTAGATTTATTTACTATTTGGGGTAAGTGTAGTGTTGTGTCATGAAGTGCAGTATAGTGTAGTGTTGTTCTGCGTGGCATAGCATATAGTGTAATGTGTGTGTGCATGTGTGTGTGTGTGTTTGTGCATACTTTTGCATTTGCATATACATGTATCTGTGTCATGCGTGTGGGGATTCCAAACCCTCTCCCCCTATATTTTATTTTTTTGTTTAATGTTTAAATATTTTTGCCAAATATGATTTTTTAATAGACTGGCATAAAACTAAAACTAAATAGTTTTAAGAGTTTTCGTTTCCTATAAAGTTGTTGCTTGATAATATCAACCCCAAATGGAAGCTACTTCTTCCTATAAGTGTATGGTCATTTGATTTTGTATGTGTTTCTTAATAAAATTGATACAAAGGTGAGAGGAATGAGTATATAAAGATATGTGTGTCTCTGTAAATGTTTCCTAGGCAAAGTGCATTTGAAACATAAATTACATCTATATTTATCTACTCGTAGCAAGAGTTGTAGCTTTGAAAATGAATGGAAATTATGAAAAGCCCTAGCTTTGGGCAACTAGTTGCTTGCAATAACACCAACATTATTATAATGTTAATCTTGACAGAAGTCACATGTGTGTCATAAATGTTAAAGAGAGACTGTTTGCTTGGCTTCCTTTGTTAACGAGCTTGGTAACCTTAAGGCAGAAAAGGAGAGAGAAATTATGTGACAATGATTCTTTATGACAGAATCAATATTATTTGCACTTTTAACACTATGAATAGGACATTTTATGTTAATGTATTTAATTTTTTGTTATCAGAGTTTTGAGATGTGCTTGGATACTGCTTTTAAAAAAAATCATTAATGATACCCTCAGGATAGATATTAATGTTAATCTTTATCAGAAAACGGCCGAAATGTAGGGTTTGAGTGTGTGTGGGCTGGCCGTATGTATTGGGGTATGTTTTATTTTATTTATTGTTTGTGTAGGGTGTGTTTGTATCTCTTTCTGTGTCTGTCTCTGTCTGCATGTGTATTGTATGTGTGTGTATGTGTGGGCATATGCATAAGGACGTTTTACTAGGCCGGACCACAATCAGTTGAGCTGCTACTGATAAAACCATAGATGCACATTTTGCAAAAGAAGATCTGTTGTATTGTTGGAGTGCATTCTGTAAAGCTGAACACACTTAACTGTTGAAAAGTTTGAAATAGGAATTGTGTCACAGGACGGGTTATCATTGATTATTGTTAGGCTTCTGATAGGCAATGCATTGTTCGAACAAATCAATAAACTATGCTGTAACATTGAAAGGGTATTCATTTAAAAAAAAGCAAATTGTTTTGTTCATTATTGATTGATTAAGTTTGTTTTTACCCATTCAGTTGTTTTCATTTATTTTTTCATGCACAATAAATTGTCTCAATTCAGTTTTGTTAAGAAATTCTCTGTTTCTTTAAAAAAATGTTCCTTTCTTTCTTTTTTTCTTTCCTATTTCAGCACCCCTTCCTCTCTTTCTGTCTTTCTTTCTTCCTTGTTTCCTTTTTTATTTCTTTGTCTGTCTTTCCTTTCGTTCTGTCCATCTTTCCTTCCTTCATTTCTTTCTTTCTGTTTTCCTTCCTTTCTTCATTCAAATACCCCTTTTCGTTTTCCTTCCTTCCTTCTTTCTTTCTGTTTTCCTTCCTTTCTTCATTCAAATACCCCTTTTCGTTTTCCTTCCTTCTTTCTTTCTTTCTGTTTTCCTTCCTTTCTTCATTCAAATACCCCTTTTCGTTTTCCTTCCTTCCTTCATTTCTTCCTTTCTGTTTTCCTTCCTTTCTTCATTCAAATACCCCTTTTCGTTTTCCTTCCTTCTTTCTTTCTTTCTATTTTCCTTCCTTTCTTCATTCAAATACCCCTTTTCGTTTTCCTTCCTTCCTTCATTTCTTCCTTTCTGTTTTCCTTCCTTTCTTCATTCAAATACCCCTTTTCGTTTTCCTTCCTCCCTTTTTCTTCTTTCTGTTTTCCTTCCTTTCTTCATTCAAATACCCCTTTTCGTTTTCCTTCCTTCCTTCATTTCTTCCTTTCTGTTTTCCTTCCTTTCTTCATTCAAATACCCCTTTTCGTTTTCCTTCCTTCCTTCATTTCTTCCTTTCTGTTTTCCTTCCTTTCTTCATTCAAATACCCCTTTTCGTTTTCCTTCCTTCATTTCTTCCTTTCTGTTTTCCTTCCTTTCTTCATTCAAATACCCCTTTTCGTTTTCCTTCCTTCATTTCTTCCTTTCTGTTTTCCTTCCTTTCTTCATTCAAATACCCCTTTTCGTTTTCCTTCCTTCATTTCTTCCTTTCTGTTTTCCTTCCTTTCTTCATTCAAATACCCCTTTTCGTTTTCCTTCCTTCATTTCTTCCTTTCTGTTTTCCTTCCTTTCTTCATTCAAATACCCCTTTTCGTTTTCCTTCCTTCATTTCTTCCTTTCTGTTTTCCTTCCTTTCTTCATTCAAATACCCCTTTTCGTTTTCCTTCCTCCCTTCATTTCTTCCTTTCTGTTTTCCTTCCTTTCTTCATTCAAATACCCCTTTTCGTTTTCCTTCCTCCCTTCATTTCTTCCTTTTCATTTTCCTTCCTTCTTTCTTTTCTTTCTTTTCCTTCTTCTGTCTTCTTTCACTTTTTATTTTGTTCTTCCATTTCTTCTGTTCTTTTTATTTATCTACATTTCTGTCTTTCTTCCTTCCTTTCTTTTATCCCGTTCCTTCTTTGCTTCTGTTTTCTTCCTTCCTTTCTTGTATTCCGATTTTTTTCTTTGCTTCTGTTTTTTTTCTTTCTTCCTTTCTTTTATTCCGTTCTTTCTTTGCTTCCGTTTTCCTCATTCCTCCCTTTCTGTTCTTTCTCTCTTTCTGACATTTCATCCTTCCCTTTTTTTTCTGTTTGTGGCACTCAGACGCAAACATGCTGACGTCCAGCCAGGAAGGCGAAGAGACCTATTTCGTCAACGTCATGTCGGGGCTTCCCGAGGGTCAACCCCAGGGGACCTTCTGCATGAGGGTGTCGGGCAGGACCACGGCCATGGAGCTCCTCAGGAAGGTGTGCCAGCAGGCCCAGGTGGGGGTCTGTCCCAGCTACAGGCTCCAGGCCCCCAACGGCTACTTTGTCCCCCAGGACCAGACCCTCAGCGAGTTCTACAGCGTGCCGTCCGGGGAGGTGCTGATGTGGGTGTCCACAGGTGAGCGGATTGTGTTTTGGTGGTTTGTAACTTTGTGTTAGGGTGGAGAGAGAGGGGGAGGGAGAGAGACAGACAGACAGAACAGAGAAATGAAATGAAACGAAACAAATTTTTATTTATACAGGGTAATGAGATAAGCATTGCTTTTTTTACACTCAGCCCTGTGTCCAGACAAGAAAACTAACAGACCAACAAATAAGTAATGCAAAAACATAAGCATGAGAGAGATTAGAGAGAGAGAGAGAGAGAGAGAGAGAGAGAGAGAGAGAGAGAGAGAGAGAGAGAGAGAGAGAGAACGAACGAACGAACAAAATGTTATTTATACAGGGTATTGAGATAAGTATGCATACTTTTTTTTACACCCAGCCCTGTGGTAAATGAAAATATTGAAATAAACAACAATTAAAAACAGCAACAACATCCAATGAAATAATATAATAAACAGCAAGCATGAATATCATGTAAAAAGTGAAAATGTTGAGGGAGAGAGGGAGGGAGAGAGGGAGGGAGGGAGAGAGAGAGAGAGAGAGAGATGAGAGAGAGAGAGAGAGAGAGAGAGAGAGAGAGAGAGAGAGAGAGAGAGAGAGAGAGAGAGGGGGGGAGGTGGGTAGAATGGAGGGGAGAAGAAAGGAGGGAGAAACAGAACATCCCCTGTGGGGATGTCGGGGGGCTCTTGTATAAATAGTTCCCCCACCTTCTGGAAGTTCTGTGCTTGTAACTTCCTGTAATCTGACTCTCTCTGACTGCCTTTTTTCTTTCCTTGCTGTCATCTACTATATTTCTGCCTTTCCGGTCCATTCTCCTGACTTTTTTCAAGAAACACTTTCAAAACGATTTCCTCAATCCGAAGTCGGACATGCTGGGCCTGATTATTTCTTACTTAGAAATGGCACATAACGGCAGCATGACGCATCTGCGCTCATAATTGACAGGAAACTGTTTGAGCGATCGAAGAAGAAGAAGAAGCAGAGCAGTAGAGGGAAAGAGACAGATAATTTGTTTCTTTAGAGCTGTGTGTGTGTGTGTGTGTGTGTGTGTGTGTGTGTGTGTGTGTGTGTGTGTGTGTGTGCTGTTATCATTACTATAGGATCTCATCTGTGTGTTTATAAATAAAATGTATAAATGCTTTTGTTTTGTAGGATTTGGGGGAAAAGTACTATACATAAGAAATTATATATGTAGTTGTGCTTATTTGGGGGTAAAAGTAGAAGAAGAAGTGGCAGTGATAGTGGTAGTGGTGGAAGAAGCAGTGCCATATGTTTTAGAGTACAAGGCGATACTTTTCCCCCAGACTGAGACCCCTGCGCCTTATAATATGAATAATAAAATGGTAAGAAAATATAATAACAAAATCTGGATTTTGTGTAAAATTTATTTGGGGGGGGGTGGGGGGGGGGGGGGGGGGGGGGGGAGGCCTTATTATAAGGCGCACCTTATAGTCTGAAAAATATGGCAATAGTCTTATAAAACTTAAAAAGTATAGTTTCATCATCATCTATATCATCATCATCGTCATCATCATGGTCATCTTCATCACTAACACAAGGAATCTTGTTTCCCTCCCACAGAGCATCTTCCTACTCGTAAAACGGGCAAGTGCTGGAGCATGTACTGGCTGGTGGGAATCATTAGCCTGATGATCACTGTCATCGGTCTGACCACAGTCACCTACTTCTACATCTACACAGAGAAAAACTATCAGGTGACTAGCTCGGCCTGGGTTGCAGGAAGCTGAGGAAAGGCCATATTACTTGGCTTTTAGTTTTAGTTGATATTACAGTCAAAGCTCAGTGTTGTGACCATCCTACAGACTGAACGGGGGCTCATTTATTATTAAATAACCAGCGACTGACCAACTAAAACTGTCTAGATTGCGTTCTTGGCATGCCTGTTAGTTTGGGTTCATCTATATAGGCCTATTTATAAGTTGTAATATTTATTCTATTTTTGAGAAATATTTTCGAGAACTGATATTTTTTTGTATGTTAGGAATTGTAGTAAATTATTTTGAATTCAGCCTGCTTATGTAGAACTGCTTCAAAATGTAGCTACCTGTAGTTAGTACTGTATTTTCTTTTACTATGAGACCATACTTGTTTTCACAGTGAGACCCCTGTGCCTAATAAAAATGACTACTAATATAGTAAGAAAATATAATAACACTAACAGCATCTGAATTTTTGGTCAAATTCGGGGTGGGGTGGGGTGGGGTGGATTTTTGCCTTATACTAAGGTGCGCCTTATAGTCCGAAAAATACTATTTTGATCGTTATACTTCATTTTCAAGTAATGGGGCCTTTATTTTCATCTTGGGAAAATTGTATCCAGTTGATATACAGGGAATGCAATCATTTTTACTTGATAGTTTTTGGAATTGCAAGAAGATGTGGCTATAGTGATGCCTTTTTCTAACATCATGTCAGTCATGTGTGTGTCTGTATGTGTGTGTTTACTAATCTGCACACAAGACTGCATTTATTGAACGCTTTTGATTTTATGAAACGTAAAGGTACACTGATAATTTTTTTTATACTTGGATACCTTGATTATTGTCATTGATAATTCTGTTCCAGGCCTTGTAAATGTTAGAATATGAATCGCTTTTGTAGTTTTTGAATTTTGCACAAAGCCATAGTTATACTTGTTTTGCTTGCAGTATGCTGTGATGTTTGATGCGGGCTCGTCACACACATCCATGTTCATTTACAAATGGGAAGGAGAGAAGATTAATTCCACAGCTGTGGCTATTCAGGATGGAGACAAGTGTAACACAAAGGGTAAGTGGATTCATTCTGGGTTCATTGCTCTATGTGTGCGTGTGCGTGCGTGCGTGTGTGCGTGCGTGTGTATATGTGTGCATGCATGCGTTTGTGCATACATGAAAAGGCATGCTTGTGTGTGTGTGTGTATGTGATTTATGTGTGTGTGTGTGTGTGTGTGTGTGTGTGTGCACGCCCGCATGTGCATGCAGTTGTGTGCATGTGTCTGACTCTGTGTGTGTATGCATAAATACATGAATGTAATCAGATTGTATTTATCGACAGGCGGAGGGATATCCTCTTATGCCAACAACACATCTGCGGCAGGAGCGAGCCTTGTTGATTGCCTGGACGATGCCAAAGATCGCATTCCACATGCCAAGTACAGTGCCACCCCTGTCTACCTGGGGGCTACGGCTGGCATGCGCTTGTTGAAGTAAGTTTCCCCCCATGGGGATGCCGGGGGGGAGGGGTCTTCCGTACAAATAGACCCCCCACCGTCTTCTGTACAAATAGTCCCCCCACCTTTTGGAAGTTCTGTGCTTGTAACTTCCTCTAATCTGTCTCTCTCTTCGACTCTGCCTTTTTTCCTTGCTTTGTGTCATCTACTGTCTTTCTGACTTTTTGACCCATCCTCCTGCCTTTTATTCCCAAAAAATCTTCCATATAGTTTTCTCCTTTGAGCTCCTCTGAAATGGGAATGTGTCGGCTGAATGCAGCGAGGTGACCAGTGAAACCTGGAAAATGGACACATACGTACCTGTTGTGGCCTTATGGCCTGGGAACGCAGAAGAAGAAGAAGTAAGTTTGTTCTGCTGATGTTACACACATTGACACAGAGTGTTGAAGTAAGTTTGTTCTGCTGATGTTACACACATTGACAGAGTGTTGAAGTAAGTTTGTTCTGCTGATGTTACACACATTGACACAGAGTGTTGAAGTAAGTTTGTTCTGCTGATGTTACACACATTGACAGAGTGTTGAAGTAAGTTTGTTCTGCTGATGTTACACTCATTGACACAGAGTGTTGAAGTAAGTTTGTTCTGCTGATGTTGCACACATTAACACAGAGTGTTGAAGTAAGTTTGTTCTGCTGATGTTACACACATTGACACAGAGTGTTGAAGTAAGTTTGTTCTGCTGATGTTGCACACATTAACACAGAGTGTTGAAGTAAGTTTGTTCTGCTGATGTTACACACATTGACACAGAGTGTTGAAGTAAGTTTGTTCTGCTGATGTTACACACATTGACAGAGTGTTGAAGTAAGTTTGTTCTGCTGATGTTACACTCATTGACACAGAGTGTTGAAGTAAGTTTGTTCTGCTGATGTTGCACACATTGACACAGAGTGTTGAAGTAAGTTTGTTCTGCTGATGTTACACACATTGACACAGAGTGTTGAAGTAAGTTTGTTCTGCTGTTGTTACACACATTGACACAGAGTGTTGAAGTAAGTTTGTTCTGCTGTTGGACACACATTGACACAGAGTGTTGAAGTAAGTTTGTTCTGCTGTTGGACACACATTGACACAGAGTGTTGAAGTAAGTTTGTTCTGATGTTGGACACACATTGACACAGAGTGTTGAAGTAAGTTTGTTCTGCTGTTGGACACAGATTGACACAGAGTGTTGAAGTAAGTTTGTTCTGCTGTTGTTACACACATTGACACAGAGTGTTGAAGTAAGTTTGTTCTGCTGTTGTTACACACATTGACACAGAGTGTTGAAGTAAGTTTGTTCTGCTATTGGACACACATTGACACAGAGTGTTGAAGTAAGTTTGTTCTGCTGTTGGACACAGATTGACACAGAGTGTTGAAGTAAGTTTGTTCTGCTGTTGTTACACACATTGACACAGAGTGTTGAAGTAAGTTTGTTCTGCTGTTGTTACACACATTGACACAGAGTGTTGAAGTAAGTTTGTTCTGCTATTGGACACACATTGACACAGAGTGTTGAAGTAAGTTTGTTCTGCTGTTGGACACACATTGACACAGAGTGTTGAAGTAAGTTTGTTCTGATGTTGGACACACATTGACACAGAGTGTTGAAGTAAGTTTGTTCTGATGTTGGACACACATTGACACAGATGTAGCCTTTTGTGCCCTGACAGCATCATTTGAGAAATACTTGTCCAATCGGGGAAATAGAAAACAAGTTCCCCCGTGGGGATCCCAGGGAGTCTTTTGTATAAATAGTTCCCCCATCTTCTGGAAGTTTTGTGCTTTTAACTTCCTCTATCTGTCACTCTCTTTGACTCTGCCTTTTCCCTTTGCTTACTGTCATCTACTATCTTTCTGTCTTACCCCAGGTCCATTCTCCAGCCTTTTTTCAAGAAACACTTTCGAAAAGATTTCCTCCAGCCGAAGTCAGACTTGCTGGGCCTAACTATTTCTTAGTTAGGCGCATAACGGCAGCATGACGCATCTGCGCTCGTAATTGACAGGAAACTGTCTGAGCTATCGAAGAAGAAAAAGAAGAAAACAACTTCTTGCCCAAAAATTTGTGAGGCACAGGTGCTAGTTGTTGTACTGTTCTGCCTGACAATTTATTCGGATTTATCGGGGGCAGGATGGAATGAATTATGACATAAAACTGTAGAAGAAAATGCTAAGGCTTAAATAGGGAGAAAGGAATTCCTTTAATTGATATCTTGTTCTGATAGAAACATTTTGCATTAAGTAATAGTTGGAGGGTGAGGGTGAGAAAGGAATAGGATTGGCACAAAATATGGTATACTTTTGAGAGATTGTGCATACATATGTGTCAAGTACTTGTTTTGTTCTAATAAGTAGGTTTGTCTCAAGAGTTGTAGCCCCCCCCCCCCCCCCCCGCCCCCCAAAATAAACCCCACCCCTTTGCAGAATGTTTGGTTTACCATGAGTAACTGCACCTAAAGTGAAGAATTATGTTTTGTGTTGCTGCAGCAAAGAGAATGCTAGTGCCAGCAATGGCATTGTGCTGTCGGTGCGAGGCACGCTGAGCAGTAATGAGTCATGTTTTGTGTTGCTGCAGCAAAGAGAATGCTAGTGCCAGCAATGGCATTGTGCTGTCGGTGCGAGGCACGCTGAGCAGTAATGAGTCATGTTTTGTGTTGCTGCAGCAAAGAGAATGCTAGTGCCAGCAATGGCATTGTGCTGTCGGTGCGAGGCACGCTGAGCAGTAATGAGTCATGTTTTGTGTTGCTGCAGCAAAGAGAATGCTAGTGCCAGCAATGGCATTGTGCTGTCGGTGCGAGGCACGCTGAGCAGTAATGAGTCATGTTTTGTGTTGCTGCAGCAAAGAGAATGCTAGTGCCAGCAATGGCTTTGTGCTGTCGGTGCGAGGCACGCTGAGCAGTAATGAGTCATGTTTTGTGTTGCTGCAGCAAAGAGAATGCTAGTGCCAGCAATGGCGTTGTGCTGTCGGTGCGAGGCACGCTGAGCAGTAATGAGTTATGTTTTGTGTTGCTGCAGCAAAGAGAATGCTAGTGCCAGCAATGGCATTGTGCTGTCGGTGCGAGGCACGCTGAGCAGTAATGAGTCATGTTTCGTGTTGCTGCAGCAAAGAGAATGCTAGTGCCAGCAATGGCGTTGTGCTGTCGGTGCGAGGCACGCTGAGCAGTAATGAGTCATGTTTTGTGTTGCTGCAGTAAAGAGAACACCAGTGCCAGCAATAGCATTGTGCTGTCGGTGCAAGGCACGCTGAGCAGTAATGAGTCATGTTTTGTGTTGCTGCAGTAAAGAGAATGCTAGTGCCAGCAATGGCATTGTGCTGTCGGTGCGAGGCACGCTGAGCAGTGAGTTATGTTTTGTGTTGCTGCAGTAAAGAGAATGCTAGTGCCAGCAATGGCATTGTGCTGTCGGTGCGAGGCACGCTGAGCAGTAATGAGTTATGTTTTGTGTTGCTGCAATAAAGAGAATGCTAGTGCCAGCAATGGCGTTGTGCTGTCGGTGCGAGGCACGCTGAGCAGTAATGAGTTATGTTTTGTGTTGCTGCAGCAAAGAGAATGCTAGTGCCAGCAATGGCGTTGTGCTGTCGGTGCGAGGCATGCTGAGCAGTAATGAGTCATGTTTTGTGTTGCTGCAGTAAAGAGAACACCAGTGCCAGCAATAGCATTGTGCTGTCGGTGCGAGGCACGCTGAGCAGTAATGAGTTATGTTTTGTGTTGCTGCAGTAAAGAGAATGCTAGTGCCAGCAATGACATTGTGCTGTCGGTGCGAGGCACGCTGAGCAGTAATGAGTCATGTTTTGTGTTGCTGCAGCAAAGAGAATGCTAGTGCCAGCAATGGCATTGTGCTGTCGGTGCGAGGCACGCTGAGCAGTAATGAGTTATGTTTTGTGTTGCTGCAGTAAAGAGAATGCTAGTGCCAGCAATGGCATTGTGCTGTCGGTGCGAGGCACGCTGAGCAGTAATGAGTCATGTTTCGTGTTGCTGCAGCAAAGAGAATGCTAGTGCCAGCAATGGCGTTGTGCTGTTGGTGCGAGGCACGCTGAGCAGTAATGAGTCATGTTTCGTGTTGCTGCAGCAAAGAGAATGCTAGTGCCAGCAATGGCGTTGTGCTGTCGGTGCGAGGCACGCTGAGCAGTAGTGAGTTATGTTTCGTGTTGCTGCAGCAAAGAGAATGCTAGTGCCAGCAATGGCGTTGTGCTGTCGGTGCGAGGCACGCTGAGCAGTAATGAGTCATGTTTCGTGTTGCTGCAGCAAAGAGAATGCTAGTGCCAGCAATGGCGTTGTGCTGTCGGTGCGAGGCACGCTGAGCAGTAATGAGTTATGTTTTGTGTTGCTGCAGCAAAGAGAATGCTAGTGCCAGCAATGGCGTTGTGCTGTCGGTGCGAGGCACGCTGAGCAGTAATGAGTCATGTTTTGTGTTGCTGCAGCAAAGAGAATGCTAGTGCCAGCAATGCCATTCTGCAGTTGGTGCGAGGCACACTGAGCAGTAATGAGTCATGTTTCGTGTTGCTGCAGCAAAGAGAATGTTAGTGCCAGCAATGGCATTGTGCTGTCGGTGCGAGGCACGCTGAGCAGTAATGAGTCATATTTCGTGTTGCTGCAGCAAAGAGAACACCAGTGCCAGCAATGCCATTCTGCAGTCGGTGCAAGGCACGCTGAGCAGCTACCCCTTCAAGTTCATGGACCCCCAGAGGCAGGCCCGCATCATCCCCGGGTCCCAGGAGGGCGCCTTCTCCTGGATCACCAGCAACTACGTCTCTGGAACCTTTGATGTGGTCAGTGAGGGGGAGGGGGGTCATGGAAGAGAAGAGTTACGGCTTGGTGTGTACTTTTCCATATTAACAGCCATACTGGTTTTTGTCCTTTGAAAGCAGGTAATGGCATTCAATGTCATTTTTAGCATGCTGAATGCCAATGTGGAATCGTACATGAAAGTAAGACAGGGAGAAGGTTGTCAATATTGCTCATTTTAATCAATCTTCCTTTAGTTCAAGCATTAGACTTTGATACAAGTCATTTAAACAACACTGGAGGCTTATTACAGTTTTCTGGCACTTGAAGTGATGGCCAGGGATCTCCATCTGACTCTGCATCTACGTTGGGGGCTGTTGCCAACGATAGTCCTTTGCCCCTCAGGAGGCTTATCAACAACATGATTTATTCCAAAGGAAATGACAGGCAAATTCTTTACAAAAGCAGAATAGGATCAAATGCAATTTATCATGGTAATGGAAGAATACAGGTGTGTATGTTAAAAAAAAAAAGAGCAACAACAAAAATCAACCAGTTTTTTTATTTTTATCCCTTACAGCATCCGCCAACAGATGAAGTCGTTCCAGAATTGATAGTGAGCTCGGTGGGAACGCTGGATCTGGGGGGCGCCTCCACTCAGATCACGTTCATTACCAACAGCACGGAGGGCATTCCGGAGGCGGACCACTTTGTGACAGACCTGTACGGCACCAACTACTCCCTGTACACCCACAGCTACCTGTGCTATGGCATCAACGAGGCAGTGCTGCGCTTCAAGGCTGTCGTTATTGAGGTGATGGGGTGGCTCTCTTTCTTCTTCGATCGCTCAGACAGTTTCCTGTCAATTATGAGCGCAGATGCGTCATGCTGACGTTATGCGCCTAAGTAAGAAATAGTTAGGCCCAGCATGTCCGACTTCGGCTGGAGGAAATCTTTTTGAAAGTGTTTCTTGAAAAAAGCAGGAGAATGGACCGGAAAGGCAGATAGATAGTAGATGACAGCAAGCAGATGGAAAAGGCAGAGTCAAAGAGAGTGACAGATTAGAGGACGTTACAAGCACAGAACTTCCAGAAGGTGGGGGAACTATTTATACACGGGGGGAATCCCCACGGGGGGCTGTCTTTCTTTGATGATTTGAAAGTGGTTAACAAATGTAAGCAGTTATCAGCAACTCGGATTAAAGTCTCGTTTGGAGTGGAAATTTGTGAATATATTTTTTAGTGACGGGCATGTTTATTGCTTTACTTATCTACATGTTACATCAGGGTGTGTCTGTGTGTACGGTCTAAGTTTGTATTTGTATAAGAATAAAAAACAAAACCCAGAACTATTCAAATGGTAAGGGGTCAAAATATAAGTGAAATATACCAGGTAACGGAAACAAATGGCTATGTTCAAATCAACAAAGACTCTTTCTGTTGTCTGTATTTTTGTTTTTACACCTACAGGAAACTTGCATGTTAGACTGAACATGCTCATGTGAACAAATAGCCTGCTGCCGTTTTAGTTTACGCTTGGTATGATTTAAAAAAAAAGGAAGAATGGGTTGTGTTTATAAGTGTGTGACATTTTAAATGTGATAGATATCGTTGGTTGATGTTTTGATGGTCCTGATGTAGCTCTTTATAGTCAGCAGTGCTATTAAAAACTAGACATAACTTGATTAGTTGCATTTTATGGGGAGAAAGATCCCTGATGTGATAAACATTCTGCTGCAGGCGGGCAGGTTTGGCCCTGTGGTGGACAACCCCTGTGCGCCCAAAGGGAGCGTGGTGAACGTGACGCACGGGGACGTCTTCGGCACGGCCTGTGTGGATGGGGACGACGCTGTGCTGCACTACGGTCACGCCATTGTGGCTGCTGACCACAGCGACAAGGTAAGGGGGTTTATCGGGTCAAGGAGCAGCATGTTACAATGGCCTGTGGATGGGGACGACGCTGTGCTTCACTACGGCCACGCCATTGTGGCTGCTGACCACAGCGACAAGGTAAGGGGGTTTATCGGGTCAAGGAGCAGCAATGTTACAATGGCCTGTGGATGGGGACGACGCTGTGCTGCACTAGTGACTACGGCCACACCATTGTGGCTGCTGACCACAGCGACAAGGTAAGGGGGTTTATCGGGTCAAGGAGCAGCAATGTTACAATGGCCTGTGGATGGGGACGACGCTGTGCTGCACTAGTGACTACGGCCACGCCATTGTGGCTGCTGACCACAGCGACAAGGTAAGGGGGTTTATCGGGTCAAGGAGCAGCAATGTTACAATGGCCTGTGGATGGGGATGACGCTGTGC
Organism: Phymorhynchus buccinoides; assembly: GCA_017654935.2. Classification (NCBI taxonomy): domain Eukaryota; kingdom Metazoa; phylum Mollusca; class Gastropoda; order Neogastropoda; family Raphitomidae; genus Phymorhynchus; species Phymorhynchus buccinoides. The sequence goes on along the minus strand of CM065683.1, from coordinate 41,737,034 downwards.
TGCACTAGTGACTACGGCCACGCCATTGTGGCTGCTGACCACAGCGACAAGGTAAGGGGGTTTATCGGGTCAAGGAGCAGCATGTTACAACTTCCCCAGTTTAACACAGAATTCTGATTTTGCTATGGGAGTATTTTACAATGTTTGTAGTCATCTTATAAGGTGATGGGGTCTCAATAGCATTGCCTTATTATTCATAAGATACAGTAATTACCTCGGATAATGTGACATTGAGGCCATATTATTTTTAATCTTTGACTGTTTTTGACACTATTTCTGTGCTGAGGAAGCTAACATATTTTACGGACAAGGCGCACCTGATTATAAGGCGCACCCCCCAATTTTTACACAAAATTCAGATTTTGTTATTATAGTTTCTTACTATATTATAAGGCACAGGGGTCTCAGTCTAAGAAAAAAGTATCGCCTTATAGTCCATAAAATACAGTATGTTTTGTTTTTGTCTGGTCGTCTGTTTGCAACACTACTCAGAAAGTTATTGAATGGAAGATTTTAATTAAATTTGGTGGAGGGTTAGTATATCATCCAAAGTGCATTCCTATTGATTGTAGAGTTGATGTGGGATATCATTTAGATACACAATTGTTTTTAACCCTTTCACTGCCAGAAATGGTCTAGAGAAAATATATCTTTACTGACTTGTCTAAACCATAAACCATCATTCCAGGACTATGACATCAAAAGTTATGACATCATCAATGACATCACACACCACGTAGTAGACACAGGACTGGGCAGGGAAGGGGTTAATCTATATTTATTTTACTTTTTTTTAACGCTATTTAGCCGAGGTGCGTCTATGACCTCCAGATTGTAAAGGAGGCAACTTCTGTTCCAGAAAACCGGACAAAGATAAGTCCATGATGGAGTGCCTTGCCCAAAATACATCCACACTTTTTTGGCCAAAGAGCTTTAGGAAAATCATCGACAAAGCATGGGTGGTCCTTAAATGCCAACTAGCCCCAAGGCTGCAGCATTGAGAGACAATGCTCTGGCTCCTAGTTTCAAATTCATAGTCTTTAGCTGTAATATTATTTCCCAACCTTCAGCCTCAACTTTAGTGTACAGTCGTCTATTGACAGAAGATGTTTTTGACAGCTTAAGGCACAGATGTTGTAATGGCTATGAACAGGTTTTCCTTCTTAATCATTTACAGTGGAACCTCCCTTATAAGACCTCCCATTATTAGACTCCCTCCCACATAAGACCTACTTCTCTGAGACATTGCCCTTCTTTGCAAGTATTAAAATGACCTTTATAAGACCTCTCCCTTATAAGACATCATTTTGGATGATTTTTGGAGGTCTTAAGGGAGGTTCCACTGTATATCTGAATGTAATAATAATAATAATAATAATAACTCTTAGATAGCACCGTTCTCCTGGCGCAGCAGGACTCACAGCACTTTACAAAAAACATACATACAATAATCATGAAGAAAAACAACATAATTATACAAAAGTGGAAACACAACCATACAAAAATCCATTAAAAAACAAACAAACATGGATGATGATCTCATATAATCAATGTAAAGCTACATGTATTATGGATTATGTCTAGCATGATGCCTAACTGCATACAACATTGAACCTAAATCTATCCACGACATAATGCTGTTGTATTTCTGTATTCCATTGTTACTTTCTCATGACATTTATTTGTGTTTTTTCCACAGAACACAGTGTACTCGTTGCGCGGGAGCAGCGACACTGCAGCTTGCAGGTCCCTGGTGAGCAGCTCGCTGTTCAACTTCTCCACTCCCTGCCCCTACCCCCACTGCTCCTTCAACGGCGTCTTCCAGCCACCTGTGGTCGGGGACTTCTTTGTGAGTAACGGTGCCCCCTTCAGTGTTATATTGCATTGCAGTACCTTAAGGCCGTGTACACACATAAGCGGATATTCCATGCGGAAACCCGTGCGCAATCCCTAAATAAGTGAAACAAAGAAGGGAAAAAATGTGCGCATGTGTCCGATTTTCCCCTATATGCGGAAACTTTTATCCTTCTTTCTTCCACTTATTTAGGGTTCTCCATGCGGAACTTACATGTCTAATGTGAACCCGGCCTTATTGTTCAAGGAAATTGATCCCAGTACAATGTTGTTGTTTTTATCTCAATGTTAGGATACAGTTTGTGTTGTTGTTGTACCCTGGCTTAAAGTCTCCAGGGATCATCCCAACAACCAAAGCACTTGAACATTATGGTACAAATGCACCAGCTAGGGATGAAAACATTACGTGTATGACCGTTTTTGATTACCCCACCATGATGTTATGCTAGGAGCTTGTCATGGGTGAAGACAATCCCTGCATAACAACATTTTGATGTAGCCTTGGTGTTCTAGCCTATGTCAGTTGGTCTAGCACAGCCTTAAACCAAGGCATAGGATATAGTTTGTAATTTTATTCATACATCTTTTACTTTTAAAGTTTAATTTTAAAGAGTCATCGTGTTTGATGGGATTCCCTTCTCTTGGTAATCAGGATTAAGTTGCTAATTGTCTTGCTAATTTATCATTGTCTTTCTTTGATGTTCATTTGCTGGTTGTCTGTGCCCACATCTGTTGACTTGCTGGTTGTTTGTGCTGTGTGTGTGTGCATGCACACGCGCGCACGTGTGTGTGTGTTTGTGTGTATGTGTGTGTCTGAACAAACGAGCGAACAAGCCCATCTTGTTTAATGAGGGATAAGTCAAAGAGTAAGCTCAATATAGGCTTTTTTTCACCCAGCCCTCAAGCAATAGAAAAAAAGAAAAAAGAGAGAGAGAGAGAGAGCACTTTCGTATATGTGTTTTGGGGTGCGTGGGTTGTTCAGTTTTGTTATTTTGTTATTTATTGCGTTCTTGTTGAATGAACATTATTTGTAAAGTGCTGTGTGCGTGGGTTATTGTCCAGTTTATTATTTTTGTTATTGATTGCGTTTTTGTTGAATGAACATTATTTGTAAAGTGCTGTGTGCGTGGGTTATTGTCCAGCTTAGTTTTTTTGTTATTTATTGCGTTCTTGTTGAATGAACATTATTTGTAAAGCGCTGTGTGCTTGGGTCGTTGCCCAGTTTTGTTCTTTTTCATTATGTTAAGTTTGTTGCATCCTTGTTGAATGAACATTATTTGTAAAGCGCTTTGTGCTATTTCGAGGTAAATGCACATATTATTATTATCTGTTGGCTTGCTGGTTGCTTGTGCTCACAGGCCATCAGTTCTTACTACTGGACCATGGACTTCCTCAACCTGACAGAATCGGAGTTCATTAGCTACAGCAACTTTTCCACCGCCACCAATTCCCTGTGCGCCAAAGACTGGCAGGAGGTGAGTGTTGTGGACTGATGTGTGTCAGTCATGTATAACTGTTGAGGGGCAGACACACTGTATACCATGATGATCCGATTGTGATGATGTCTGTGAGTCATGATTCACGTGAAATACTTCCGTCTAAAAACAACTCTACTGTTTTCGTTCCCTATACTCATGTAGACCGCAATACACGAATCAAATAAAATGTCTGATACTAAAATACAGATATTTCATCAGATTCGTGTGCGGCGGACTACAAATATAGTGAACAAAACTAGTAGGATTTCATCAGATTCATTTAGGTAGTAGAATTTCACGAGAATCATGCCTCACAAATGTCACAGTTGGATCGCATTGCGTGCAGTGTGTCTGCCCCTTTGTTGTCTTGTATTTTAAGAAAGGCAACTGCTTTTGAAGAAAACTGGGCTGACTTTTTTGTTTAGCTCATTCAAGTCGTTCCACCCATATATGGCCGGAATTAATATATAAAGCTGTCAATTTGATGGATTTGTTTCAAGGGAAGTAAATCTGTGTGCACACCACACTTTGGTAACTTCTAAACTCGCTTCGCTCCCTTAGACCACACTTTTGCCTCTTACTTTGTGTTTGTAGTGGTTTGAAGTAGGAAAACTAATTGCTGTAGGGAGTTTTTCTATGTAAAGTCTATATATACAAAAGTCTGATCTACCACTTCCCTATGTCTAAACCTGAAGTAAAAACCTGTAATCTTCTTTCATTTCTCTTTTTGTTTATGTCTGTTTTGTTTGTGTGTATGGCTGGAGTGATTTGTGAGTTTTTTTAATAATTCAAAATCATTGCAATGCGAATGAGTTAATGAATTGGCCAAGATGCATCCCAACTGTTTAACTGAGAAGGGTTAAGGACAGTGTTTTGGATGGTCCCCCAAAGCCAACAACCTTCCAAGGCTGCAGCTTATAGAGCATTGACTTGAGATGTTTCTCTAGTTTGAGAACCATAGTCCTTTGCAAAATACTAAGGTGTAAACAAATTTCTCAATAATCATTGGTCATACAGCCCTGGTTCTCACCTTGGCAACAACTTTACGATTGAAAACACAAAATCGTAATATAGTTATAAAGCTTTTTGTGTATTGTACACTTTAGTGGTGTTTCTTTTCTTTGATAATTACAGTTCTGCACAAGATGGGGATAAAGACCTGTATGCTTCTATGAGTGTGTATGTGTGTGTGTGTGTTGTTTCTATGTTTGTTTGCTTTTGTGAGGGTTTGTATGTGCTGATGTGTATGTGTTTGTGTGTGTGTGTGCACACAGTTATGAGCATTCATGTTTGCTTATGTGCGCATGCGAATGCACGCTTGTTGGTTTCCTTTTATTTTGTTTTATCAACACAGGTGGAACACATGAAGACGGAATTGCCGTCATCTCTGCCGTGGTACTGCATGGAGTCCATCTACGTGGACACCCTGCTGGTGAAGGGTTACAGGTTCGATCCTAATACCACCTGGAAGGGCCTCCACTTCGTCAAGTCGGTGAGCAGCTACGCACCTTGCCTCAAACACTAGTTTGCTTAACTCATTCAAGTCGTTCCGGCCATATATGTCCGGAATTAATAGTTAGCTGTCAGTTTGATGCATTTGCTTCAAGGGAAGTAAATATGTGTGTGCACCATACCTTGGTCACTTCTAATCTCGCTTCGCTCCCTTAGACCACACTTTTGCCTCTAACTTTGCTTTTGTAGTGGTTTGTTGTGGGAAACTAATCGGTGTAGAGTTTTTCTATATAAAGTCTATATAAAAAAAGTCTGATCTACCACTTCCCTATGTCTAAACCTTAAGTAAAAACTCATAATCTTCTTTCATTTCACCTTTTGTTTATGCATGTTTTGTTTGTGTGTATGACTGGAGTGATTTGTGAGGTTTTTTTAATCATTCAAAATCGTTGCGATGCGAATGATCCTTTGACTTGCTGCATGAACTCTGAGGAAAAATGTCTACGCTTTAGGGTGGTACACATACAAATTATAATAAAATGACCTAAGCAAGATAGACCCATATATTCTGGTAGATAAATGAATGCCGCATATTTTCCAACCAATCGTAGCAGAGAGAAACGGAATAATGAACTCATGGATCAGGGGAGATAATCCATAGGTTCGTTCTGTAATGACATGTAAACATGAACAATTAAGGCTGCACAGACATTGTAAATACTATTTGATGCTTTCTTTGCTTGGAATGAATGCTCCATGTTTCTGCAAGTTTGTTTTATAAAACAAAATATCAGTATGAACCCAAAAAATCCCAGTGGGGATACCGGGGGTCTTTCGTACAAATAGTTCCCCCACCTTCTGGAAGTTCTGTGCTTGTAAGTAAAATGTAACTTCCATTAATCTGTCACTCTCTTTGACTCTGCCTTTTCCCTTTGGTTTCTGTCATCTACTATCTTTGTGCCTTATTGGCCCATTCTCCTGCCTTTTAAAAAACAAATCCACAATTTTATCTTTTGAGTTCCTCCAAAATCGGAATGTGTTGGCTGCACGCAGCGGGGAGACCAGTGAAAACTGAAAACCGGACACATATACGTACCTCATCCATTATGGTCATATGGCCTGGGAACGCAGAAGAAGAAGAAGAAGAACACCCCCCAAAAAGCCAGAAATGTAAGGTTAGTATGAAAGTGCTGAGTCGCAGAGCCAGCATAAGTGAGGTCCTCCTCCGAGGGTGCCACCACATTCTCTCTTTTCGCTGTTTATTTTTTAACCATTTGACTGAGTGGGAAGCAAGAGAAAACGTCGCTACGTGACCAATTTGGATGTGTGTTTCAGATTAGTGGTGTGGACGCTGGATGGACGCTGGGCTTTGTGATCGACGAAAGCAACCAGCTGCCGGTCACCTCCATCAACCACACCTTCACCACCACCATCTTCGTTTTCCTTGTCATCGTCTTCTGCCTCTTTCTCTTGGCCTCCGTCATCTTCATCTACCACGCCTGTCGTCGGTGCCAGTGCCCCACCAGGAGGCTTTACGCCGAGCTCAATGGATACGCTCCCATCTAACTCAACGGATATGCTCCCATTTAGCTGTATGGATAAGCTGCCTACTGACAGAGATTGCCTACCCTAATTTTTGGTTTCCTGGAAGAAAAACTTAAAAAATCTGCAATTTACCGTATTTTTCGCACTATAATGCGCACCCTCCCCAATTTTACACAAGATTCAGATTTTGTTATTATATTTTCTTACTATATTAGTATTCATATAATAGGACACAGGGGTCTCACTCTTTGAAAAAAAGTATCGCATTATAGTCCGAAAAGTACGGTACCATGATTTCCTGGAAAATAGTAAGAAAATGCAGCTTACTAGTTACTATCGACAATGTCGTTCCTCTTACTATGCCGATTTATAAGACCAAGGTTAACAAAATGTAAGACAGTGGACCTTTTGTTATCTTCCTCAGCATGATGAACAGCCTTTTTGCATATCTGTGATCGTATGACAGTTACTTTCTTCTTTGGGGCGGTAAAAACCTGCGATACACAGTCAAAACTGCCTTTTGGTTCAGTTTGACGCCGTCTTTGCATGCAGAAAAAAATATAGGAAATGGCATCAGCCACTCAAAAACTGATAATGGTTGCACTTTACAATTTCGGCAGTTCCAAATGTCTCAAATTTCTTCTGGATCAGGCAGCGAAAAATCCTATTTTTTGAACACCTCGACCAATTTTCTTATTTTCCAGGACAACTGCAGACAACCCTTGACAGTAGGCATCTCTGTTCTAACCCAACATATTTCGTATTGCTTATAGGATAATTGCCTATCTCAAACTTGGGCAAGTTTGTGATAACAGTTGGAAAAGAACCTCTTGAATAGAGTCTTCGCCTAACTTGGACAAAAAATGTTATCAAAATCATCACTGAGGTTATTTTATGAAGCTCTCCCACATTTTCATGCGAGTTATACAATGGTACTTTTCTTCATTCTTCTCAAAACTGCAAAAAGTTTTTTGGAAAAAGCGAGTTAGACAATTATCGTATAAGTGTGAGGTTGTGCTTCCGTCTAACATAAAGGATTGCGTCTTCTCCCCCGAATAATCCTGTATATGTATTATGTGCATCCTTTCTGTATTCGGTGTATGATAATGCTTCATCAGAATACTCTCATCTTGTCTTTTCTAGTGTTTGTGTGTTGAATGTATCCACTGCAGTGGGTAACGTGAACCTAGCCTTTTTGGTTAACAAGAAAAGATTTGGGAAGGCGTTTAGCAAACTTTTAGTGTGTGTTTGTGTGCGAGTACTTTTTTTGAAATTGTAGTAGGGGGTGATTAGGGAGGGTAAGGCAGATTGGAGAGTGATGTTTGCGCTTTTTGCTTTTGTGTATTTAACCAAAATGTTTTCCTTTATTTCAAAACAATGATTTTAAACCAAAGAAGTGTGTTTGTGTGCGTGCGTGCATGTGTGCATGCATGTGTGTATTAGAATTAGTAAAAAGTAGTGAATTTTCTTTTTGATTTTGTTTGTGCTTTTTTTGTTTGTTTTAAACAAACTTCTGTTTTCTTAAAACTGGAAACATGTGCGTGTGTATGTGTGTGTGTGTAGGATTGTCTCTTTTTTTTAATTGATTAAAATTGTATTTTTGAAAGGCCAAACTAACAAAGGTAGAATGGAATGAAAAAATGTGTGCTTGATTGTTTTAGCTTTATGATGACACTTTTTACCACGAACGAACATTTTATCATGCATTTTGTACGTTTATTTTCATTTCCCTAACTTCTAGAGAACATTTGAAGAATATTTTTTAAGTTATGAAATGGAAATGACCACTATTAGAATCAATCTGGCAAAATGGTCTAGGAATAAGTATATCCCTCTTGAATGTTTTAAACCAAAAAATTACATTCCAGTGTTATTCCCATTAAACTGATGACATTATAATTGACGGTATGACCTCTGTAAATTTGTCCTACATGGCAGTCAAGGTGTTAAGTTCATGCGTAAAACCGTTGAGAGTGCAGAATAGCTTATGTGATAGACCATTGAAACCCATGATCCTGGTGATTGTGATTATGTGGTTGTGGATTTTAATTCATGCTATAACAATCAATCAATCATACTTTATTATTTCAAGACTGAGACATTTGCATGAGGTGCAATAACAGAAAATAACACGATATTGAAAAGACATAGACACGTCAAAATGCATCAATAGAAAACATCAGTACTAAGATGTTTCTTTTATATTATTTGTACCGTATTTTACGGACTATAAGGCGCACCTGATTATAAGGCACCCCCCCACAAATTTCACACAGTTTTGTTATTCTATTTTCTTACTATATTATCAGTCACATTATAAGGCACAGGGGTCTCAGTCTGGGGAAAAAGTATCGTATTATAATCTGTGCAACACGGTATATTGTGTTTTTGCTTTTTAGTTTGGTTGTTTTCCTTTTAGAAATGAAAAGTAAATGTTTTTAAATAATGAAAAAAGTCTTCTTTTCTAGGCACTAAAGAAATTAATGTTTTTTTGTAGTGACCAAATTATTTTGACCAAAGTGGACTACAGACAAACCCCTATTTTACGACCCTCTGTTAAGCGACCACCTCTCATTTGAGACCGGATTTGTTGGCACGGATGCATTTTACTATGTAAACGACCTCCTCTAAAACGCGACTTGCGACCGCCATTTTATTGGTTTTTATGACCGTTGTTGTCGACTGCATAGACTTTGAGCAAAGGGAAACAACCACGGTCAAGGGCCTGAAAGCGGAGTCGCTTCCCTTGTTGTAGAAAAGATGGCGGAAAGCGTAGGAAAAGCATGAAAACCACTGACTTTGAAAAAGAAAACCACTGACTTTGGACGAGAGTGGAGGTGATTAAAAGAAGTCGGCAAAGTGAAACTGTAATACATCGATTGCACAATCCTATGGAGTTGGAAAGACCCAAATCCAGTTTTAATATTGTATGTGTGCATGAAGAAGAGAGTATGAACTGTGCTGAACTTTTTCTTTCTACGGCTGCCAGTGAAAACCTCCGTCATACGACCCCTCCAATTTACGACCGATTTTTCAGGACATTTTGGAAGTCTTAAAATAGAGGTTTGTCTGTACCTTCTTTTTTAAATTTTGACTCAAACTATTACACTCCATTTACTTATGTCTGTTATTCCAGGTAAGATTTCATAGTGATTCTGTGCAATATGATGAAGAAATTTTATCATAAATTTTACATTTGAAGATCATTTGTTTGAATATGTTATGAGTAAATGAGCAGTTATAAGCTTGCTTATAGTCATTATTTTTTGGGTCCTTAAATAGTTATTTATTTGCATGTCCAATATGTAACCATTATTGAGAAAACAATATTTCAGGAACAGGTTTTAATTGTTAAAAGATGAGGGTAATGCTTGCTGTTTTCCATGATAATTAGTGCCAGCTTTTTATTGTGATAAAAAGAAATGGCCTGTGAAATTGTATTGCATTAAAACTGTCTCTGTGTAATATTATATGCCATCGTCCTTTCCTATGACAGATATTCTGACTAAATCCTAAATCCATTACCATTAATCAGGGTGCTGATTTTCCTACAAATGTCGCCATAGGGTAAGGGATAGGGTTAGAATCAGTTTACTGCTATTTTCATCAAAGCTTCATGAATTAACTTTTACCCCCAAAACAACCTCTCAAAGCAAGATCCTGAAGCCAAAGTCCACCATTTTTTTCTTTCTTTCGGCACTGTTCACATCACTTTTTTCGATGAATTTGCAGCAGTGGTCAGTGGTGATTGTTGAATTAAGTAGGCTTTCAATTTTATTTTCACAGAATATCTTACAAAATAGCAATTTTTTTATGATGTTTGGGAACTACAACACTGATTTTTAGTGTGACTGTTTTAAACGCTTGCCATACTTTTAGCCATGCTGTGTGTTACTGGTGTTGATTGATTTTTAGCATACTTGTACGTAACAAGCTTGATTTGTAATATACTTGTATGCTGTATATTAAGTAGAAGTGTAGTTGTAGTCATGTGATTGTAGACTTGTGGCTTCCTGAAGTGAAACCTCGCAATAATGGTGTGAAATAATCCTGACACCACCACCCCTAAGAAGAAATATGTGTGTGTGTGAGGCTGGAAACTTGATAACAGGAAAAATCATTATGGAAAAATAGCTCTCTGAAAGTGGAGAATTTGTGTATGGATGGTTAAGTTGAAAGATGCCACTGCTTTGCCATTACAAAGTATGAATGTTTTAATCATCGTGTTTGTAGATGTTTGTAGCTTTTTTGTTTCATCTATCATTTTTTTTCTCTTAGATTTGTCTCAATTCTTGTATTACATGTATTTCAATAAATTTTATGAGTGCAGATGGTGCTTAATGGCATTGTATTAATTATGATTATGAATAATATGATCGTCAGCAATGGAGTGATAAATAACTTTTTTTTTTATAGTGGTGAACTTCATCTTCTTTGAGCATTTTGTATGTCATTTAAAGTATCATTTTTCATGCTTGGTGCGTGTCTCTTGTTAAAGTGCACTTCATAAACCACTGGGCTTTCAATACACATTTTTGGTGCAGTTTTAGCAACAGGTTAGCGAGGAGCTTAAATGAGTGCTTGTTAGTCTAAATCTCTAATGTTTTCTTAGGTGGCGCACTGCGCAGTTTTAGGACATCTTTTGTTCATTTGTTTCTCAGGAACTAATAAAGATATCTTATTGAAATTTTGCACACTTATTCAGTACATAGTCCTGCCTATTTCCACCAAATTTGAAGTCGTCTCTATGTGAAGGGGTTATGAAAATATGGTAACCACCCCAACAAATTTCACATGAAATCTTGGCCCTTTTCCAGCGCTGGATTGAAGTGCTGCATGGTGATGCTGATCATTTCTCCATTTTGCCAAGACACCAAAGGGTGCAACTAATAATGCTTGAGTCATTTACTCATATTTATTACCCTGACGGGATTCTGTAATTTTTTACCATTGTTTGACAAGATGAAGAACACGAGTAAATGACTCAAGCATCCTAATTTTGTGTTAGTTGCACCCTTTGATGTCTTGGCAAAGTGGAGAAATGATCAGCATCACCATGCAGCACTTCAATCCAGCGCTGGTAAGGGGCCAAGATGTCATGTGAACTGTTTTTGGATGGTTACCATATTTTCGTAACCCCTTCACATAGAGACTTCAAATTAGGTGGAAATAGGCAGGACTATGATTAGATTAGATTAGATTAGAAATAGGGATGAAAAAATATAGCCGTTAGGCTTTCAAAGTCCCATCTTTGCATCTTTATTTTTATTTTTACATACTCAAGGTATATCGTGCACTCAGGTTTTTGCATTGAATTAATCATCGTATTATGTCTTTATTATGTCTTCATTATGGCTTTATAAAATTTTAATTGGTCGAGCTCATTTTTAAAGCTGTTAGTATTAGGTGCTCTCTTAATGTTAGTTGGTAGTTGATTCCATAAAGGTGCAACTCTGTTAGTAAAAGAATATTTTCTTGTGTTAGTTTTACAATATTCAATAAATATTTTATCAGTGCTATTTCTTGTTCTGTCATAATTTGTTAGTTTGAAAAATTCTGTTGCATTTAAATCATCAATATTATTAAATATTTTATAACTTTGTATTAGATCAGCTCTTATTCTTCTTGCTTTCAAACTTGGAAGATTCAGGCGTTCCATTCTCTCTCTATACGAATAGTTATTATATCCATCAATTAATTTAGTTGCCCTTCTTTGCACCTTCTCTTTCAATGTTGATTGTCTTTTCAATTTGGGATACCAAATAACATTACCATATTCTATCTAAACTAACTAAACCTTTGTATAAATGCAGGAAAGTATCCTGATCTAAGTATGAACAAGTTCTTTTAATAATACCAAGCATTTTATTTGATTTCTTAACAGCATAATGAATATGGTTATCAAATTTAAAATTTTCATCAAAAATTACACCAAGATCCTTTTCTTCTGTGCACTTTGATATAACATAGTTGGTACCATCTTTAATCATAGTATAATTATTACAAGTGTTATTGTTACCCAGATGTAAAACTTTACATTTTGAGGCATTACAGTATAATTTCCAAGTATCTGTCCATTTAACTAATGAATCTAGATCATTTTGTATCTCATCTTTATTTACGGATGTATTATTTATTTTCGTGTCATCTGCAAATATCTTACAAAAGCTAGTTATGTCCTGTGGCAAGTCATTTATAAAAATCGTAAAAAGTACTGAATAAGTGTGCAAAAGTTTATTAAGATATCTTTATTAGTTCCTGAGAAACAAAAATGAACAAAAAATGTCCTAAAACTGCGCAGTGCGCCACCATATTATGACACTCGTCTTTTGAGTGGTGAAAGTACAGTAGTTACTCTCCTAAAACTTATAAATTAACCCAACTGTTCAAAGAAATGTTCTCCTTTTTTGTACTTTTTGTTTTAATTGGGGATTAATTATTATAGGGTAATGCTTGCTAGTTTTCAATGTGTACACATTCTAACTTTGACTTTGTTTTAGCATACAAATATTTTAGAGTTATTCCCATGGACTGATGTCATCTCCGTAAATTTTACTTACAGACGTGGCACTCATTTAGGTAGGTCATTTTTTTAATTTACGGTAAGACTAGTGGCATTTTAGTGACAAAGTCTTGTGAGCAGGGTATGGTGGTGTTTTTTTTTTTTTAGGGGTCATGAACTACTTTACTACTTCTGAAAAATCACAGGGCAATACATGAATCAATCCAGATCCTTTCAAAACTTCCAACCTCAACTGCGCCATTGCACCAATCCATCTCCCCACCTCCAGTATTGTATTTTTAATGTTATTTGTATTATGTATGATTAAAATGCATTCGACTTACTGCTCAAGACTATCAAGTGAAGAACTCTTGGCTCAAGACTGACTCGTCTGGCGGGTGAGTGCAAGAGCCAGTTTGCTGAAGCTGGAAAAGTTTATGTTGCTGAACGTTGGACAAGAGAATTGCCTGTCACGCAAAGGGTCAGTCACAAGCTATTGTGCAGTGGGCGGGCAGGGCCAGTGGTGACACACTGGCTGTGTGGTGAATGCTTACTGCTTACTCACATGATACTTCAGTGGCGGATGCTACGTCATAGGACTCTGGGATTTGTGTATAGCCGCAGCGTTCTAACTCTTGTTCATGTGTGTTGGTGTGCGTGTGATGGTTGGTATGTGTGTCTAAAAGTAAGAACTTGCTTCTGCACTTGAGCAAGAGGCACACCTAATTCTGTATGTACAGTATGATTTTTTTGAAAGAAAAACATCATGTGCATGTAACAACTCTTTTCAGGAATCTGCGTGACCATTTTCAACCTTGCATTTTCAAAGCTGTAATGGAGTATCTGAAAGGATATGTAGGAAGGAGGTCTGTATTTATGCACATTCCAAACTTTTAAAACGGTGTAGTATGTACTTGCTTGGGTGAGTATGAATGTTGAGTTTATGGTACTTAGAGGTCTCACACCACAGCTTTAAAACACATCAGAGAATGGGAACAAAGACTTGCGTTGGCTGTTCGGCTGTCACTCAGTTATACGGTTAGCATAATTACAACTTCAAAGGGTAAACCCTTATTGACCTTCACTGAGACCAGAATCACTATCAATTGAATGGGGACTGTATTATCTAGCTTTGAAAACGTCGCACTGTCTCTGTTTGACTTTAAGAATTTGAAATGCTCTTACCAGCGATTTTGAAGGCAAGTTCTTTTTTTATTATTGCTTTTTCAATACTGAAGAATGCATTCTTTTGGGAGGAAAGAAGAGGTAGTGCCTATTTTTGATTTTTTTTATGTCTCCAATATTGTCTCCAATTTGTGATAGATGGAATTATGTCTTTGTTATAATGAAATACATTGTGACAAATCAACAGTTTTTGACCTGTGTGTGTGTGTGCGAATGTATACGTGTGCGTGATAGAGAGATCAAGAGAGAGAATTAACATGGGTGCCTTTGTTATGAAGTTTTGTCCCTTGAATTCATTTTGGCATTCACTAAAATTTGTGAAATCAGTATAAAAAACAGGAAGCTTTGAAAAAAGCAGTTTCGATGTGACATTGCAGAAAGACAAAGAGAGAGACTCAGCGAGAGAGAGAAAAGAGAAAGAAATGGATTTAAAGAGAGAAAGAGAGATGCATACTCCAATCAATCAATATTTTTATTGTCCATTTTACAGGAAATTCATACACAAAACAATGGTTTTGTTGTGATCCATTTTATTAACCAACATTCAACAGTTTTTTCCCCAGGCATTTTCAAACATCAAGTGAAAAGTATGTCATAGTGGCATTTCTTCAGAAGAGAGAGAAACGCTGATATTCAGACATGCTTAATTTCAAAGTGACTGACCAAATAATCTATGTACAAGCATGCAATATATACAAGTGACTGATCAAATGATCCATGTACAAATGTGTAATATAATGTAGAGGCCTATGAATAGACAGCACCTTTTTACCTTTCCTCTCCACCAGTTCACAAACATCAAAAACCCGTATTGTGCTCATTTGCCCTAATAGTCTGTCAGATCAACACACCAGGGAAACCATCTTAGCAGTCAGTATACATACTGCATCACTGAATTGCATCCAAATTCACTTATCACACCCAGCAGCTGACTTCCAGCCAAGTTTTGGTGGTATTTACATCTACAATTGTGAACACACTGCAGCCACAAAACTTTGTTTCAGGAGGTAACAATTGCTTCCATTTTATACAACACAGACACCTGGTACATACTTTACAAGACATCACTAAAATCAAATTCCATGCCCGCTTTCTAGAAGAGCCAATGTTTTAAGTTTCTGTGTGATCAATTCAGTATATTAGGTGTTTCTTAAAAAAATCAAAAGTACACTTTTGAATATTCTTTTACTTCGAAATATTTGAATTTAATAATAGAATACACATAAATTTAAAAGAAAATATCAACAATGTTAGTGCTTCAAGGAAGTATTTTTGTGAAAAAAATCAGCTTGAATCAAATCAACATGTTCAACGTGTAAAAGCAACAACTGTTTGTTCACACAAATGAGTTCACCATTCTTGATACATCCTACAACTCAAGCTTGGACTTTGAATAAGCTGTTTGCACAGTGTTTTGACAGCACATAAAAATTTTACAGCACAGATGATACACTATGCCTTGGCATGAGGCTGTGTCAGACCAGTTGACATAAGCTAGAACGCCAAGGCTACATCGAAATGTTGTTATGCTCTGAATGGTTGTGCGGGGATTGTCTTAAGCCATGACAAGCTCCCAGCATAACATCATGTCTAAAATCCCCCGAAGACGGAGTGTGGCTGCCCACATGGCGGGGTAATCAAAAACGGTCACACACGTAATGTTCTCATCCCTAGCTGATGCATTTGTACCTTAGTGTTCAAGTGCTTCTCGCTGTTGGGATGATCCCTGGAGTCTTTTAGCCAGGGTAAGCCAACCAACCAACCAAGATGATACACTCAGTGTTTGACATCAACATGTATAGCAAACATATCTTAATTTTTCAATCTTTGGAGCTGAGGCAATCATTCACATTTATTTAAGGGAAATACAAAAGTCCAATTTCCTACACAATTACCAACACTGTTTTGATAGTTCTTTGATTCAACGTTGTCATCGAAACCAAAGTCAAATTACGTCTTGCCGCATATCATAAAGAAACCATCTGAAAACATGAAATTGCCTTGAAAAATCTTTCTGTCCTTTTTTTTACAAGTGTTATTGCTGTCTCTGTCTCTAATAGCATAAAATTATAAAGATACATTTTGTCAATCAAATAAAGTTCGTTTCTTCATAAAGGGAGAAGAGCCAAATAAAGGATATATTTTCAAAATTGTTGTTGCCTGTCTGTTACTCATGGGACTACAGATTCCCAATCAATTTACCCTTGGATATTTCTCTCTCCAGTCCCCTCTCTCCACCTCTTAATCTTTCCCCATTCTCGCTCTCTTTCTCTCAGATATATAACAGAAAGACTAGAATAAAACATTATTTTTACCATGAAAGACAAACCTTTACATGAAAACATTATTTCACTCCACCCCCCCAAAAAGAAACAAAAACAACAATGGACTGTAGAGAGACCAACTTACTAATAATATATTTTTCCTGGCTGTACATTCTTTGTTTAAAAAAAGCAACAACAAAAAGCAACCATTTAAGAATCACATCTGGCCAATACAAGTGGACTAAAGTCTCAAAACAAAGTTTTAAAGATGACAAGTTGAATCATTTTTAGCTCACTCAGGACGAATGAGCCGGATCTGGCTCATGGCTCGCACCACCGTTTAGAACAAATGATGACCCGGCTCCGGCTCATAAGCATTTTCAAGACGTTTTGATTTCTAGCGTACAACCAGCTTTCAAGTTCGACATCATACCCTATTTTCAGTTTGCTTTGACCTTACCTCTCTTGAAATCAACCAATCATTGCAGAGTTTACAGTCACGTTTGGTTGTAGAGGGGGGTCAAAGGTAGGAATATGAGATTTTCCTTCTTTCTATGTGCTACATGTTTTCATCAATAGGACACAAACGACGAAGGTATGGAATCTGATATTTTACGATCGTTTAGTGCATCATGTAAGTAATCTTATCTGAAAATATCAGTCCATAACTTTTTTGTGGTGATGTGATTTTGAATCTTGTTAAACAGCCAGCTGCCTGTCCTGGGGGCCGTTTCACAAGGGCTAACGTTACATAGCGTGAGCGCAAATCGGCAAAAACGGTACTAAGAAACACGTCTTTTGCCAACGTTTGCCGAAAAAGTTTTGTGGCTACTCCCAAAGTATGTCTTGGCGAACTATCACGTGACTAGCATGGGGTGAATACATTTCTTGTTGTTGATTGGTCCATTAAAGTTTGGTTAAAATAATACCTTTTTTTGACCAATCAGACTACAGCTTGTAATATTCTTCGGCAAACGTTTTCTAAAGTGTTTCTTAGACCCCTTTTGGCGTAAGTTATGCGCGCGGCGACCATAGTCTAGAGAAACTCGACCCTGAACGATTGTAAGGGGAAACAACTGGCCAATACTGAGTGAGTTAAGATCAGTTAAATGAAGAACTTTCATCCTCATCTATCATCAGCGAAAGGAGACAGATTATCCATAACTTCAGCAAGAAATCATCACTACACAGAAAATGTTACGGCCTTGGAGAAACGCTGAAAAAAATTAACATTGCGTAAAATGCTGGAACATGAACACTATATACAGCCAACAGGAATCAGTTAATATACAAGATTTCAACAACTGACACAACATAAGCATAGTCAACAAACACTGAACACAGACTTTGAGGAACACAGATATTTCAAAGCTATGGCAGTGGATTAAACTAATAGATATGTTACACAGTAAGAACAGAGGGTAAAGAAAATGACGTTTGAACATGTGATACAATATCTAAAACACAATTTCACAGCAGTTTTAAACAAGCAACAAGGGAAATGTTTGGAAATGTTATATAAAATAACCTTTTGATTGTCTTTCTAACACTACAATGACAGTTGTTGTGCAACAGAAAGACCTCAGCAGAAAGGCACCAAAGCCAACAGACCTGACTTCATCTACCACAGTATAAGCAACGCCAAGCAGACACATTTACAAACTGACATGCAGAAAACAAGCTTTCAAGTCTCCAGATGCCATCAAGTCTTCAACAGTCTAAGGGAGGCAGTTCTGCTAGAAAAGCGTGATTTGTCTCCCTTGGCTTACAAAACTCAGCTTGGCCATATTTCCACCTCTCGGCCCTTCACTGCTGTGGATCAAGGATTGTCAGAGCGTCATTGTATTGGAGTCAGAGCGGGTTGAGGTCTGTAGCTGGATGATGATGCGTGTTGCCTGGATCTTTGAAAAGCAGAAATGGTGTGGAGGGAAGATGTGAGCGTGTCCTCAGAGCAGTTTCACGTTCCTTGCATCCTCTGCATCGCCATCAGACCCCCTCCCTGGACCGACAGGATGACGATGTTTTCTTCATCTTTGGGTTGGGGTAGTCCCCGAGTCTTCTTGCCTTGGCCATTTGTTCCTCTCACCTGGCCGTCCCCTTCATTTCTTCACCCTGGGCTTGATGGGAAGGCCGCCTGTCGGGTCTCCCCCCTCCACCTTCTTGATGGCATCGTTCACGTAGTCTGTGGTGTTGCCCGCAATGACTGTTCCTGAAACATGGCAAGGAAACAGTGTCAATTTGGTTTGAAAGGGGAAAAGCTACGTGGAATTATTCTTTCCAAACTAAGATGATGAAAGTTTTCTTTTAAGTTTCATTTTAGACAATGGTCTATTATTCTATTTTGAATTATAATTTTTTTTTTTTTAATACTAATTTCTCTTTTTATTAATCAATAAAATTTTCAATTTGATAAGATCATGGATATATTAATCAATTCTATGACTATTATTATTCCATGAAATTTGATGATGACCTGACAACAATCCCAAGTTAAAGAATGCACAAAAGCTAAAAGCACCAAATCTACCCATGCCAACATCCTTCAAAACCTTCTTTTCCTAAATAAATCGGTAAATTTGAAAGGAAGGACTTGCCATGGACCAAGATGAGAAAACAACAGACATGAATAACTTCAGCTTTTCAGTGACAGAAAGGATGCAAGATGACTTACTGTGTCTAATTTTGACGATGTCCTCGAGCTGTGTGGTCAAGGTTTTCTGGGATGGAGGGGAGGTCAGCTTGCCCTTGATGCACAGCTGGGCTCGGTGCTTCAGCTGGGGCCAGATGTCGTGAATCACCTCCAGCAGCTCATCTGACCACACACCAACACTCTCTCTTCAAAACACTTCAACGACACTAATATTTCATGAGCAATTTTAGGTATTGTTTTTTTTAATTTTTAATATGCTTTCATACATTAAAAATAATATATACACATGCAATATGTTTTGTTTTGTTCTTTTACTTCTGCCAAAGAAGTAAAGTTTTGATGCTTGTTTGATTGTCTGTTAGTTCTAAAAGTTATAAAAAGAATTTGTTGAGAGTGTTAAGTTGGATAATGAACCAATGAACAATCTGTCCTAGAGATTTAACAGATCATGGGATTGTAATTCACATACAAAAAGAAAAATACAGATTTTTGTGTGTGTTTTGGCAGGATTGCTAAAACGGAGTTACTAATTACTTTAAGTGTAACTATTTGAAAGGATGGAGAGGGGGAAGAATGATCAATGAACACTAAGGAAACAAGAAAGAAACAGAAAGAAGAACTGAAAGAAAGGAAGAGAGAGAGAGAAAGAAAGTCAAGAAGTGTAACTCACTTTGCTCGCGGTCCAGCCCCATCAGCTTGATTTTGTTGGCCTCATGCTGGGCTTTCTTCTTCAGGCGGCAGGCCCTCGAGGCCAGCTTGTTCTTTTCCTTGCGCGACTTGCTACGCACGTGGGCCGGCAGGTCCTGGGACACCTGGCAGCTGTTGATCTGCCGGTTCAGCTTGAACAGCTGCTGCCCCAGCTGGCACAGCTTGCGGGGGTTGGGCGACACCTCGTTGCCGTCCCCTTTGCGGGCCTTGCCCCCGTGCCGGATGCCCACCAGGCTGGTGCTCTGGGCGTCGAACACCGGGTCCTCGAAGGAGCTGGGGTGGTGGGGGTCTGCGTCGTGGATCTGCAGCTTGAGGCGCGTGCCCTTGGGCCCCTTGGCCTGCACGTTGTACTGCCAGAAGTACTGCTTGCTCTTGGAGGCCAGCTGCGTCAGCGATTCCTCCAGAGGCGTGTCGCTGAAATCCGAGTCCATGTCGGAATCGGAATCGTCATCATCGGACATGTCGATGTGGCGGTTGAAGTCCTCGTCGTCGGACATGATGGCTGAGCCCCCTGATTCTGCACACACACACACAGTTCACAGTGTAGGACTAAGTACTAAATTAAGGAACAGCTTTGTATACACACACACACACTCACTCACTTGCAGTAACATTAACACTAAATAACAGCGACATTTTTGTAATAGTTTGTGGATGGGAGATTATATCTAAAAAAAGGAAGAAGCTATATTAGAGTATGTATTAAGTATATTATACAATTTAACTGCTAAAGTTGCCAAACTGACAGAGCAGCAAGGAGGTACTGATGCAATAACAATACAGCAGTGAATGGGTACTGCTGCACTGACTTACACCAAGGGTAAGTGGGTGCTGCCACACTCACTGATAAAACAGTGAGTGCAGTCGCACTGAAAAAACATCAGTGGTGGGCGCAGCCATACTGACGAAACAGCAATTGGCTGCAGCTGCACTGACAAAAACTTCATGGATGGGTGCAGCTGCACTCACAAAACAGCAGTCAGTAGGTTCAGCTGCACTTATAAAACAGTTGTCAGTAGGAGCAGCTGCACTGACAAAAAGGCAGTCAGTGAGTGCAGCTGCACTGACAAAACAGCAGTCAGTGGGTGCAGCCGCACTGACAAAAAGCAGTCAGTGGGCACAGCTGCACTGACAAAACAGCAGTCAGCAGGTACTGCTGCACTAATAAACATAAATAGGACCACAATTTGGCCTGGTAGGTCAAAGAAAAAGTCCATAGGGTGTGTAGCCTCAACATTTTGCCGGCTAATAGTCAATACTAATAGTGCAGTTCCTCTGCCTCCTCAATAATTTTAAATCAAAGTAAGCCTACTAGGGGGCAGGCCAAGAAAAAGAAAACAATGGATTAGTTAGAGAGAGAGAGAGAGAGAGAGAGAGAGAGAGAGAGAGAGAGAGAGAGAGAGAGAGAGAGAGAGAGAGAGAGAGGAGAGGGAGGAGAGAGAGAGAGAGAGAGAGGGAGGGAGAGAGAGAGAGAGAGAGAGAGGGAGGGAGAGAGGGATGAAGCAGTGAAAAAAGTTAGGATGTGGGTAGGGGTGGGACCAAAGATGAATCGAGGGGGCAGAACAGAAGCTGTTATTTGATGGTTATTTTGGATGCTGATACCATGCCCAGGATGTTGACAATAGGCCTGCATGTGGTTCCAGACCAATTCAGTTTAGAATCTTAGTCATTGGGACTTTCCAGTCCCAATGTGTGTACATGTCATGTCCAAAGAGAGAGAGAGAGAGAGGGAGGGATGGAGGGATGGATGGATGAGGCAGTGAAAAAAGTTAGGATGTGGGTAGGGGTGGACCAAAGATGAATCGAGGGGGCAGAACAGAAGCTGTTATTTGATGGTAATTTTGGATGCTGATACCATGCCCAGGATGTTGACAATAGGCCTCCATGTGGTTCCAGAACATTTCAGTTTAGAATCTTAGTCACTGGGACTTTCCAGTCCCAATGTGTGTACATGTCATGTCCAGAGAGAGAGAGAGAGAAAGAGAGAGAGGGGGGGGGGAGGACATGAGCTTCATAAAACACACCCCAAAAACCCAAAGGTGTGCAATTATTATGAATGCAAGCACTTACACAACAGGTAGTGTAAATGAACTTTCATAGAGGACATTGACCCACTTTTGATGGCAGCTCTCTCTCTCTCTCTCTCTCTCTCTCTCTCTCTCTCTCTCTCTCTCTCTCTCCATGTCCCTCTGTCTCTTTTAAATCAGCTCAGCGATGCACACACTCCTAGTCCCCTTGGCTTTGTAGTGTAAGCATCCTCCATTGTTGCCAGTCTTGGCTTTCAAAACAAACTTGGGTTGAGCTGTTGGCACAGTGCCAACCAATCGTGTGACCCATGTCACTGCCAGTTTGCCAGCTGATCAGTGTATTTACACTGTGCTGGGTTTTTCCTCCCTCCCACTGCTGCTGCTGCAGCTAGCACACACAGCTGTGCTCGCCAGCCACACTCGTTTCCCTCAATGTGCACTAGAAGCACACCTGCACAGCGCTCTCTTAATTTTGAGTCTTCAAAATGTAATCCTTTTGATAAATTATGAACATTGATACAACAAAATGCAAGGGAGGTGCAGATTGAAGTGGAAGCTAAGAAGGCAAAGAGAAAACAGAAGTATGTTACTTTGTGTGCATACTCTGTGGCATGGATGCAATTTCTTTCCACTAAATAAGGTGGATGTACACTATCCCCTAGGCCTTATATCATGATAACAATACAAAATGGTCAACACTAACACATGTACCTGAGTACTCAGGGGGGAAAACGGAGAAAAAAGGTACTTATGTGTTTCTAACAAATATCAGGGCTCATTGTGAAAACGACCCTGTCAAACTGAAAATGTTTGTCATACGTATAAATTTAACTTCATCAGTTCATGTGGCCTGAAAAAAAATCAAACAGCTATTCCTCCCCCCCCCCCTCTCCACCACCCCTCCCCTCTCCCTCCCTCTGTGTGTGTAGGCCTATGTGGCTGTGAATGCATGTCGTTTTGTGATTCCAGTCAGTTGTAGCTTTTAAACTGTTATTATTTGGTTATATCGGGATGTTCTTATGTCACATGTTTTATTTTACTTTATCCTATCTGATGGGTTTTTTATGAGATATATTCTACTTCACTTTATTATTTCTCTTTTTATGTGATTTATTATGTTATAATTAGGCCTATATCATATATGGGATGTACAGTGCATTGTCATAGTAAATAGTTGTATTTTCATTTTGCATATTACTATAAAGTTCTATGTGTTGGTTTATTTAATCATGTTTTAAATGTACATGTTTTGTATGCCATGCCACATCATAATTTCTCATTATAAGATAATAAAGTAGATTTCAGTCTTGAGTCTTGAAACGGCTATTGCATTATGTCTTAAATTATTCTTATAATCAAATAAACTTGGTTTACAAAGCACATCAACTAGCTAACTTATACAGAAAGAAATTCAGTGCACCAAACCTACGCTAGACAGGACAACAACAACAAAATGAATAGTATCAAAGAAAGACAGTTAAATCAAGAAAGAAACCATGCACAGCCAGACTTACCATGGCGTTTCCTCTTTCGCCCTGACACCAGCTCCGGGTTGTGAATGAACTGTTCAATCTCCTTCCACTTCTCCTCCATGGACTCTGCCTTCACTGGGAGCTGGCCGGGGGAAGCCGCTCGGCTCTGACCCACCACAGGCATCACTTGACGGGCAGGGGAGGGGGTGGAGGTCTGCGCTGAAGCTGCTGTACTGGAGGCAGCCCTCAAAGGGGGAGTGGACAACATCTTCTGCAGGCATGGTTCAGCACTTGGGGATTCACACGAGTCCATAGGCTCTGTTTTGATTTGGGTAGATGCACTGACTGAGATGGGTGGCACCACAGCCACATTTTGAGGCTTCAGTCCAAAGATGTTGGTCATGGAGGTTGTAGCTAAGGGGACCTGGGTGTGAGAAGGACTGGCTTTAGCCCGCGAGGGCTGGGGACAGAAAGACGGGACTGCAGAGCTGATGGCTGAGGAGGTCTCTGCTTCCACTGCCTTGGTGGATGAGGCCCGTTTCACATCACCACTGGTGGGTTTGACCAGGCTGGATCCCTGCCCGCTTTCCTCCTCCCCAATGATGCTGTAAATGTCTTCAAACAGATAGGGGTCCATGTTCAGCTCAGTCAGGGTGGGTCCTTGTTTCAGCTCAGACCGCATGGAATCCAGCAAACCGTGCATCTCATCAGACGTCTGTTTCTGGGAGCAGACACCGGCAGGCAGCATGCCGAGCGAGGCCTCAGCAGCGCTGGGCATCATGGCGTCCTTCAGCATGCCGCCCAGGTAGCCCTCCAGGCTGTTGGAGTTTTCGTACTGGGGGTTCAGGTCAAAGTCCCCCTCACTGTTGGCCACAGCCACGTCAGAAGCTGAACAGGTGTGTGCCAGGATGTTGTTGTTGAGCGTGTTCTGTATGTCGTGTCTTTCCATGTCATACATGTACAGACTGTTGGGACTGGCAGCTACAGCCGATTTGGCACACTCTGGGGCGTAGAAACTCTCAGGACTGGGAGCATAGTCCATGGTGAATGAGGATCGCAACTGCAAACAGATCAAATAAAATAATACGTCATTAACTCTACATTAATTATTCAATACTGTGTTCTGAAAATGAAATTTTACTTAATCAGTTTGCAAAATAACGTCTTGCCAAAATTGTTTCAACAAATTAACAGATATTTTCTGTTTCTTGCTGTTGTTGTTTCTAATTTGTTTTGTTTTTTCCGCTACTGGCAAGGTTTTAACGATCATTTTAAAGCTGATTTAACCCTTTCACCGCCAGCCATCTTTGAGCCGAACATTTATATTAAAGCTACTTGGCTACAGAAAAGATTTTGTCTGCAATATTGTTGGATTTCTCTGTGACACATTTAGAATGAGGTGAATCCTTACTGCCCAAATTTAGGAACACAATATCATTATATAACAGACCCTGATTTCAAGAGTTTTTATGACATGGTTGTAAATCATTGTGGTGCAAAAATGCGACATTGGCGGTGAAAGGGTTAATAAATATTATATATTTTATAGCTCATTATTTTCCCCCTTCCTCATCATCCCCATTTTACTAACTCTTGTTGCAACAGTTTTAACTTTTTCTAGCACTGGTACCCATACGCAGTACGTGGAAAGGACCTAAGGCCCCAAGACAACAACAACAAATGTAATCATCATGTAATATTTCCACTTATTTGCCATAGTTTAAAATGTCTCCCTTCATGAACTGCCTCAGTGCCTGTGTCACTAAGTGATATGTTATTTTCACATTGTGCATGAGATAGCAATGGCATGCACATAATATTGAATTAGTTTCATCTATGATGAGTACACCAAGCACCTGACCCTTTTTTTCTTCCCCAGTGAAATATCAAGTTCACTCGCTTACCTTTCTAGGTATGACACGATGTGGTGAAGCCCCAGTGCAAGGCACGTAGGGGTGGTAATAGGGGTGGGGATAGGGGTGGGGGTGGTAGTGGGGGTAGGACGTCCTCCTCTGATGAATGTAGGCAGGGGCCGGAATGGTGGACGACCAGGAGTGATGTGCTGTTGGAGGGTACGGGTACTCAGAATAAGTTCGGGATCTGCAACATAAAATGAAACAAAACTGAATTATTTGTTTTCCTCTCTCTCTTAAAAGATTCAGTGTCTCAGACTCTCTCTCTCTCTCTCTCTCTCTCTCTCTCTCCCTCTCTGTCAGTTCTTCTAGTTCTTTCTTTCCTGTTCCTCCCATACCTTTTACAAATTTATGTAAAATGTACACAAAACACATCACAAATGCACTTCGATGTAAATGTAAATCCATGAATAAAACGATATTTGCATCTCCACAATGATCTCTATATTCCATTCAAATCAATATAGGTCTAAAGTCAATGATTAACAGCCGAAGACTGAGGAACAATTGTTCTGTCAGCAGCAACAAAGGAAGAAGTGTATCATCTTCACAAAATTTAACATGATTCTCTAGCTAGTTCTGGTCAGTATTAATATCATCTGAAGCCCCTTTCAACGATTTTGACTCCATGGCAATATTGATCTCTACCTATACGTTACAGTCACTCTTAGTTAAAATACTCTTTGGTTTCATTCTGAACGCCAGAGACACGGGTACCACTTCTGCCTGGTCCCACGTGACAATGACTAGTATTTTATGGAACCATAAATATATCGCCCTCACAGTCCACTGTTGTCGCCATCACTGCTATTTCTGACGAAATATGCAATGACTGGCACACAATCGAAACTCAAGAATAGCTATAATTCACCTGTGCCCAGGCAAGCGTCAAGAAAAACGGTCATTCCCCTGAGAGGTCAGCAAGATAGTGGCCTCAACTGCCTGTGACTTGGGGTGAAAATTCGGTCAAGCTCGAAATAGAGTCTGATGTAAGTTAATGAACGAAAAGAGCTTTAGATCCAGAATTTTGAGGAATAGTAGTAGTAGGGACAGGCTCTTTAGGCCTCGCGGCCTATATAACGTGATAACGTCCCCTCTTTGGCCAAAAAATATTTTGGGTCTGAGCAAGTTTTTGAAGGACAATCAGTCAAAATCACTAAAAAAAAAAGGACTGAAATTTCTGACTGGAATCCAGAAGATTCTTAAATGTGTAAATATTAGTTGCAAACTTGATGTTAGTACTTAGTTCATTCCAATGAACAGCAACAAAATGAAAGAATATATATATATACTAATATAGACTAGTCACACTAGTGCCATACCACGCCACTGTTCAGTGAGTCAGTGGGGGGATCATCGTGAGTGTACCAGTGTGGAGGAGCGGGGAAGCTGACTGGCGAACACAAACACTGCGAAGGTCACGTGGACCCAGCTGAACCAAAAACGTAAACAAACCTTCTGACTGCTCCAAACCACATTAAACCGCATCCATCGACAGATAGAACACGGCAAAATACTAACAATGTTCACTTTTAACTCACGTTATCGTTGTTTCGATCGATAAAAAGTGATGGTTTGGCTATTTTTTTCACACAGCCAAGACAATGACAATGCGTACAGACTACAGTCAATGGCCAACGTGCACAACAAACTTACAAAGCCACAAGCTGTCTGTACTCAACAAAACACAGGGCACAGCAAAGAAAACTAAGATAGACCTTGTATAATTCTTTTTTCACACCTTTGTTCAACTACTCCAGGTAGTAGAAACAGCTGATTCACGTAAACGTTTTCAAAATATTCAAGAAAGATTGGACACCTTTACGGTCACTCACATCCAATGCTGGTTTGTTGTTAGTCTGAGAAAACCCTGCCAAAATGCATATCATTATCCTGCCCTGAACGAAATGAAGACCAATGGAAGAAGTTATAAAAATAGTGACCAATGAAATAGATGGTAGTCTAAAAATATTCTTTCGGGAACTTTCTCTGACGTTGCGATAACAACAGAAAAACGCTTTCCTAGAGTGGTGTGGCGGTGTATTTTCGCATGGTGGTAACACTCAACGCCACACGTTCTTAGCAGCCTATTCTTTTCCATTTCTTTTCATTCAACTTCCACACTGAAACTTGTTACAAAAATAACAGCTTCTAATGCTAACAGCCTTGAAACAAATCGGACCCATAAGAGAATAAAAATAGCAATCGACGTCATAAGAATCACGTGGGATGCAGTAGGGAAACAATCCACCCAGAGGTGAAGGTCACATTGTTGCCACAACGTGTCGTCAACAGGTTGTTGTTCTTCCGCTTTTGTACAGCCACTGAATGGAACTAAAACTTTGTTTTTCAAATAGGGCATTTATCATATCATATCATATCATGGCACTATTGCCACGGGTGGTCGTTCTGTAGACTGGACTACCTTCTTCTTGTTTTTCTTCTTCTGTGGTGGTGACCAACTTCTTTATACATAAGTAATTGTACACACTTTAGGGGGTGACCATAGAAAAAGAAGCAGAAGAGGGAAAGAGAGAAAAGGGTACACACGTGTCTGACTAATGTCTGACTACACTTTTGTCCGCATGTTTTGCCCGTAGTTACGCGAACTCTCTTATTCAAAACCTTATTTGAAATTCGAGGTCGTTAGAAGAAAGCTGGTCACGGTGTTGTATCCTTGGGAGAGATACTTTACTCCTATTTCCTGGTCCTTCGGATGAGACTTAAAACCGAGGTCCTGTGTGCGAACGCACGAACAAGATCTTGCGCGCACGTTAAATTATAGCCCATTCCACTATTCGGTACGAGTAGGCCGTGCGCAGTGTGCCGGTGGGATGGACTCGGATGACACGAACTCACAAAGCATGCATCCTGTGCGCCAATAGCAGTCTAAACGAAGACTTTGGGCGTGGGGCAGGATAAACATCCCCAATCGGAAGAAGAAAGTTAGTTTTTACGTCCACTCAGCTGCAAAACAGCACATTGTACAGGACGAACCATCAACCAACCATCATTCGCCAACTAATAACTTTTTAGCTATGATGTATATTCGAGGTCAGTGATCGACCGTGGCAATTATATAGGCCCTACTTTGCCCCCCCCCCCCCCCCCCCCCCCCCCCTCTTTAAAAAAATTAGTTCCCGAGCGAAGCTTCGGGAAGTATTATTTTTTGGTTTCATCAGTCCGTCCGTCCGTGCGCGGCTTGAAAACACTTTTAGTGTACAAGTATTAGAGGATATTAGCTATCGATTGATTGCTTTAATTTTTATTTTAAGTTCAAGGTCATGCTGATTAAGCAGTTGAAACCTCCAATTACTTATAATCGCTAATATATCGCGAAGGCAAGTTTTGCACGTAGACATCCCACGTTTTCTGATAAAAGAGCTATAACAGTTAGGGTAAGACGCCCATGCCAATTAATGAATTATCTCATGAAATAAAAAAAATCATTTCAGTCACATTTTGCCCATGAGACGAGTGTTAATGTTTAGCAGTCGTCTTATGGGCAGATTTGACTTAAATTTGCTTTATTTCATGAGATAATTGGCACCGGGCTTCTTACCCGCCCTTGGGCTTTTTTCCCGTCTTCCCCTATAATCATGAATGTCTGTGCGCTTGTGCGCGCGTGCGTATCACGGGGTTCGAACCCCAAAGCTGTATCTCAAGAACTGTTGCATGGAATCGCTTCAGATTTACTGTGGTGGTGCATCACAGTGCACGAAAGGTCCCATACAAAAATTATAACAATTCTGACCTTGACCTTGAAAATGTAAATTTCTTGTGGCCATATCTTTCACATCATTGGACTTATAATGTTCAAATTTGGTGTGCAGATGCATGGCTTATGAAATTTCTTACTATTTAGTACAAGAAAGGTCAAGGTCACAACGGTTATAGTCTGCCAATAGGACCATCTGTAACTGGTCATTTACAACCATACATTTTTTTTAACTTGTTTTTTTTGCAATGGCTGTTTCTTGTCATTGGAGCGCAGATGCGCCATGCTGTTGTTATGTGCCCAAGTTCAGCCACTCAAGAACTGATCTGCTGCTCTGCGATCCACCTGTTTTTAATTATTATTATTATAAAAGATATGTTTTAAAATGTTCCATATCTTTTCTGCAGTGTTAGTGTAACTAAACATCACATCTTTCAGTCACACAAAAAGCAGATCAATTCTACAGATGTTGCTTATGCCTCTCTCTCTCTCTCTCTCTCTCTCTCTCTCTCTCTCTCTCTCTCTCTCTCTCTCTCTCTCTCTCTCTCTCTCTCTCACACTCATATTGGAGAGAGTGGGCTATGTTGTGTGTGTGTGTGCATACAGTGTGCGTATGTGTATGTTTATGTTATGTAGCCCAGTTTACAAATGAGAGAGAGAGAGAGAGAGAGAGAGAGAGAGAGAGAGAGAGAGAGAGAGAGAGAGAGAGAGAGAGAGAGAGAGAGGCGGATCAGAAATATAAAATAAGAACAAGGAGAGAGAGAGAGAGAGAGAGAGAGAGAGAGAGAGAGAGAGAGAGAGAGAGAGAGAGAGAGAGAGAGAGAGAGAAAGATAGAGAGACAGAGAGAAGTTCATAAGTCATCAGGCTCCTGACATTTTCCATTATGTCAAAATCAATTCAATCAAATTACAGTTTTGTGCGGACTCTGAAATGATTTTTAAACTTTACACATAATCAAGTACCCATAAGCAAGTAACCAATGCAATGAACTTATATGGAAAGAAAATATAATACGATTTAAAATGAATGACGATTTAATGAGCAAACAAGCTAAGCAATCGAAACAATTGCACAAATAAATAAATAAAATAAACACACTCAAACTTATCTCCTCTAAAAATATTGGATTTAACGTCCTCCCGGTCCTAAGGACTCATGTGGGACATCAGTTCTTGTTTCGATTTGGGGTCTCCTCTTCCAATCTTTTCAATTGACAGCAGTATCCAAATGTTCCTTCACCTATTATCCACTCTACTGTATCCCCCACCCACCCCACCCCATCCCAACCTTACCTTTATGTCCCATTTACCTTATGGTTCAGTAGTATCGGCCAGCGGTCCACTAATTTTTGCAAGGATCGACTTACTAACTCAACATAATTTCCATCAGCGACTTTCGTTTTTTAAACCGCATAATGAGCAAAAAGAGCCAGGTATTGCACGCACACACGAGCCGTATGCCTTATGTTTTGCGTTGTTAAAACTTCTGAACATTTTATAGAATCACCCGAAACATCATCATTAATTTAAGTTCATTTGCTCCAAGGTATTTAAGACGTATTTATTTGTAACGTGGACATTTGCAAACAAAGCTAACTTCGTTTTCTATATCAGAGAGAGAGAACAGGCAGACAGAGACACACAGAGAGGCAGATAGTAAAGTAGAAATAAGGGGTGTGGGGGTGGAGTTCTACTAAGAACAGGTGTGAGTAGGCCTATTGCAATCTGTTTTGATAAGTCTCTCTCTCTCTCTCTCTCTCTCTCTCTCTCTCTCTCTCTCTCTCTCTCTCTCTGAATATGTTTGTTTGTATATGGACTTGTTTTCAGTTTCGCCTTTGCAATGTTTTAGTCTTTCCGAATACAGAAATCAAGCGCTAAAAGAAGAGTAAAGTTGCTGGCCGCGCTATTTCTGGCATTATCTATTTAGATACATCAGGCTGTGCGTCACATTGTGGCTTTACCCCTTCGCTTGCCTATCTCCATTCGGCCTACCGTAATACTCTCTCTCTCTCTCTCTCTCTCTCTCTCTCTCTCTCTCTCTCTCTCTCTCTCTCTCTCATAGGGGAAGACGGGGTAAAAAGCGCATGGGCGGGTAAGAAGCCCACCCCAATTATCTCATGAAATGAAGCAAATTTCAGTCTTATTTTGCCCATGAGACGAGCCTTAATGTCTAGTATTCGTCTCATGGGCAAATTTGACTGAAATTTTCTTTATTCATGAGATAATTGGGGTGGGCTTCTTACCCGCCCATGCGCTTTTTACCCCGTCTTCCCCTACACGTGCACGCACGCACATTCACACACATACGCACGCACACATATACACACACACGCGCACACATACACATGCACGCACGCGCACGCACACACATACACATACGCGCGCACACACACATTGTGTGTGTGCGTGAATGTGTGTGTGCGTGTGTTGTTGTTCTTCTTTAATTTAACGTCTTTTCACTTAAAAGTGATAGGGCCTATTAGACATGGAAGTGTGTGTGTGCGTGTGCGCGCGCATATAATTATGTGCATGTGTATCTGTGTGTGTTAGGCCTATTGCTTAAAGTGCATATTTGTATGTAACATTAGGTGATAGATGCTAAATTAAAACACAGTTGAAGAAGAAAAAAAGAAAAAGAAAAAACAACTCCAGAATTGAACTATTATAAAATCAAAATGCAAACATTCTAACAAACAACAATAATAGAAACGAGCCAATTGAACTTAACATTAAAGTCTGTACAAAATTCAAAAGAGATATGTTACGGCATCTTGGAAACATAGTACTACATTTGGAGTCATCTTCAGAACCTTGATAGGGTCGATTCAAAATAAGGGCAATAATACAGATTGTGTGTTGTTTTGCAATTATCAATAGCAGCGAGCGAAAATGGTGTTTTACGTCCTCTTGGTCTGAATCAGACACATATGGAACATTTGTAAATACAAATATGGTGGGAACAATACTGGAGGCAATGCCCGGAGGCAGTACGAAACCAGTAAAGTCCCGATTTTTTAAATTAATACAGATAGCTGTAGCGGTGACCACGCCTCGGTTAAACCTCATCGGCTATGGCACCGCTACAAGTATTTTCTTGGGTAAATATAACACATAATTATCAATAGCAGAGAGAGAGAAAATGGAATTTTACGTCCTCTTGGTCTGAATCAGACACATATGGGACATTTGTAAATACAAATATGGTGGGAACAATACTGGAGGCAATGCCCGGAGGCAGCGCAAAACCAGCAAAGTCCCGATCTCCCCAATATTAATTTGTAATTATCAATAGCACATTGAAGTGAAGATTTATTTATTAATTTAATTTTTAAAGCATTTAGCTTAAGTCCATAAATATATAAAGTAGTGAAACAATTTTTTTGCGGCGTCTTGCATGTTTGTTTACATTTCTATTAAGAAATACATAATTTACTAAGGAATATCTTTTCCGAAACTTCCTTGATCGGGAGTTTAAACAACACTTTATTTCTTTGTAGATTTTATCAAATTGTTCAAAAGAAGCTCTTTGTAAGAGAGAATAACCTTCTTGCAAACTCCAGGAAATGTGAATATCCGTGGAATTGGCAGATTTGTTTCCCTCCTGCCCGAGCAGTACGATTCATTTCCAGAAATCGAACAATGAGATGGAATCCAACAAAAATCAACCGTGATACCTCTTGATATAAGCATATGTATGAATAAGTAGTCTAAGCCTATTTTAATTTCTGTAATGATTTCAGCCCGGGTTTTTTGGACATGTTGATTCTAAAGCTTGAAGAACAGATTTAGAATATACACAAAAAAGAACACCATAGAAGTTAAATGGAAGTATGTGTGTGTGTCTATGAGAGAGAGAGAGGCCACGCACAGCGAAGAAGAAGAAAAAGAAGAAGAAGAAGAGAGAGAGAGAGAGAGAGAGAGAGAGAGAGAGAGAGAGAGAGAGAGAGAGAGAGAGAGAGAGAGAGAGAGAGAGGCGTGTGTGTATGTACAAAGTAATGAAAACAGCAAATGAAAATGAAGTGAATATAGTCAACTAAATAAATACATAAAATAAGCTAAATATCTGATTAATAAATTTACTAATCAAATTCAAAATAGCCTTCACTCACCGAAGTCCCATGGTGAACGCTGACCAACTGACAAGGCCTCTTGGAGTGACAGTCACACTTGGCGGCAGCCGTGCACACACTGACTGAATGGTGTCACTTTCTTTCTCTTCCGTTTTAATCGCTGCTGCTTCCTTCAGTCGCTCTGTACACATGTGACACACAACAACGCTGTGACGTTTTCTAAGCACGTGGAGCCGGCTCGCACACCGCGAGCTAATATAGGTATGAAAACCTACGTCAAAACTGATAAATCGGGGCAGTCTGCTTGTAGCTTTATAGACGTTGGTGGGTGACGTAGGTTCAGCGCGACGGGCATCACTGTCTTTGATCGTGCAGTGCGAATGGTTGGCGCTCAGCTAGCGGCATCAATGACAATAGTTTTCTCGATGTCG
This sequence comes from Phymorhynchus buccinoides, assembly GCA_017654935.2. Classification (NCBI taxonomy): domain Eukaryota; kingdom Metazoa; phylum Mollusca; class Gastropoda; order Neogastropoda; family Raphitomidae; genus Phymorhynchus; species Phymorhynchus buccinoides. The sequence goes on along the minus strand of CM065683.1, from coordinate 41,703,765 downwards.
TTACGTCAAATGACGCAAGCCTCCACGTAAAAAGCGACAAATACAGCGAGATATCGACCCCTTTCTCACTCCCCCATACCGCCTCTTGTATCTATTTGTGTGTAGATGTTTATTGTTGTTATTGCAGCGGTGTTTACCACTTGCAAATTACAAAACAAATCCTTTGAAACAATGTTTTGCCATGTACAGGGCTGTTATAAAAATGGAATAGGCTAACCTACGTAGTGAATCGAAATGAGTGGTCGGCGTACCCGAAAAGTAACGAAACAACACGGGTGTTATTGCCGGTGTATGTCAATGCTTGGCGTCGATGGAAGAATGTTTACTCTCCTGACCTTTGTAACGTTAAGATGTTTTTGACACTTAGCGCCGGAAATGCAACTTCCGACCATCAAAGGGTCGAGGGACAACAGAGCAAACTGCAAAACAGTAAACACCGATTATCTTATTTACTACCACACGCTCGGTCACAGTTGTTTGTTTGTTTGATGTTGTTCTGAGCTTTGTCAACAGCGTTTCAAATAGGGGCCTACATATTTTGTATTTATTTTCCATTTTGCCCATGTCCTGATAGTGTTGAAAGATGCGCAAGAAAATGGAAAAAGCAAGAACTTCCCTTATTTTTAATTAAGATTTCCCCAAGTCTGCTCCCATCCCCTCCTCACCCTGTACCCCCCCCCCCCTCCCCCAAAAAGGTAGGCGCTGCGCTTGCGGTGACGCTCTCTCCGGGGCAGAGCAACCCGAATTTCACAGAGAATACACAAAACACCAAATATGCCTACCAAATACCCTTTTAATAATAATAATAGTACATTTATATAGCGCTTTACCTCAGATGAGCCCAAAGCGCTTTACAATCAATTATTCATCAACAGACAACAAAAACAACATTCAAGAGTGACACCAACCAGCAACAGCGCATATACAAAGCAACTCTC
>CM065683.1:41695327-41700327 GCA_017654935.2 Phymorhynchus buccinoides | reverse complement strand
AGAAAGATCTGGTTTAGCGTCCTGTCGGCTGCAAGCAGCACATTTGAGACGAAACCATCAACCAACCATTATTCAAAGTACGCACTAATCGTGTGTGTCACTTTCTTTAAACTTTATTTTTATTAAATGAATGAAAAATGGTGCTTTACGTCCTCTCGGTCTGGAACAGACCCATAATGGGACATTTGTAGATACAAAGATGGTGCGAACAATACTGGAGGCAATGCCCGGAGGCAGTGCAACACCAGTAAAGTCCCGATTTTGTAAAAATACAGATAGGTGTAGCAGTAACCACGCCTCAGTTAAACCTCATCGGCTATGGTACCGCCACAATAATTAAGTTAAGGAGAATAGACCTTTATTTTTTATTAATATAAAACGGCAAACATAAAATAGGAGGGGACTGCGGTAAATCGTAATATATTATTATAAAGAGAGTTCTCCCCCTTTGTTAAATTTCGTTATCTCTTCCCTTGGCCTCACTATTTCATTCTTTGTAATGGATTATTGTTTTTAATGTTGATAAATTCAGTCGATCATTGACAATTTCAGTCAAGTGCAACATATTTTTAGAGAGAGAGAGAGAGAGGGGGGGGTATGTAAGGAAAAGCGACAAAGGTGTAGTTTTGCTATCCCCACCAATTTTTTTCACTTAAATATAATTATTTTTATTACGAAGCAACATTTTGCCTTAATTTCAGTCTCAAATGTGGCGGTACCATAGCCGAGGTTTGAGCGTTTACCGCTACACCTAGGTTTTTAATAAGGCGTGTAGCAGTTACTCGGTTAAACCTCATCGGCTATGGTAGGGGAAGACGGGGTAAAAAGCGCATGGGCGAGTAAGAAGCCCACCCCAATTATCTCATGAAATAAATAAAATTTAAGTCAAATTTGCCCATGAGACGAATGCTAGACATTAACGCTCGTCTCATGGGCAAAATGAGACTGAAATTTGCTTCATTTCATGAGATAATTGGGGTGGGCTTCTTACCCGCCCATGCGCTTTTTACCCCATCTTCCCCTATCTATATTGTTTAAAAACTCGGGACTTTACTGGTGTTGCACTGCCTCCGGGCATTGCAGCCAGTATTGTTCCCACCATCTTTGTATTTTTACAAATGTCCCATATGTGTCTATGACCGAGAGGACGTAAAACATCATTTTCACACACACCTTAATTTCAGTAATCTTTGTGGTGGTAGGGGAAGACGGGGTAAAAAGCGCATGGGCGGGTAAGAAGCCCACCCCAATTATCTCATGAAATAAAGAACATTTCAGTCAAATTTGCCCATGAGACGAATGCTAAACATTAACGCTCGTCTCATGGGCAAAATGAGACTGAAATTTGCTTCATTTCATTAGATAATTGGGGTGGGCTTCTTACCCGCCCATGCGCTTTTTACCCCGTCTTCCCCTACCATAGCCGATGAGGTTTAACCGAGGCGTGGTTACTGCTACACATATTTGTATTATTAAAAAATCGGGACTTTACTGGTTTAGCACTGCCTCCGGGCATTGCCTCCAGTATTGTTCCCACCATCTTTGTATTTACAAATGCCCCACATGGCCGAAAGGCCGAAGAGGGCGTAAAACCCTATTTTCACGCCTTAATTTATACATCTGTATTGTTAAAAATTCGGGACTTTCCTGGTGTTGCACTGTCTGCGGGCATTGCCTCCAGGATCGTTCCCACCATCTTTATGTCTACTAATGTCCCATATGTGTCTGTTCCAGACCAGAGGACGTTAAGCAGAATTTCATCATTTTGCCTTGCTCGGGTAAGGGATAGCGTTAGCGTTAGATTAGGGTTATTGTCATGAAACAAGAAGAACAATTACTAGGCCATTTTGGCCTACATAGTGATTGGAAGTCGAGAAAATGGGGCGGGGGGGTGTTAGTTAACTTTCACCTTTGCCGGAAAAGCTGTCTGTTACCTGTCACATTTCTGTCTGTCTGTCTGTCAGCATGAATATGTAGGCCCTTATGCAGATCGAATTTTAACAAGGACGTCTCTCACCTGGTGTTTTTTGTTTGTTTGTTTTTTGTTCTCTGTCCAAAAAAAAGGAAAGGAAAACTATGCCACAAGCTCTGACCGCACAAAACCCACTCTCTCTCTCTCTCTCTCCCTCTCTCCCTCTCTCTCTCTCTCTCTCTCTCTCTCTCTCTCTCTCTCTCTCTCTCTCTCTCTCTCTCTCTCTCTCTCTCTCTCTCTCTCTCTCTCTCTCTCTCACGTACATGCGTGCGTGCGTGTGTTTGCAGTCCTCCGGATGGACAGCTATACGAAACAGAATCAAAAAGCGGGTTTGTGCTCAGTTCATCAGTAGCACTCGGTAAGTAGGTCTATCCCCCTCCTCATTATAATCATGAGCTGCATCATCAGCAGGCTAGGGGAAGATGGGGTAAAAAGCGCATGGGCGGGTAAGAAGCCCACCCCAATTATCTCATGAAATAAAGAAAATTTCAGTCAAATTTGCCCATGAGACGAATGCTAGACATTAACGCTCGTCTCATGGGCAAAATGAGACTGAAATTTGCTTCATTTCATGAGATAATTGGGGTGGGCTTCTTACCCGCCCATGCGCTTTTTACCCCGTCTTCCCCTAAGCTTGTGGGCCTGGACGCACGCGCGTGTGTAAGCTTGTGTGTGTGTGTGTGTGCGCGCGTGTGCGTGCGTGTATGTGTGCGTGCGCGTGCGTGTATATGTGTGTATGTGCGTGTGTGTGTGTGTGCGCGTGCGTGTGAGTGCGTACCGCGCATGCATCTTTCAACAACATGCGTCTGTCTGCGCATCTTCCTAACAAATTACTTTATTATGATGGTGTGTGAATATGCGTGTGTCAGTGTGTGTACACGCGCGCGCGCGCGCGCGCCCGTGTGTGTGTGTGTGTGTGTGTGTTTACGAATGCATGCATACACGCGCGTGTGTGCATGCGTACGTTTGCTTGTCTAAGTAAGTTACGGTGTTTTTTTTCAACTAAATATTTGAAAGAAAAAAAAGAAGGTTATTCAAACCTCTGGCTAATGAACAAATAACTTGATGGGAAACACAAAACAATGTTAGACCCTATGATACAGACATGCTATGCTATCGTGTTTTGTGTTTTCTGTTTTTTGGTTTTTTTTGGTGTGTGCATGTCATTATGCTACCTTTATATTGGAACATAAACAGACCAGTGCGATGTGGTTGAATACACACACACACACACACACACGCACACACGCACGCGCGGGCGGACGCACGCATGTACATGTACACACACACACTCACACACACACACACACACACACACACACACACACACACACACACACACACACACACACACACACACACAGAGTCACACACACACACACACACACACACACACACACACACACACACACACACACACACACACACACACACACACACACACACACACACACACACACACACACACACACACACACACACACACACACACACACACACACACACACACACACACACACACACAACTTCTTCTGACGGGGGAAATAAAGCCACTTACGTTTAATAAGGCCTAAACGAAGTTTGTGTTGGTTGGATCCAAAAACCGATCAACGAAGAACTGAGAAACATATAACAAAATAAGTCTAAACACTCCTCTTAAGAAAAAACCCGCACACACAAAAACAAATGCATAAAGAAATAAAACCGAAAAACGGGTCATGTAGAACCCCGAACAACAGCCTAACGGTATGTGGCCTGAAAGCAAGATGCGTAGAAAATAGTAACGTTGTAAGCATCCGTTTCATCTTTTATAATTAGGCGTTGACCAGTTTGGGGGGAGATGAGGGAGGGAGGGTGGGGTGGGGGTGGGGTGGGGGATGAGAGGAGGGAAGGGGAAGAGAGGGCAGGATGGGGAGGGTGGGTGGGGTGGGGGGTTCGTGTTTGTGGCGGTATGATAACGGGGCGTGAACGTCACGGTTGGCAATAAACTACAGTCAGCACAGCGGGGAAGGCAAAAACTACCAGTTGCCGTGACCGCTTCGAGGTCACCAGTTTATGGGTGACGAACATAATGCCTTGTAGTGCAACATAGATACGACACTAAAACCTACTCAACCGTGTAAAACACAGACACACACGCGCGCGCGCACACACACATACGCACGTACGCACGCACGCACACACATACGCACACATACACACATATAAGCCTACACACGCTCACACACACACACACGCACGCACGGACGTACACACTCACGCACACATAGGGGAAGATGGGATAAAAAGCGCATGGGCGGGTAAGAAGCCCACCCCAATTATCTTATGAAATAAAGAAAATTTCAGTCAAATTTGCCCATGAGACGAATGCTAGACATTAACGCTCGTTTCATGGGCAAAATGAGACTGAAATTTGCTTCATTTCATGAGATAATTGGGGTGGGCTTCTTACCCGCCCATGCGCTTTTTACCCCGTCTTCCCCTACAGAGAGAGAGAGAGAGAGAGAGAGAGAGAGAGAGAGAGAGAGAGAGAGAGAGAGAGAGAGAGAGAGAGAGAGAGAGAGACTGAGAGAGAGAGAGAGAGACTGAGAGAGAGAGTACCGCATGAACATTCTAAGTAGAGACAGAGATAGAGTGTGTGTGTGTGTGTGTGTGTGTGTGTGTGTGTGTGTGTGTGTGTGTGTGTGTGTGTGTGTGTGTGTGTGAGAGAGAGAGAGAGAGAGAGAGAGAGAGAGAGAGAGAGAGAGAGACAGACAGACAGACAGACAGACAGACAGACAGACAGACAGACAGACAGAGACTACAGACTTGTTCACACTTTGTAGTTGTTTGTTGTGATATTTACTAAAAATTCTTCTTCGTTTTGTACTTTTCCCCTTGCAAACTAGTACAATTCCGCCACACTATTTATACTGTGTAAGTAGCACGCCATAAGCTTCGCTTGTTGATGCTTAGTCATGTTATTGCTGTTGTCCATGTTTCTTTCGTAAATAAAACATTTAAACCAGACTACAGACAGACAGACAAA
>CM065683.1:41682827-41687827 GCA_017654935.2 Phymorhynchus buccinoides | reverse complement strand
AGACAAGCTTCAATATAGACAGAATCTTGTTGGTGATTTATTTCCTGGTATTTGTTAACCTTTCAATGGCAATTCATTTCAAAAGTGTAATGCTTCCAATCGTTTTTCGCTGCGCGCCCCAGTAGGATCCTAACACTGATATAATAAAACACACACACACACACACACACACACACACACACACATGCGCGCGCGCACGCACACACGCACGCACGCACACACACACACACACACGCACACACGCACACACGCACACACGAACGCGTGCGCGCACACACACACACACGCACACACACTTGAAGGATATCCTGAGATTGTCTGTCGTGCGTCCTATCTCTGTATCCGCACAGAGAGATAAATCAACCCTGGGCCTGTGGTCATGAGTGCGGCTACTAAAACAACTAATCCGGGATAGAAAATGCAAATGAGTCTGAACTACTAATCCGATTGGCAGCTTAGACTAATTTGCCTTTTTAAAAAAAAATCCCGGGTTAGTTGTCTTAGCCGCACTCATGGCTACAGGCCCTGCTGGTATCTAACAGCCCGCGCGCCTCATCTCCGGCCGTTGTTAATAGGGCATTTGCCTCGAGTGTTCATTCTCTACACTGGACTACTAAATTGCCCGCACTCGTTCTGCCCGAGTTACGCCGACCTTTCTAATTCAACTCTCTTTAAATTCAACTCAATGAAATTCAAGGTCGCCGGCACGCGGCAAATGCCCTATTCCTGATCCCCACTCAGCCTTTCCATGGTCCTCCGCTCCAGTGGCTTTCACCACTGGTTGACATTAGCCTGTGTATTGTAAAGACCAACACTAAAATGAGAGCTGCACGAGAAAAGGTTTGTTTGCAGTGACATGGGACATTCATGACAAAGCTCAGCCTTTTGTGGAATGGGGCAGTGGGTGGATGCCTCGTGCCTCCATACGGGGAGCTGGACGACCCCGACCCCTCCACGAGTGTCTCCCTGTGGGGATACCGGGGGGGGGGGGGGGGTCTTTCGTAAAAAATAATTCCCCCACCTTCTGGAAGTTCTGTATTTGTAACTTCCTCTAATCTGCCACTCTCTTTGACACTGCCTTTTCCCTTTGCTTTCTGCTTTCTACTATCTTTCTGACTTATTGGCCTTTTAAAATAATTTGAGCTCCTCCGAAATCTGTACGCAGCGGGGAGACCAGTGAAAATTGAAAACCGGACACATACGTACCTAACCATTATGGCCATATGGCCTGGGAACGCAGAAGAAGAAGAATTCTTTTGTGGAAGACCATGACTCTCAAACAAAGGGGCGTTGGAATTGGTGCTGGGTTTTAGTGCTGCACCCAAAGGAATTGGTTGGCCTTTGGGGACCTTCCCCAACGATCCCTTCAGATCCTGTTGGCAAAATGAGTGGGGATGTACCCCGAGCAAGGCATCTCCACTATTTATAAATTGCATCCCGGCCGTCCAGATTAGCAGCATGCCCCAATCTGCTCCATGGCAGTCATAATTGGAAACGACATCATTCTCTGGCAACAAGAAAGTGCCAGCTATTAGTCCAGTTTCGTCCTTTTTATTGCTTTGATTACTTTTGATTTTTTTTAAAATACAAATTACTGGTAATGCGTGGACAAAACTACGAGCTCTGTCCTAGTGCAAACCTCCACCACAAAGACAACTTAAAAGCTCGTCTTGTTTTTGAGAAAAACGAGTCTTTAGCCTAATCTAGCCGATCACTAATGTCCTTGTTCACCAAATGTAATCAAAATCAGAGAGAGAGAGAGAGAGAGAGAGAGAGAGAGAGAGAGAGAGAGAGAGAGAGAGAGAGAGAGAGAGAGAGAGAGAGAGAGAGAGAGAGAGATGATTATATAAGAGAGTAATGTAACCAAAACAACCCACCACAATGAAGTAATGGGTGATGATAAAACAATCATCGATTTTGAATAGACAGGGAAATATTCTTTTCCCCGGAGTTTCGATCCTTACAACAAGCACCAGGCACAATGGGATTAAATAACAGCTTACAGAACACACTAAGTGCTGCATAGCCACCAGTCTACAGTGCCATCTGTTTCTACAACACTCGGTATAAAAGAAAAGTGGCTAATTTTGGGACTAAATGTGTCGGCGAGCTTTCAATTGACATGTACGAAGTAAGTGAACTTCATCGGTATTTCATTTTTTTGTAATGGTTCACATTTACTTTTTGTTTCTATATTATATTATTAGTATTATTAATGTAACATACTCTGTGGGTTTAACTGACAAAACCAAACCAGTTTTATTTGAAGCATCATAAAAATAAACTTAACACGACGACGACGTAGAGGAAGAAAAAGACGAGAAGAAGAGGAGGAGGAGGGAAGGAGGAAAAAGAAGAGGAGGAGGAGGAAGATGAAGGGGAAGAAGAAGAAGAAGAAGAACAACAACAACAACAACAATAACACACAACAACAGCAGCAGCAACAATAACAACAGCAGCAGAAAAATAAGCAAAACTATCTACAAGTACAATAAATATATATATTAAAAAAACCCAGCAAGAAAAACAATATTCCAACAACACTTTAAAAAATCAATATATTCGAATGCTTAGGCTGCTCTTAAACACTGAATGAGAATCATGTCTGCCTACGTTTTCTATTGGTTTATTTGTCCTTCTTGTAAACAGTCTCCCCCACCCCACCCCACCCCCCCACCCCACCCCGTTTGAATGTGGGTTTTTGAGATGCCGACTTTTTAGTTGCAAACATTAATTGTTAGGCTACCGGATTGCAGAGCCAGAGATAAGATTTGTATTCGTGCTTTTCATCAGTTTAATATGGTCTTTACGATGCATACTACGTAGGCACAACGATTTAAAGGTCACTTTTTCACAAGCGCATAAAATAAAAATGGCTGATTCAAATCACCTAAAAAACATAGGAAGATGCTTAATTCCATTATTTGCGTACTTTAATATCAAGCTTCATTGCATAAGTTAGATTATTTTAAACACAATAGCTCAACAAACAATGCCACCCCCAAATTTGAAAATCACTAAAATATGGCTACTCACATAGTGTCAAAATGGGCGTGTCCACTCAAGTAGTAACAATCTGTAAATGTGTAACAGCAGTTCCTCCGGTTTCTTGACAACTTTAAGGGGTTCATGAGACAAGGTTCAAAATTGTTTGCCTTGCCAATAACAGTGGACACACCCAATTTTGACACTTTTTGAGGTAAAGGTCTCGGTAAATAGGGGAAGTGCAGCATATTTGAGCATGTTGGAAATATGAGCACCCCATTGCTTTAGACAGCCAAGCACGAGCCACGTGTTTTAAAGCATCGCACGGGAATGCATTTCCTTTCCTTGCTCTACTGAAGAAATTCCCAGCTGCTTTTTGTGCGGCAAGTATTTTAGACTGATTTTAATCACTTTTTGTTTTTTTGTTTTACCACATTTGATGTAGAATTTAGGCCACAGTCTTGTTGTGACACGCGGTTTCATGCTGTGATTTGTGACAAACATTTGTTGTTTCCAAACAAAGCAACCTTTCATCTATCAAACAAAGCCTGTCGTTTTCTGTTAAAACCACACGGGTTTTCTAGAACACCCCCAAACCGAAAGTAAGTAGGCCTAATATAGTGTTGCTAATGTGGGCACATCACTGGTTGGAAATTTGGGCATGGTGCTCATTTTACATGCAAAGTTGCCCAATTTACCAACTACCTCTTTCTGTCTCTCTTTCTGTCTCTCTTTCTCTCTTTCTTTCTCTCTTATTACACATCGTTTCATAAAGCATAACAATGAAATGTGTCTAACCTTGGATTGATTACTCGGTCTGTGAATCGCCGACTGATTCTTCCAGATGGTTGATAAGGTTGATGATTGATAGTTCTAATGGTTGGTTCCTTCCTTTTCTTCCTTTTCCTTATAGAAACCACAGTCACTTTTGACTATTATGTCGCTGCAAACATTAGGAGGATCTACGGGAATGCGCGAGACAACAAATTATCAAGAAGAAGAAAGTGGACATGAGAAAAATAAGAAAAATAGAAAGCTTGACCCAGCCAGCCAGGTCCCGCTGATCGGTCCCCAAATATGATGCTGCGCCAAGCGAGAGAATGACCAAGCCAGCCAGGTCCCACTAACCGGGCCCCAACGGGCACCTTTATAAGATGAATAAAGGCGGCTGATTGACTGTGCATTAGCTTGGTTAATTTGTTAGTTAATAGTACTTCTCCTTCTTCTTCTTCTTTTTCTTCGATCGCTCAAACAGTTTCCTGTCAATTATGAGCGCAGATGCGTCAAGCTGCCGTTATGCGCCTAACTAAGAAATGGTTAGGCCCAGCAAGTCCGACTTAGGCTGGAGGAGGAAATCGTTTTGAAAGTGTTTCTTGAAAAAAGGCAGGAGAATAGGACGGTAAGGCAGAAATATAGTATATGACAGTAAGCAAAGGGAAAAGGCAGACCCAAACAGAGTGACAGATTAGAGTAAGTTTCAAGCACAGAACTTCCAGAAGGTGGGGAACTATTTATATAAAAGACCCCCTGTATTCGTACCGGCAGGGGTGTAAGTGATAGAAGTAATACTTTTATTTATTTATCATACGTTTAATAGTTGTTGGATGAGGGAGAATAGGTTGGTTCATGTTTAGGCGGCTGACTGATTGTTTGACAAAACAATTTCAACCATTCATTAATTGTTTAAAAGTATATTAATCATTGTTTAATAGTTTGATCTGTTTATATGTTGACTAACAGTAGCTGTTGATTGTTGTTCTATATTATTACCCCGTAAATTATGATTGTTAGTTGTTTAACCATTTGTTGAAATAGTGGATTGTTTGTGTATTTATTTATCTATTTGTTTGTTCACTTTTTTGTTTACATTTTCATTTTCTTGCTTATTAATTTGTTTGCCTATTGATCGTTTCTTTCTATGTTTGTTTGTGTTTACATTTTCAATGATGGAATGTTTTAATATCAATAATATTGTGCCTCATTTAATCCCTATCCGCATCCTCCCGGCCACATGA
>CM065683.1:41657327-41682327 GCA_017654935.2 Phymorhynchus buccinoides | reverse complement strand
AAAGGCATCTGCGTGAAATAATAAATAGTTTGCAAATACATGTATGTGTGTGCGTGCATGTATGAGTGTGTGCGTACATGCATGCATGTGTATGTGGGGAGGGGGGGGCGTTTGTACGGTGTCTGTGCGTGCGTGCATGTTGGGGGAGGGGGGGGGGGGGGCGTGTGCGCTGTGTGTATGTGTCCCTCTTTCTCTCTCTCTTAAGGTTGTGGCGCTTCACGTGGGGCAGCCGCTGTGGCACGTTGTCTGTTTGTTTTGCTTTATTTCTCTGTCAGTGGTTTACGTTGGTTTATTGTTTTCTGCATAGCGATTCGTGATAGTTTGAAGATTATGTGCAGGTGCATTATTATTATAACATTGAATAATCGTGGTTTCTTTTTACATGTCCTATGCAGTTTTATGTGTTGGGTATTTAATTATTATGTTCGTATTGTATATGTGGTTATGCCGTGCCACAAATCAATTTCTCACTTTTGAGATAATAAAATAGTCTTGAGTCTCTTTCTCTCTGTCAGCGTAAAGGGTGGCGCACTGTGCGCCTGTTCATCAGCAGCACGTTCAAGGACATGCACAGCGAGCGAGAGCACCTGGTGAAGTACATCATCCCCGTGCTGCGCCAGTGGTGCCAGGAGCGCAAGCTGCACCTCATCGAGTGCGACCTGCGCTGGGGCGTGCCCAAGGACGCAGACACCAGGGAAACATTGCTCACCTGCCTGTCCGAAATCGACAGGTACTGCAAGCTGTGAAATGCCCATTGTGTTTAATAGAAGTATGTTTAAAGATATGTATGAAAGTATCATCCTGTCAAAAATTGACATGTACTGCAAGCAGTGAAATGCCCATTGTGTTTAATAGAACTATGTTTAAAAGAAATGTATGAAAGTATCATCCTGTCAAAAATCGACAGGTACTGCAAGCAGTGAAATGCCCATTGTGTTTAATAGAAGTATGTTTAAAAGAAATGTATGAAAGTATCATCCTGTCAAAAATCGACAGGTACTGCAAGCAGTGAAATGCCCATTGTGTTTAATAGAAGTATGTTTAAAAGAAATGTATGAAAGTATCATCCTGTCAAAAATCGACAGGTACTGCAAGCCGCCAATTATCCATTGTCTACCCAAAATACCTGTTTACAGAAATCTATGAAAATGTAATTTGCTTATCAGAAATTGACAGGTACCACAAGCAGTGAAATGTCCATCGTCTAATAGAAGTATTTATTTACAGAAATCTATGAAAATATTGTCTGCTTGTCCGAAATTGTCAGGTAACGCAGGCAATGAATCATCCATCTATATATAACTTATAAGCTAATATAATGACATTCTAAGTGTGTGTGTGTGTGTGTTTGCCCTGTAACTCGTGAACTGGTGGGCAGAATCGCTTCAGATTTTGTGTGATGGTGTACACAGATAGTCCCATAAAAAAATAATATTGACCATGCTGACTTTTACCTAGAAGTTTGACCTTGAAAACTGGTCGGCAGCAGTAACTAAAGGGTAATAATTATGGAATGACTGGCTTGCTTTGGTTACTTCCCTTCCCTTGGACAATAAACCTGAGTGAATGAGCGAGGGAGAGAGACATGGGGTGAGAAAGAGAGAGAGAGAGTGTGTGCATGTGTGTGAAATTAAAGCATAGTGAGCGGGACCTCTAATTGTCTAATAAAAATGCGCCAAAGTGCAATACCCATCCACAGAATTCTATGAAAACATAATATTCGTTCAAATTGAAGCACATGATATGCATGTAATATCTCAAAATAATATCCATTTACATGAATCTGTCAAAAGGAGGTACCTCTTTAAATACAGTGCCCAGAGCCCATGCTGTTTTAAATAGACGCTATTACCAAAACAATGAAGGTAAAAATAAAGTCTAGCTACTCAATTTGCCATTCTCTCTCTCTCTCTCTCTCTCTCTCTCTCTCCCCCCCCCCCCCCTCTCTCTCTCTTTCTTTCTCTCTCGATGTTGTCTGTGTAGATGTCGTCAGGAGAACGAGTACCCCTATTTCCTGAGCATGCTGTCTGAGCGTTACGGCTATGTGATGGAACCCTCGCAGGTTCCAGATGATATCAAAGCCAGGTACGTGCCGAAATGTGTGCTACATCTGACAAGATAATAGTGTTTTGCCTTCGTCCATTCATATGTTTTTGCATCTGCCTGTGTCTTTTCCTGTCAGATGTTTGTGTGTCTTTGTGTCTGTTTACCTGTCTGTCCTTCACATAAGTGCACACCATTTCATTTTATTGTTCAAAGTTTCAGACTGAACTGATTTATTCATTGAAAATCACATGAGACAAAAAAAATCAAAAATCAGGGTTGTATGGTGATTACAGGAATCATGTTTTTATTTTAATTTTAATGCCTGTACTTAGTAAAAACAAAAGGATGCTGCAGTTGAAATGAAAGGCATGGTTGGGGTGGTGTGGTGTAGGGAGGGAGGTGGGTGTTAGTGTGTTGTGTTATGATTATATGCAGTGCGGTGGTTTTTTTAATTTTATGTGAATGCCATTCATTCTCTAATGTATTAATTTCATAGAGATGTATGGTGAGGATACATGAGCCAGTCTGTTAGAAATGTTTGTACGAATGGTGAGTGAAAAGTGCATTGAGTTGCTTAGCAAGATTATGCGCTATATAAGCATTATTAATTATTATTATTATTATAATGAGATACATTTATGCAATGGTCTACAGGTACAAGTGGTTGCCTGGCATGTCAGTTACCTCTCTGGAAATTATGACTGGAGCTTATTGGGACAACAACCCTAACGTCAGTCTTCTGTGTTTTCTTCTTCTCGACTCTCTGTCTTTGTATGCACATTGTTTGTAGTTAGTCCTTGACCTTTCATTTTGTTTGATTCTGGTGATGGTGGTGGTGTATTAGTTTGTGTATATGTGTGTGTGTGTGTGCATGCATTAGCAGTGTTTAAGTGGGGGGGGGAGGAAGGAGCATATCTCGGAATATTAAAAATGAGAGATTTGGCTTGGGAGGTTTAGTAAAATTCTTTTAATGCATGCATTTATTTTGTCGTTATCAATTTGTGTTGTTTCATTTTTATATGTGTGTGACGTGCTGCAAGAAAATTATCCTATTCTTGAGGACATAATAAATTATTGATTGATTGACATGTGTGTGTGGTTAATGTCTATGTATGAGTGGGTGTTTGTGTGAATCGATATGTAAGTATTGTTTTACTTTTGAATACAAGTATGACTGCTAATATGTAAAGTGGCCATACCGGTGCTTATTTGAATGACATATTTTTTGTTTGTTGTTGTTGGGTGTTTTTTTCCCCATTGTATGCAAATAAAAAGTGTGTGTGTATGTGTGTATCTGTCTGTGTCTCTGTGTGTGTGTCTATGTCAGTGAGTATGTATGTTTGTGTACATTTGTTTGTGAGCATGCCTACTTGTGTGTCTTTCATTTAACGTTTATCCACTAATCATGATATTAGATGGGGGGGGGGGATGTAATTATGTATGTGAGAGTGGGAGTGTGCATGTATGTATGTATGTCTGTATATGCATGTAAGTGTCTATGCATGTATGCGCAATATGAATGGATAGAGTTCATCAAAAAGGCCTACACTATATGAAGTATGCCTATTTGCTTTTGTGTGCATATGAGCATACTTATCTGTATGTAGACATGTGTGTGTGACAGGCTCTGTTTATGATGCGGAAGCCCAGTTTCCTGGGTGCCATTGATGAAGACATCCGACCGGTGTACACAGAGAAAGAGGAGCAGGCTGCCCATTCCTTGGCTGTTCTCAAACGTAGGTGTTTTAACAGAAGTATTGTTTGACATTGTGCCTTTACAAAAAGTAAAGAGCTGTTTCTGACACCCATCCCAAATATGTTTAACAAGAGGCAAAGCCTGCAATGGCTCGCTCAGTGTGTGTGCGTTTGCGCGCGTGCTTGCACGTGCATGTGTGTGTCCCGCGTCGAAATAGTCAACAAGTAAAAGAAAGAAGAAAAAAATATATAAGTGTGTGTCTGCATTTCCCCTAATCGGTACGTCACAAAGATGACATCATTTCTTTATGACGTCTTGACCATGACTAGCTGTAGGCTTATAATCTTTTGTGTGTCAGCATAAAATTTAAAAAAAAGATTGTGTGTGTGAGTGTGTGTGTGTGCGCGTGTGGGTGCGCGTGTGGGTGCTCGTGTGTTTGTGAAATGAATGGATGCAACTAAAAACAGGGGGAAGAAAAAAAAGTGCCCTAGCTTGCAGAGAATCGAACTCGGAAAATTTGCATGAGACAAACACTCTACGCAATGAGCTGTTGAGGCATTCACTGTGGATGACTTTCTTAACTCATGTTGCCGATTCAAATTTTTAAAATTGATTTACATCCAATTTGTTCAATAAGACTTTTAAATAAAAGCAGTCACTGCAGACATAATGTGATTTTACATCAGTGTGCAACATTTGGTTGCACTAATGTTTGTACTTTCTGAGAAAATTGCTATGTTAATGTTTTTAATGAGGTGAGTACGTACATGAGACTTCGCTCATCAAAAAAGAAGAAGAAAGGGAACAGAAGCTTAGCTTCATATTGTGTTTTTAGGAAATGTCTTGAACCATTTTTGACACAAGTTCCAAAAAAGTTGGGGGGTTTTAAACAGAAGCATTGTTTGATTTTTTTTAATTTCAGAAAAAGTCAAGGAGCGTTTTGGACCGAAAGTCAAAGAGTATGACTGCAAGGTGGAAGGGAGGGAGGGCAAGATCGCCATCTTGAGCCATCTGGAGGACTTTGGCCACACCATCCTGGAGTACTTCAAGGACAGGATTTCCCAGCAGTACCCGGCCATCTCCGCGGAACAGGAAATGAGCCTGACGGAAATGAGACGGGCCGACCAGGAAGAGTTCATGGTGCAGAGATCTCAGGTACTCCGGCTGATGCAGTTTTTTTGCTGTTGGAGATCACAAACTATGGAATCAAATTTTTGTGCAAATCTGTGTGGGGGGTAGGGTGGGGGGGGGGGGGGGTGGGGGGGTTATATTGTCTATGTTGTTACTTTTTTTTTATTTTTTTTTTATTACTTTTATTGTTTTTTGTGGGTTTTTATTTTTTTTTTTTTTTTATTTGGGGGTAATTTTCTTTTATATTTTGTTTAAGTGTTTTTTTTTTTTTTTTCCGGTTTGTTTTTTATTTATTAGATTATTTTGTCGGGCATTAACTGGGTCTGGGGGGGGGGGGGGGGGGGGGGGGGGGGGGGGGGGGTGGGGGGGGGGGGGGGGGGGGGGGGGGGGGCTGCAGGGGGGCGAGGGTTTTGGGGTGGTTGTTTTGGTTTTTTTTTTTTTATTTGTTTTTTTTTGATTTTTTTTTTTATATATATTTTTATATTTTTTTTTTTTTTTGTTGTTGTGTTTGTTTTTTTTTACTTTGGGGGGGGGGGGGGGGGGGGGGGGGGGGGGGGGGGGGGGGGGGGGGGGGGGGGGGGGGGGTTTTTTTTGGAGTTTTATTTTGATCAAATCTGGTGTGGGGGGTGGGGGGGGGGGGGGGGGGGGGGGGGGGGGGGGGGGGGTTAAACTGTTTTATTATATGCCATTCTTGAATTAATGTTGGTTTGTTTCTACACTAATTCTCTTCACCACTGTTGTTTGTTTGTTATCTTGTGCAAATCTATGGAGTTTTATTTGATCAATTCTGGTGGGTTTTGTTAACTGTTGTATTATATGCCATTCTTGAATTAACGTTGGTTTGTTTCTGCACTAATTCTCTTCACCACTGTTGTTTGTGTACTGTATGAGTGATGGTCACACACAGGCAGTCCTGGGTCATCCTTTTTTGAGGATGAACATTGGTTTGTCTCACTATGGCTGTTGTTTAAGCTTTGCTAGTCGACTTGGTGCCATAAATAACTTTGGTGAAGGGAGTTAATTACAGAGAGATTCACCTTTCTTTACTTTATTGTTTTATTATATACCCTTTTTTCTATAGAAAGCCTTGAGACCAACTGCCCACTGATAAAAAGGATCTACCTTTGAAATTATTTTAATTATTTTATTTTCAATCCACATAATTGTTAAGTTTACTATCTTTTAAGCTTTATGATTTTGTCTTTGCAGGTGTTTTTAAAACATTTATTTTCTTTTTTCTGATTTTGGCACACCGATAGTAGTTTTGGAAACTGCAACAGCCATTTTTCTTTTGGATTAGAACTTTGTGACTATGCATTTCAGGAATCCCAAATGTGTGATATGACATTATTTTAACCCTTTCACCGCCAACGTTGCATTTTAACACCACAGTGATTTAACACCTATGCCACTAAAAAGGCATAAAATTGGGGGTCTTTTATCCAAGGACCCTATTGTCTTAGTTTTGGGAAGTAAGGATAGACCTTATGTTTTTACGTCACAGAAGAATCCCCAATACTGCAGATGGATTTTGTTCTCTACCCAGGTAGATGGACATTTTTGGCTGAAATATGGCTGGCAGTGAAAGGGTTAAGGAAAGGCAAAGAAATATTCAATAACCTCAAAACAGCTGAATGTTTTTTAATGGAGGAATTTACTTTGTTTGATAATTATACTGTTCAAACAAAGAAACACAACAATGTTCAGAAAGGCATTGTAATATCATAACCCCTAGTGATTCTGAACGTGGCACACTGGACAGGTACTGTAATAATAATAATAATAAATAACATTTATAGAGCGCCCTTTCTCTCTTGAGCTCACGGCGCTTCACAATTGTTTAAATAAATACATAAATCATAAATAAGCTACTACAATATCAACTATCACAAACATTCACACAGCCACAACACGCACGCACGCATACGCCCACACCCACATACGCGCGCACACCCACCCACCCACAATGTGGGGGACATCATTTTAAGGCAGGAAACAGGACAAGGAAGAAATCAGAGGTATTGCCGGAAGAGGTGAGTTTTAAGAGCAGTTTTGAAAGACTGGAAAGATTTAGCAGAACGAAGTTCATATGGTAGGGTGTTCCAGACAGAAGGGGCGCTGAAAGAAAATGAACGTTCACCATTTGTCTTAGTGTTAGTACGAGGAATAGAAAGGATAAGTTTGTCAGAAGAGGAACGGAGAGACCTGGAAGGTGAGTACAGGTGAACGAGATCAGAGAGGTAGGCAGGACTAGATGAATGGACAGCATTGAAACAGAGGCAAGCAATTTTATACTTTATTCTTGCCTCGACTGGAAGCCAGTGTAAGGTCTTGAGGTGGGGTTTGATGTGGTCTGTACGAGGGACTTTAAGGATTAACCGAACTGCATTGTTCTGAACTTTCTGAAATTTGTTGAGGAGGGTTTGCTAACTGTATAGTTAGCAAACCTTTCAAAGTGAATAAAACATCAAAGGAACAACCTGTAAGGTATAACCTGCGAGAGAGATTAATACATGTATTTTGTATGAACAGTCTCACTTATTTTTAATGTTTATATTCATTGATACTTGTCTTCATGTTGATTATTCTTGGCTTGTCTTTAATGTGTATGTTTATCTGTATGTTAGTGTTTAGGCCTTTGTTCAGCGCTTTGAGCACCCTGCAAAGGGAGTTAAGCGCTCTATAAATAACCAGTATTATTATTATTATTATTAAGGTATAACAAGTTTGGACAGTCTTGCCTTTTCCATTATTTTTGTACAATTTTATTTTGGTACACATATAAATACATGTAACGATAAGTTCAAAGTAATGGGTTGTGGCGTTTCTTTCTTTTTTGGTGTATACTTGGTCAGATGTGAAGTCAAAATTGATTTTTAAAATTCAGTTTTGTACATGTGTGCATGTTATTTACATGAATAATGTTCAACCATGTCTTATGGCTGTATGTACGTATGTATATGCAAACAGGTGTTGTTAGGGAGGGAGAGTGAGATCCAGGTGATGGACTGCTACATCAAGAACAGCAGCAACTCCAAGGACCTGCTGGCTCTGGTGGGGTTCCCTGGGGCAGGCAAGAGCTCCCTCATGGCCTACTCTGCCAAGCAGTGGGTGGAAGTCCCCACCTGTAAGGTACGCTCACCTGCGTGAGAGAGTGAGCAGAGAGAGTATAAAACAAGAAAGAGAGAATGAATGAATGAATGAATGAATGAAAAAACAAACTAATTGTTCTGATACAGGGTGATAACATGAGCGTAAGTACTTTTTTTACACTCAGCCCTGGGATATGTCGGAAATCCAGTTTTGGGAGTGCGGAAACTTGTAGCTCTTCCGGTTTGTGGAGTGTGGAATCTTGTGGCTTCTGATTTTTGGAGTTAATAGCGGTTAAAAAAAAAGAGGGCAGGAATTGCAAATTTCCTAACCAGCGATATAATTTTGTGTAAAACTTGGGTAATTTTGACGTAAAAAATGTACATTTTCAGGAATTCTAGTTTCAGGTTTTGGGACCTCCTCGCACTAGCACCCCTGTAAGTATTGTAGAGATGTGTTGCTACGTGTTGGTCATAATATCTCTGAATGCTTTCGCTTTTTGTCCTTATTGCAGGTGTTTTTCCACTTTGTCGGTGTGACTCCCGACTCCACCTCTGTGTACAGCGTGTTGTCACGCATGTATCGCGAGTGCATGCCAGCTGACCAGCAGGACAGCATGCCGCTGGACAGCGACGACATGGTCAGGTTCGCGCCCACCATGTTCAAGGAAGCCGCGGCCGAGGCGCTGAGATCAGGATTCAAGCAGCTTATCGTCTTTATTGACGCCTTGAATCAGCTGGACAACACGGGTAAAACCAGTGACACAGCAGTCTTCATCTCTGTCTTCACTGTTGTTGTCATTAGTGTGGTTGTCATTATTATTGTGGTCATCATCAATATTGTCATCATCACCGTTATCAAAGTATTCTTCTTTTCGTCATACGCCTGGTCTCCATGGCCGAACCGGCTCTCATTATCAGTCTTTATTGTCAGCATCCTTGTCATCTTTGTCATCATTGCCTTCATCGGCAGCTGCAGCAACAGCAGCAGAAGCTGCCGCAATGGAACTGAGGCCATTGATTTTTCTTACTTGATGTATTTTCTGTTGCATGTTCCCACAAACAGAACAGTTGGCTAGAGAATCCATCAGAGAAGATGTAATGATTTTGACTGAAAAGCTGCGTATACATTCACATTTTGTTTGGCGGTCATTTTATCATCCAGAAAGTTTCTATATAATTATAAGTTATTGTGTTAAAAAAACTTGTTCTGTTTTGTTCAAAAGTGTTATCACACAAAGAGTCTCTTTATTTATATAGGCATGATTAATTTGATATAGATCAGGTTGTCTATTATCTCTTTATTCATAAGGCATGATTAACATGACATAGATCAGATTGTCTGTTTTCACTTTAAGGGATGAATCATCATCTCCAGAGTTATTGTTCTTTGCGTTTTCTTAGAGTTTCTCAAGTTATTGTTCCTTGCGATTCACTGAAGTTCATAGATATCAGGGACACGCAAAGGAATGAAATGGAAGGCGTGTGTCGGAAGGCCATCCGATCCGATAAGATCAGACTGTCGATCTGTGTTCAGGCAAGGCCCACAGGTTGACGTGGTTGCCCCGACAGCTCCCTGAAGGGATGCGGGTGGTGGTGAGCACTCTGGAGGGGCAGTGCCTGGACTCCCTGCGCACCCCTCCTCACCCGGCCCGTGAGCTGGCCGTCAACCCGCTCAACGAGAAAATCCGCAGACACATCGTTGAGGAATGGCTGCAGCCGTACAACAAGAGGCTGGATGATGAACAGGTACAATATGTATGAAGTGAATTATAGAACTGCTTTCTTGGTTCCTTGGATTGACTCTGAAATCTGAACTACATGCTCTGCAGCTTAATGTTGCAATACATGCTAACTCAAGGAAGGAAGGTGGCAGAGTGGTTATGACGTTCGCCTGCTGATTTCAGTGTGAGTGACCTGGGTTCGAATCCTGGCCTCAACCTTTCTTTCTAGTTCAACAGGAAAATCGAACTGAATGTTGAGTCCTTCGAATGGGGACTTAAAGCTAGTCTGACTCATGCACTTTGTGCATGTAAAAATCCCACAGCAGTTAAAAGTCGGTAAAAACAGGGAGAAATCCTACTGCCTGGTATGACCAAATTGATAGCTAGGTTTCCCAAGTCTGTTCCCACCCCATCCTTATCCCACACACACACAAAAAGAAGGAAAAAAGGTAGGTGCTGTCCGAATTTCACAGAAATAAAGTTTTTGTACCAAATACCAGAATAACATGCTGGATCTGCTACATAGATTTAGCCCTCCTGTTAACATACAGCAACTTGATTATGTTCTCCTCAAGCTCATATAGTTTATTGATAACTTTCTCCCAATTAAATTGCTGTGCTTGAAATGTATATTACACTACCAGGGTGAGCGATGTTTTTAACTTTATATTCCTGTAAAGTGGAAAGAAAATTTTAAAAATAACAATTTCCAAGTACGTTTAGTAACCAATACTTTTTTAACCTTCACCGGATCCCCTGTTCAACTACACAGTCACGATGGGGCGGGTTTTCCACTACCCATACTCATTAAAAAGGAAAGGGACATGCATTTTAACAGTGTTTATCCCTATTCCAGATGATGCGGGTTCTCCAGTACCCATACTCGTCAAAGAGTCACCATGTGTTTATCCTTATCCAGATGCCGCGGGTGTCCCACTACCCATACTCAATGCACTGCAGTGGCATATTTCTGCTCTTTAAAGTATGGGTTGTAGGATACCCGCGCAATCAGTGACAAGCATGTTCAAATGACGCATTATATTACATCATTTGTATTTTATACACATTAATGACATTTAAGACACATACCAAAGCCATTAACGTTTTTAATAAACTCATGAAATTTCATGATTGCTTAAATACTTTTTGAGATATAACAGTTTTTATGTGTCTCTGGGTACTAGAATACCCAGGAAGCATGGTGAAGGTTAAGATTTGACAAATATAGAAAGTTAAAGGGGAAAAGAAACAGGAGCAGGGAAGGTAGATAAACTAGGGAGAGAAGAGAGGACAAAAATCATTTAAAAACTATCCAGAACTATTTTTTTATGTAAGCAGACAGACCAGACAGAACAACCCACATGAACAGAACAAACTGACACAGACAAATCAGAGGTAAAATGCACTGATAGTCCAGGTGTTTATTTTACCGTGTTTCAGTTGAAGATTTTGGTCA
The DNA here is from genome assembly GCA_017654935.2 of Phymorhynchus buccinoides. Lineage (NCBI taxonomy): Eukaryota > Metazoa > Mollusca > Gastropoda > Neogastropoda > Raphitomidae > Phymorhynchus > Phymorhynchus buccinoides. Next base: position 41,671,185 of record CM065683.1, on the reverse strand, counting down.
GCAAGTCGGATGCGGGCAGGCCATTGTTTCTGAGCATTGCCTGTGAGGAGCTGCGAGTCTTTGGAGAGTTCCGCAAACTGACCAGCAAGATCGAAGACCTGGCCGATGAGTTGTCAGGACTGGTGGAAATTGTAAGGGTTTTTAATATGTGTGTGTGTGTGTGAGAGAGAGAGTGTGTGTGTGTGAGAGAGAGAGAGAGAGAGAGAGAGAGAGAGAGAGAGAGAGAGAGAGAGAGAGAGAGAGAGTGTGTGCTCTCATAATATTTAAGGATTCATTTTTTTTTTTTTTTTCAATATGTATACTGTTTTCCCTTGCTTTTTTAACTGTTGTTTTTGTCTCCCCAGGTTATTTTGAAGTTTGCTTCCTTTTCCCCTCAAAGTTTTTACAATGTTTCTCCCTACATTTATGTTTAATTTTTTAAAGTCAGACAGGATGGGTGGAGGAGTTTTGCACTATCGATAAATGTTTTTGTCGTGTTCTTCAGGTTTTGCATCGGACGGTGGAGGAGTTTGGGAAGGAAATGGTGCAGGCCACACTGTGCCTGATCGAGACCTCTCACTTCGGGCTGGAGGAGGAAGAGTTACTGCACTTGCTGTCAGTGCAGCCTGTCCTTCCCGCCTCCCCTGACAACTTCTCCCCGGAGGACTTCAAGGACAAACTGCCTATGGCTGTGGTAGGTTGGTTAGTTTGGTTTATGTCCTCCTGGGTTCAGTTCAAATAGTTTCCCGGTCTTCTGGAAGTGTTGTGCTAGTAACTTTGACTTCATACACTATTTGATTGTGGTTTTTTTACTTACTGTTGCCTAGTATTTTTTGGCCTTATTGGTCCATTCTCCCCCCCCCCCCCCCCCCCCCCCCCCCCCCCCCCCCCCCCCCCCCCCCCCCCCCTGCATTCTATCTATCTTCTCTAATCTTCATCTCTACCTTCCTTTCCATCCTATTCTTTCTCGTCTTGTCCTCCATCCTCCCCCCTGAAATCGTTTCAAACCATTTTTTCCATTGAACTCTTCTGCAATTGGAGTTTGTTGGTTAAGAACTACAAGGGGAGTATGGGGAATTGAGGACCAGACATATATATTATATTCTTCATCCACTACATCCACTATGGTCTCTAATTGGGATGGGAGCACAGAAGAAGACGTTTCCTTGTTTCTTTGTTTCGGTGGCCTCACTTGCTTGTTGGTCATGGAGCACCTTTGTTTTCTTTTTTCCCACTCACCAAATTCTGATTTACTTTTTATCTGTTTGTACGTCAGTCAACATTTTCTTTTAAAACTTTAGCAGTGATGGATTGTAATCAAAGTTCTGTAAAGAATTATTATTTTCAGGTGAAGAACATTCCAATCATAGCGGGATTATTCTGATTTGTTACTGCATTTCAAGATTTGCTATTTAACCCTCTTGCATAATAATATTCCGTCCAAAACTGCCCAGCCGGAAGTTGCCTCTGTGTATTCAAGCCGCCCCAAACCGCCCGTAGTTTGCCCCCATTCTGAAACCACCACCCCACACACACACACACCACCTGATGGTATTTTCATCATGCACTAAGTTCTGGCTTGCTATGCACACACCATGAAGAAGCTTATCACTTGTGATGATGTGATAGTAACTGTAAGGTGCTCTGTTTGCTTCAACCGGAAAAGACCGTTTTTTTCTGAAAATGTGTGAGAGAATCTGAATACTAGACGAAGTTTCCTCTGTAACAAATGCGAATGCAAGAGAGTTAATGAAAAAAAAGCTATATAAGTTAGGAGCAGATTTGTTTTTAATTAGATGTAGGGTTATGTGGGTATTCTGCGAGGGAATCAGCGCTTAGAGCTTAAAGATTAGGCGCTATAAAAGTTGTCTTAATAAGGTTGTGACTTAAATATAGTATAGCGTAATAAGAATGTTTCTGTTGCTTCGTTGTCATCCTTTCCTTTCTCATTGGAAGACAAGAGGCATTGACTCATTTCAAAGTGTTATTGTCAGTTGTGTCCGACTATGACCCATAGATAGCAGAGATTAAAGGACATTGCTATTCTGGAAACCTTAATGATGTCACCGACACTATGGTAACAACAAGGATGATAATGATTGTGATAGAAAACTTCACCAAATTCTCTGGCCTCGCTTTCAGTGGGGTTTCATCTACGTGGGCCTGCGTTCCTTCCTGCGGCCGAGCGGCAGTGTGGGGGAGGGCCGTGTGGACTTCTACCACCGCACCATCAGCAAAGTGGTGCGCAAGATGTACCTCACCGACCCACAAGACTCCGCCAAGTGGCACGGCCGTCTCATCCAATTCTTCAAGGGGTGGTAAGAATCGTCAACCCTATAGAATCGGACGACATGCCATTACACACCTATTGATTACATCCATTTGCGTCTCCGTAAGAACAAGAACGAAAAGCAATTTCAGAGAACAAATTCTCTGAAGAAACTCTAGGGAGATGCAAAGAACGTTAACTCTGGTGACGTCTTTTCATCCTATTACCTCGTTTTCCATGATTTGCTATCTATTGGTCACTGCAACAACCATGTTTTGCTAGAGTGAATACCCTTGGTAGATGCTTGAGTACTGACCGAACAAGGGCATAACTCTCACCAATAACCCTATTTGAGGCCACTAAATGGCTGCCTTTCGCAAGAGTGAATGCCCTTTTCAGTACTGACCAACAAGGGATTCACTCTCACTGTCAAGGGTGTTAATAACTCTAGTTGCAGTGGCCAATATTTGCAACACTGCTATAAAACTAAGTACAGAATGAAGGAATTTCTACAGAATTTGAAATTTTGCTTTTCGACAAGGTAAAGCTGATAAAGGTAAATTAAGATTCCTGATTGATTTGCAGAAAAGATTGACCTTGAATTGATTTCATTTTGCTGTCATTTAAATGTAGAACCGAAATATAAGGCATTTTTCTTCTGTTAAAGAGATTTTTAAAATGATGGTAAATATAAACGTAATTTTTTGGTTATAAGGCGATATTTTTTTCTCCAATTTCGACCTATGCGCCTAATAAACGAGGGCACCCTATTAGTGAACAAAATCATGAGAAGAGAGGCAACGATTGCCATGCTCAGTACAGTCTACTGTGAGTCTAGACATCGAAAGTGGTAGCGAGTCACCGATGCGACAAATACTCGCATTAAAATCCCTATTATCGTCCAAGATACTGTCAAACAGATACCATAACCCTTCATTGGATGTAAAAAGCATCATTGTAGAACTTAAAATGGCATAATTCTATCACTTTTTGCCAAGAAAATTCCAAACACAACAACAGGAAGTAGCACAAACGGAAGTTCGATAATTTGAAAGGGGAGTTAACTCGTTTATGACAGCAATGATGGCGGTCGGCAAGCATTTACCGGACGCATACGGGCTTCGAAGTTTGACTTTCTTTTGTAAGGTGATGATTGTGAACGAGGGTGCCTTTTTCTTTAATTTTTTCTTGAAAATTGCCCTATTTCCCTTATACACACAAGCGCCTAATGGTAGAAAAATATGGTAGTAAGAATCTTGATTTAGATGTTGGGTGTATGTAAAAAAGCTTTGCAAAGCTATGCTTAAATCTGAAACTTGATCTTGTTACGGTTGTAAAATCCTTTTTAGCCTGTGTGACCCATGTCTGGTTGTGTTGAACTGCAGCTCTGTAGATACAACGCACCATCAGTTTCATCATCTGTCTGTCCGTTTTCAGTTCGGGCATCCAAGAAAGGGAATTTTCGGAATTCTTTGCTGCTTCATCATTTTCTTCTTCTGTTGATGCAGATCACCTTGTGAGACTTTCCGATTCTGCATGATTGTGAAGGTTGAAAATATTTTCTGGCCTTGGGCTCAACTTGAGCATGCCTAGGTGCATGTTAGTTTCAAGTTGCTCTCGGTTTGTTTCGTTTTGCTATGTTTGTTGATTGCCTGTTTTGACTTGGCTTGTTTATCAAAGCAGTTACATGTTGGACCTTTCAATTCTTTTTAAGCAAGAAGGCGCTGGCGTTTATATCCAAGTTGGATTCTGCCAGCGTCGACCCATCAAGATCAAGATATAATACAAAAGTGGTTTGTTATCCATCAGTTCTCATGCTGTTTTCAAATTTAAGTTTGATAACGGTTTAATAAATTGCCAAAACAAATGCTCTATTGTCGGTTGTCAGTTTATAACTGTGTAGGGCATTGCATTCCACAAAGAACATTCCTTTAAGTTTTGGAGTTAAACTGGATTGTTACTCAGAAACAAGGAATGTTTTAATTGATATTCATTTACACTTTTTTTTATTCAGCAGATTTATTGTGATAGTTATGAAAGAATTTGGACAACATTTTGAGGAAAAGGTTTCGCATTTAAGAAAATACATTTGTTTGTTTGTTGACGTACCCTGGCTAAAAGACTCCAGGGATCATCCCAACAGCCGAAGCACTTGAACACTATGGTAAAAATGCATCAGCTAGGGATGAGAACATTACATGTGTGACCGTTTTTGATTACCGCGCCATGTGGGCAGCCAAACTCCGTCTTCTGGGGAAGATAGTACATTTAATTTTTTAGGCAAAGCTATCATACGAAGAATCCATTTGTTTGTGCATCCTCATTTGAACACACAGTATTCATTTATTTGTTGCTATATATTATACTTGCGAAGATTTCAAGCTTTGCATAGTAGAATGATCACAGTGTGATGTTTTTGTAAGGATTCACAATTCTCGGCTAAGATAAGGACCCGAGATGTTTGTGTTACATTCAGTCCCCTAGCCTACATACTCTTTCTTGCTTGTCTTGGTCAATCTCCCCTACCCTTGTTTGGTGTACTCACTGAATCTCCTTGATGGAGGTGTGTGGGTTTGCTGACAAGCAGTACAATGACCATGAGAGTTATGATGACTTTGATGATGATGAGAGTGATGAGTAAAATGATGATTTTGGTGATGGTAACTAATACAATGATAATGACAAAGATGATTATAATAGTGTGACATGTTGGGATTGTATGGCAACAGGAAGGGGTAGAGATGGGGTGAGGGGACACAATCTCTCTTCCTTCGCCACACGCCCAGACCGTGTCAACGTTTCCACATTTTTTTATTTCATACAAAACACCAACCTGGAATATACCAGAAAGAAAAGAAAAACAAAGCATTAAGCTACATGCACAAGGAAAAGGTGATGGATGTGATTACATAAGCAGGGTAGTGATGACTCAGGTCGACCTGTGATGAATATGATGAATACATTTTAGCAACAATGTAATGCCGTTAGCATTGAAAACAACAAAGGGGAAAAGAATGGGTAACCGCATACAGAAAACTTCAACTGTGACAAATGTAACATCATCAATTGAAATGTGAAATTATGAACCAACATTGTCATTGAATTGGCAAACCATCAAGAAAATGTTAGACATTGCATTATGAGGAAACCGCAGCATTAAATGATGTAAAATAAACATTCTTAGGCAATACACAATACATGAAACAGAGAATAAAAAAACCAAGCATGTGTGACACACTACATCATAGACTAAGAAAATGGGATACAAAATCAGCAAAAATTTGAAGTGTCTTCTAGCATGAATTTAACATAATTAATGTTGCCAGGTTATCTCCCTCGCCAGGTGTAACCTGTTCAGAGACCATGGTATATTATGACAACCAAGCAAAGGAATACATGAAAAAAAAATGCATTTCAAGATTATAAAAGAATAAAATGACAAATGGAAAAATACATTGAAATATGACAAATACATGACTTAAAAAAAACCTGAATGACCACGATCCTGCGCTCATATCTTGGTCATTACAATAAAAAATATCTTGGCACAACTGAACACTCCATGATTTCATAGATCAAAAATATAGTAGCCAATTACCCCGAAACATGTGGGTAAGTCAATCATACTCAGTATAAAAAAATAAAAAAATCCTTTAAGCAAAAATAAACAGAACATGTACCTCAGGGAGAGTCCTCTCACATCAGGACATCATGGCTCAGTTCCGTCTAACCACGTTCGGGCGCTCCAAAGCTAAGAAAAAAATGTACATTGGTGTCAGCAACTCCACACCTAAATCATACTGTCAAAGACAAAGGAAGGGAAATAACTTGGGTTCGGTCTTAAAACTTTCTTTTACCTGGTTGCTTCCCTTGTCACAACTGTGGAGGCATTGAACCTAGACCTATTCTTATGTACAGGAGCGTCACCTGTACTTCCTTGTCACAGTTTTCTTCTTAAAAATTTACTAAGTTATATAAAATATCAAACATCACCACCATAATCTTACATTAATAAACAATACGTTCAGTGAGTCAACAAAATTTCTTTAAAAAAAACCTAAATTACAAAACAAAATACTGGATGCATTATAGCCTTCTCACAAATGTCCTCTCTGGGGACAAACTGACAAAAATAACCAAAAAAATAATATTTCAACATTCATTGTCAATCAGAGCATGGCATAAAACATAAAACGTGTGCACCAAATAGATACAAAAAGAGTGCACACTCCAGTCAAAGCCTGTGCTTACTTTGGCAGAAGCAATGGCTCCTGTCCTCCAACAAATATCAAGTATCAAACAGTAGCCCAAATCCACAAAATACATACTCTTTTTCTGAGCAGACAATAAACTGCTTAAAAACACACACACACACAAAATTGGTACATACCAGCACACATCAGGGCCCTGCATCTGATGCAAACAGGTCACATTTCAATTTCTTTGTGACAAACTCAATTACAAACAGCAGCACAGATCCTGCATGCACAAGACCAGCAGTGCAAAAGAGTGGGAAAAGTTGGAGGCAAAAGCCTTATACATCAACCTACTGACACCTTTCCTCCTCCACTAAATATAGTCCCACACCCCTGGAGACGACCTGGGGTCTATTATAATTATGCTTAGCATTAAAGTATCCCATTTAATCAATAATAACACACACTAACCTTCAAAAATAAAAAAAGTATCCAAAAAATAAAACTATATTATAAAAAAAGTATATTCTTGTGCCTCTACTTGCTGTTCCAGAAAGTCTGGCACTATGGTAAATCCCCTTCTACATAAACTACCTTAATTGATGTTGCCAAAATCACACTGTCTGCCTTGACTACCTTTACCAGCCAAGTCATAAACAACAAAAAATACTTGTTGTACAGTCACAATAGCGATGACAGTTATGGCAATAAACATGATAATGACGATGAAGATAATTGACACTGACAACAATGATGTTCATGAGAAAGCTATTATGACAAATTGTTCTAAGCTTTATAAATTTGCTCCCAAATGAAAACAAACTAACCACAGACATACATTGGCGCTTATATATACGTCAGTGCTAATTCAAGATAAATCTCCATCCAAAGGCCTGTCAAACAGGCATAGAAAAAAGACGGCACTGAAAGGGGTTAAGCAAGCGAGCACCTTACTTCCACAGCTCCAACATTTCGCGGAAGGCGGAGGAGCTTCCCTTCCACTACATAGCGGTGGGGGACATGGAAGGGCTGCGGAAGTGTCTGCTGGAGCGGAGCATGTTTGAGTTCCTGTACACGGAGCACAGCAAGCAGCTGCTGATGCAGTACTGGCAGCAGGCCGGGGGCTACCCTCTGGCTGCGTCCGCCTACGAGAGCGCCTTGAAGGAGTATATGGCCGTGAGTAGTTGTTGTGTTCACTAGTCAAATGCATATTCAATTAAATCAGAACATACCTGATGCTGTGCCTGCAGCAGTTAGGGAAATGCCCTCTGGCCGCCTCCACCTCTGAGAATGCCCTGAAAGAATACATGACTGTGAGTTTGTATGTCCAGTTATTTAATTTGATGCAGTACTAGCAGAATGCATTGGACTATCCTCTGGCCTCCTCTGCCTCTGAGAATGCCCTGAAAGAACACATGACTGTGAGTGTATATGTCCAGTTATTTAATTTGATGCAGTACTAGCAGAAAGCATTGGACTATCCTCTGGCCTCCTCTGCCTCTGAGAATGCCCTGAAAGAATACATGACTGTGAGTGTGTATGTCCAGTTGTTATTTAATTTGATACAGTACATGCAGAAAGCATTGGACTATCTTCTGGCCACCTCTGCCTCTGAGAATGCCCTGAAAAGATACATGTCCGTGAGTTTGTATGTGTCTTTGTTATTTAATTTGATGCAGTATATGCAGAAAGCATTGGACTATCCTCTGGCCTCCTCTGCCTCTGAGAATGCCCTGAAAGAATACATGACTGTGAGTTTGTATGTGTCTTTGTTATTTAATTTGATGCAGTATATGCAGAAAGCATTGGACTATCCTCTGACTGCCTCTGCCTATGAGAATGCCCTGAAAAGATACATGGCCGTGAGTGGTCTTTGTGTTTGTTATTCCAATGTATGTCAAATTAAATTAATTAGAAATCCTTCATCTCCGGTTGAGATAAAAAAAAGATTGAATGTAGCTGGGACTGACGTATAGCTGAGAATAGCTTCTCTGTATTAATTGTTTCAGATTTTTTTCTCCAACAGTGACGATGCTCATTTAGTGTCTCCTCCACCCTGTATCTCTCTCTCTCTTTTGCTCCTCCCTCTCTCCCTTGCTTTGTTTGTTCCTGTTTTGTTTTTGTTTTTTAAGAGGGCTGGAGGGCTGGATGTAAAAAAGCATGTATTGTTTGTTTATTCTATAACCCTCTGTAAATAAAATTCATACAATTCAATTCAATTGAATTCTCCCTGCAGCACTACAACCTGGAGGGCACGGCGGAGGGGGAACAGCTGTCCACCAAGGTGGCCTGGTTCCTGGTGGACATTGGTGAGTACGACACGGCCAGCCAGCTGTTGGACAACATCAGGGCCAAGATCTCCTCCCGCCACGGGCCTGTGGCCGTGGAGCTGGCCGACCCCCTGCATGCCACCATGGAGCTGCTCATGAGAAAGGGTAGGACAAAGCACAGAGAGAGACAGAGAGACAGAGAGAGAGACAGAGAGAGAGAGAGAGATAGAGAGAGAGAGAGAGAGAGAGAGAGAGAAAACCATTAAACAAAGGGATTTTATCTTAGGGTGAACATTCAGAACTGCCCGGGTCAAGTAAACATGTCTGTTAGGTAAGCAGGATGGCTGCCTAGTTGGCTCAACTTGGCAAGTCAAGTTACACCCACCACCACCACCATTCCAGTGATATCCCGAGGCCCCGGTCACATTAACCTATTAAAATTGAAAATGTCATATTGTGTTCTCCCCTGTCAAGACAAATGTTGTATTACATTTTTAACACTGGCACGCTTTGTCCTTTTGATTTTTGCAAGAGCCAGGACATAGTCAGTTTGTCCTATCACTCTTTGATCCTTGGTACATCTTTGTCATTCAATGCTTCTGGGCGTTATTTAATTACAGAGAGAAGTGGTAAATATAAACTGCAAGACCTATCATGGTTGTCATGACTGTGCTGTGTTTATGAACAGACGTAAACTGCCTTGGCTGTTTAGCATGTATGTTGTGGCATTCCACGTCAAAGACAGCCATCACAGAACAAACTGTCCCTATAAATTAGGAATGTAGTACAGTGGTACCCCTCTAATAAGACCTTGAAAGTGCGGTGAAAAAAAAGTCTTATCTGAGGGGTGGTCTTATTAGAGAACCAAGCATGTGACATCTTAGTACAGAGTACAGAACTAAGCAAGCATTGTGGAAAAAATGAAATAAAACACTTTTTAACACTGACACTAACCTCCGCACGCTCACCACTGAGCACAGCATTGTGAACGTTGTGACGCTGAGTCCAACGGCGCAGCCATCCATTTGAGGCCATAAAATCATCCAGGTCACATTCGATAGCTACACAGAGCGCCTTTTCCTGGATTAATTTTCCAGTCACTGGAATGTTACGTGATCTTGCATCACAAAACCAGTCCAAACTTTCTCGTCAATGAACATGGTTTCTGTTTTCCTTACTTTCGCTAGTTTCCTGCTCCCACACTCGCCACTTTCCTATCGTGATTTAATCGACTCCTTATCCTTGATTATGTTTTGGATCTGTGTTTTGCCGACACTGAGCGAGTTCGCAATTGCGATCGCAGTCTCCCCTTTCTCACTTCTTTCCACAACACGGACACGCTCTTCCAATGTCAATTGTTTTCTTTTCCGAGTCGCCATATCGATCACTGACTTGACGAAGAACAGAGTAGCGGACCCTTCTACAAGTCGCATGAGTACATGGGGCGTAACTCTCCAAGCAAAAGTTAGGGGGCGCGCTTCCAATGGAAGTTCCATGTTTACATTCCTGACTACTTTTCATCGAGAGATCGATTTGCACGAAACTGACTGCAAAAAGATAAGATTGCGGTCGCATCTCAACCCCTAAAATCGGGTCGTAAGTCGGAACTCAGGAAAAGTTGTATTTGCGGCATAGGATATATAGTGGAATGTGTTGGGAAAAAAAAAATTTGGTCGTATGTGAGGAGAAGTCGCATTTGCGAGCGTCTTATTAGAGGGGTACCACTGTAGTATGGGGGGGGGGGAGAAAAGTGGATCCGGCAAATCTTCTATCTAAATAAAGCAGTAGAGCTCCACAATGTTTATCCGGAAACAAAGGGAAGTAACTCTACTGGTGCTGGTTGGTTTCTTTGCAGGGGTTTTATCCCTTGATCTATGTGTGTGTGTGTGTGTGTGAGAGAGAGAGAGAGTGTGTGTATGTGAAAGAGAGAGGGAGAGGGAGAGAGAGAGAGAGAGACAGAGAGAAGAAGAAGAAGAAAAGAAACATTACACATCCAGGGGTTAGGCTATGAGAAGGTAGGGATGGGCACAGAAGCAAAAGAGTATAAGAACAGATGGACAGAAGGAGAGAGAGAGAGAGAGAGAGAGAGAGAGAGAGAGAGAGAGAGAGAGAGAGAGAGAATGGGGGAGGAGAGAGACTGTGCGTGTAACAGCAGAGAGAGAGAGAAAAAGATTATTCCCAGGCGAAGCCAGGTACAAAATTGCTCGTAGGAAAATAAGATCACAGGATATAGTGGGGACATACTGGTGAGACCTGTTTCATTTCTTCATCGTTTCTTTCGCAGCCCTGAAGTATGTGTACGGCTCACACCCTGGCTACAGAGAGTGTGTGATGAAGGGCAGAGATCTGGTGGACTTGACTGTCAAGGTGGGTCTCTTTTGTGATCTTTTACCTCTGACAAGAAAGTTATCCTTTTTCTTTTGTCGTTGTTACTGTTTGCTTGGTTGTTTTTTTTGTCGCCCAAAACACTTAGGAAGCGGTGTTAATTGCATTTGAGTGGTTGGCCAGGCTATCACTTCAAAAAACACATTTCATTAAAATGTTGTACTACTATTAAATGTATGTATTTATATAATGTTTGTTCTAATATAGTACTCTGGGCAATGTTCTGTTACTGTGTTGTTTGTTTCAGTTAATCAATACATTAATTAGTATTTCCATCCCATCATTTGATCAATCAACCAAGAAATCAATTAGTTAGTAAATCAACCAACTAATCAATCAACTAACCAACCAACCAATCAAACACAACAAACCCAGTTCATCCATCTATCATCCACCCATTCATCCATCCACCAATCAACCATCCAACCATGTGCAGGGGCATAGAAGACTCCCCTAACAGCAACGCCCTGGGCAATGTGCTGTCTCACTCCCACCCAGCTGACCTACTGACTATGTGCAGGTGCACAGACAGAAGTACCCCCCCCCCCCCCCAACAGCAACGCCCTGGGCAATGTTCTGTCTCACTCACCCAGCTGACCTACTGACTATGTGCAGGTGCACAGACAGAAGTACCCCCCCCCCCCCCCCCCCCTAACAGCAACGCCCTGGGCAATGTTCTGTCTCACTCCCACCCAGCTGACCTACTGACTATGTGCAGGTGCACAGACAGAAGTACCCCCCCCCCCCCCCCCCCTAACAGCAACGCCCTGGGCAATGTTCTGTCTCACTCACCCAGCTGACCTACTATGTGACTATGTGCAGGTGCACAGACAGAAGTACCCCCCCCCCCCCCCCCTATTAGCAACACCTGGGCAATGTTCTGTCTCACTCACCCAGCTGACCTACTGACCTTATGTGCAGGTGCACAGACAGAAGTACCCCCCCCCCCCCCCCAACAACAACGCCCTGGACAATGTGCTGTCTCACTCACCTACCCAGCTGACCTACTGACTATGTGCAGGTGCACAGACAGAAGTACCCCCCTAACAGCAACGCCCTGGGCAATGTGCTGTCCCTGTGTGGCTACTTCAAGTCCAGTCTGCTGGAAGAGTGCCGCACCATCTTCACCACCAACAACAACAAAGTGGGCCTGGCTGTCGTGCTCTACACACTGGCTGAGAAAAACCAGTATCACGACGATATCAGTATGTAAATGTGTGTGTGTGTGTGTGAATGTGTATGTGCTATGAATATTAGCTGACGAAACCTTCTTGAGTTAGGCTATTGTGATGAACAAAATCTCTTTGCAAACGCATGAGGAATAAAACCTTTGACAATTTTATAATGCACATGATCACGCTAAAAACCCAAAATATTTGTTGTTGTTGATGTTCTAAGGAGCACAACCTGCTTCAGGCCATTTAACAAATGACAATTATTGAACACCTTTTCAAAGGCAAATAACACTAGTGGTCTGGGGCTGTGTTTAGACGTACCGATCAAGCTGTTCAAGGAGTCGCTGGCCCTGTGCAAGGTGTACTTTGGTCTGTACCACCTGAACACGGCCCGCTGTGAACAGCTCTACGGACAACTGTTCTGGAACAACTGGACCCACACCCACAAACAGGAACGGCTGGAGGAGTGTCTGGGCCACTACGTCACCGAACTGGACATCCTGGAGGTAGGTGCATGCTGTAGTTAGCTTTGCTGTTCACCCTTCTGGTAAAGGGCATCCAGAAAAGACATCAGTCCCCTATGTCTTTGCCTCTTAACTGGTTCAAAGGAAGATCCAGTTTCTTAATGTCTGCCTGGAAAGTCTCTTTGCTATCTTGAATATAGATGGACTTTGTACTTTCTGCAACACAAGGCCTATCTTTGTGTTAATACAGTGTATACAGAATAGAAAATTGTTAAGGTAAAAAAATAATAATGAGCAATCAAGATGATGACATAGAAACTGTGCACCTTTGTGTCACTGACCATCCATCCCAGACTCAAAGTGCCACTAAGGTGATACTTTTGAAACATACATCTCAAGCATCTAAAATGGGGTTTTTATTTGTTATTGGGATCCAAACATCTGTTTGTTAAACTGTTTTCCCATGCTTTTGTCCTTTGCTCGACTAAGGTCAGCAAAGGAGTATAAGTTTGTCTCATGTTTGCTGATCTCTCCTGGGCCATCCAGTGACATGACTCCATTCTGAGCCCCAGCCACACCTTGGTTTGTCCAGTGGCAATCTGACACCAGCAGGCCATAGAGAGCAACCAGTGTACCACAAGAAATCCTGCACTGCTTTCACATTTTTGAAGTTGGCGTGCTAAGTTACACTGCTTTCTTCTTCTTCAGCGTTCAATGCACACACTGCTTTCAAATTTCTTAAGTCGGCGTGCTTAGTTACACACTTCTATTTTGCATCTGTGCTCAACATATTAGTCAACAAATTGCAATGTACGACTGTTAAAATTCATATTGACAAAACTTTATTAAACAGTACTGAAACATGATATTGGGTTTGTCTCATGCCCAGAAGAAATTAATTACTTGATGACAATTTGCAGTCATGATTTTACTATAGCAGCAAATAATGAATAACTTATAAAATTTCTGTTGTTTTTATAATTGCAGGAGATTCTGGGCAAAGATCACCCCACCACAGTGAGGTCCAGGGAGGATGTTATCATCATTCTGCAGAGTCTGGGGCGTAATGCTGAGGCCAACAAATACCTAGAGGACCAGCCCGACACGCGTGACGGCATCG
>CM065683.1:41622905-41656827 GCA_017654935.2 Phymorhynchus buccinoides | reverse complement strand
ACTTGGCTTCAACTCAGCTTTGGGTGTAGGCCTTATAGTCTGACAAGTATGGTACTTGGTTTCAACTCAGCTTTGGGTGTAGGCCTTATAGTCTGACAACTATGGTACTTGGTTTCAACTCAGCTTTGGGTGTAGGCCTTATAGTCTGACAAGTATGGTACTTGGTTTCAACTCAGCTTTGGGTGTAGGCCTTATAGTCTGACAAGTATGGTACTTGGTTTCAACTCAGCTTTGGGTGTAGGCCTTATAGTCTGACAAGTATGGTACTTGGTTTCAACTCAGCTTTGGGTGTAGGCCTTATAGTCTGACAAGTATGGTACTTGGTTTCAACTCAGCTTTGGGTGTAGGCCTTATAGTCTGACAAATATGGTACTTGGCTTCAACTCAGCTTTGGGTGTAGGCCTTATAGTCTGACAAGTATGGTACTTGGTTTCAACTCAGCTTTGGGTGTAGTAGGCCTTATAGTCTGACAAGTATGGTACTTGGTTTCAACTCAGCTTTGGGTGTAGGCCTTATAGTCTGACAAGTATGGTACTTGGTTTCAACTCAGCTTTGGGTGTAGGCCTTATAGTCTGACAAGTATGGTACTTGGTTTCAACTCAGCTTTGGGTGTAGGCCTTATAGTCTGACAAATATGGTACTTGGTTTCAACTCAGCTTTGGGTGTAGGCCTTATAGTCTGACAAATATGGTACTTGGTTTCAACTCAGCTTTGGGTGTAGGCCTTATAGTCTGACAAATATGGTACTTGGTTTCAACTCAGCTTTGGGTGTAGGCCTTATAGTCTGACATATATGGCGCTTGGTTTCAACTCAGCTTTGGGTGTAGGCCTTATAGTCTGACAACTATGGTACTTGGTTTCAACTCAGCTTTGGGTGTAGGCCTTATAGTCTGACAAATATGGTACTTGGTTTCAACTCAGCTTTGGGTGTAGGCCTTATAGTCTGACATATATGGCGCTTGGTTTCAACTCAGCTTTGGGTGTAGGCCTTATAGTCTGACAAATATGGTACTTGGTTTCAACTCAGCTTTGGGTGTAGGCCTTATAGTCTGACATATATGGCGCTTGGTTTCAACTCAGCTTTGGGTGTAGGCCTTATAGTCTGACATATATGGCGCTTGGTTTCAACTCAGCTTTGGGTGTAGGCCTTATACTAAGTTATAGTCTGACAAATATGGTACTTGGTTTCAACTCAGCTCTTAAATGTTTGTGAAGTTGTAACATTTTGTTTGTATTATTTTTCAAGCCCATTATCTTGTTTTGATGAATTCTATATGCCAGTGAGTTAAGTTCTGTCCCTTTTTATCCTTCTTACATTTAGGGGGGGGGGGGGTGTAATTAAAAGCTGACAATATACCATGGAGCCCAGAAAGTATGGCTATCTTTCGGCAATGAGTTGACAAAAGTTGAGTCGAACTGGAGGTCATAAAGTCAGGACGCTGATTGTGTGTTTCTCTTTTCAGACATGGAGAAAACCTTGGAAGAGCTGTCCATTGAAAATGGAACCATCTTGTTTGCCTGGGATGGTTTGCAGGTGAGTGACTTGCGTAAAAATCAACCATGCTGTAAATATGTTGGTGTATTAATAAGTCAGACATTGTGCTGTACCACTCAGACTCTCTGTCTGGCTGTCTCTCTCTCTCTCTCTCTCTCTCTCTCTCTCTCTCTCTCTCTCTCTCTCTCTCTCTCTCTCTCTCTCTCTCTCTCTCTCTCTCTCTCTCTCTCTCTCTCTCTCTCTCTCTCTCTCTCTCTCTCTCTCTCTCTCCCCTCCTTCTCTCTCTCTCTCTCTCTGTCTCTCTCTCTCTCCCCTGTCTCTCTCTCCTCTCTCTCTCTCTCTCTCTCTTGCTCTCTGTCTCTCTCTCTCTCTCTCTCTCTCTCTCTCTCTCTCTCTCTCCTCCTCTCTCTCTCTCTCCCACTTTCTCTCTCTCTCTCTCTCTCTCTCTCTCTCTCTCTCTCTCTCTCTCTCTCTCTCCCTCCTCTCTCTCTCTCTCTCTCCCTCCTCTCTCTGTCTCTCTGTGTCTCTCTCCATCCTCTCTCTCTCTCTCTCTCTCTCTTTCTCTCCCTCCCTCATTCTCTGTCTCTCTCTCCTCTCTCTCTCTCTCTGTCTCTCTCTGTATCTCTCTCCCTCCTCTTTCTCTCTCGCTCTCTCTCCCTGTCTCTCTCTCCCTCCTTCACTCCCTCTCTCTCCCACCTTCTCTCTCTCTCCCCCCCCTCTCTCTCTCTCTCTCCCACCTTCTCTCTCTCTCTCTCTCTCTCTCTCTCTCTCTCTCTCTCTCTCTCTCTCTCTCTCTCCTCCTTTTCTTTCTCCCTCTGTCTCTCTCTCTGTTTCTCTCTCCTCTCTCCTTCCTTCTCTCTCTGTGTCTTTCTCTCTCTCTCTCTCTCTCTCTCTCTCTCTCTCTCTCTCTCTCTCTCTCTCTCTCTCTCTCTCTCTCTCTCTCTCTCTCTCTCTCTCTCTCTCTCTCTCTCTCTCTCTCTCTCTCTCTCTCTCTCTCTCTCTCTCTCTCTCTCTCTCTCTCTCTCTCTCTCTCTCTCTCTCTCTCTCTCTCTCTCTCTCTCTCTCTCTCTCTCTCTCTCTCTCTCTCTCTCTCTCTCTCTCTCTCTCTCTCTCTCTCTCTCTCTCTCTCTCTCTCTCTCTCTCTCTCTCTCTCTCTCTCTCTCTCTCTCTCTCTCTCTCTCTCTCTCTCTCTCTCTCTCTCTCTCTCTCTCTCTCTCTCTCTCTCTCTCTCTCTCTCTCTCTCTCTCTCTCTCTCTCTCTCTCTCTCTCTCTCTCTCTCTCTCTCTCTCAAGTGAACAGAGGGCCTCAAGTGAAAGCGCCACCTACATAAAATTATTGCCCTTGGGAAACACGAAGGAGCAGTATAAAGCCTCATTGGTGTGACACAGCCTTAAAGCCTAGGCAGTTTCCAGGTGTTGCAGGTGGACGGGCAGTATGTGATGCCCGGGGTGGAGGCTGAGCCGCTGACCGTGCAGCTGGCTCCCAGGTGTTGATGTGTGCGTTGTGTGTTGCAGGTGGACGGGCAGTATGTGATGCCCGGGGTGGAGGCTGAGCCGCTGACCGTGCAGCTGGCTCCCAGGTGTTGATGTCTGCGTTGTGTGTTGCAGGTGGACGGGCAGTATGTGATGCCCGGGGTGGAGGCTGAGCCGCTGACCGTGCAGCTGGCTCCCAGGTGTTGATGTGTGCGTTGTGTGTTGCAGGTGAACGGGCAGTATGTGATGCCCGGGGTGGAGGCTGAGCCGCTGACCGTGCAGCTGGCTCCCAGGTGTTGATGTGTGTTGCAGGTGGACGGGCAGTATGTGATGCCCGGGGTGGAGGCTGAGCCGCTGACCGTGCAGCTGGCTCCCAGGTGTTGATGTCTGCGTTGTGTGTTGCAGGTGGACGGGCAGTATGTGATGCCCGGGGTGGAGGCTGAGCCGCTGACCGTGCAGCTGGTGCAACACTCTCCCCCCAACGCCATGACCTACAGCTTCCCAAAAAACACCTCCCTCTCAGACTTCAGATACGAGGTCAGCATGCATGACGCTTTGATTTTCATTATTACCGTAAAAACTGGACTATATGATGCACATGTATATAAGCTGCATCCCTTAAATTAACAGAATATTAAGTTTTTGTTCACTTATAATCCGCATGGGCCCAAGGTTAAGGGGAAAAATAGCGGCTTATAGTCTGCATTTTACGGTATTATCACGTTATGTTTACTCTAATATCAACACTCGTTATCATCATCACATCCTTGTTACATTAATCCCTTCACTGCCGAGCCCGGTTCCGGGGCAACTATTTGCAGCTGTTTTAGGTTGCCGAGTCTATCGCAAAACTTTCTGTATAAAAGTGCATATAACCTATGCTTTTCTTAACGGGATTGAATATACTATCCTTTGAGAACACTCTCACATGCATTCGAACATGCTGTGTAAAGCGTATGGATATAAAATGGGAAACTCTTAGAATAACCCTATGACGGATATTTCCGTGACGGGGCAGTTTATAGGTTACCGGCAGTTGACGGAAATATCCGTGACGGGGCAGTGTAAGGGTTAACATCAGCTCTCAAAATATCATCTTTACTTTAACGTCAATATTTAAGTTACTGGCGTTGTCTTTACGCAGTAGAATTCACACCAAGCAGTGAACCTGTAGGAATTCTTTTTTTAAACTTCATTGTTTCGTTGATGATGTGTTGTTTGCCAGGTATTTATGTTCTGTTTGTTGAGGTTCGGGTGTAGCAAATTGCAAGTTTGTCATTGAAATCGGAGTTGGACGAAGAAGTATCTGGATAGGCATACATGCAAACACATATGCATGCTAAAGTATTCAAAGGACACCTACATCAACACTTGCCTTTCTCTTGCACAGAAACTGACAGAGAAAGGAAAACATGCATGCATACGCACATGCATACACTCACATGCACATATATTGGCACAGACACACTAGTGCAACTCATTAGTGTACTTAAATGCATACATGCACATGAATATGTGCAATATGAACTGTCCACTGCCAGGAATTGAATGACCAATTCTTTTAAATCTTTGCTATTTAGGTATTAAGGGCCACAGATGTAAGATTTGTGTTTGTTTGCTGACTGAAGGAAACCAGGATGATGCCTGGTGATGAATGTTTTGCTAGTGAGTCTGTACAAGACTACAACTGTTTTCAGGTCAGCAAGCTGACAGGTATCCCGGAGATGTCTCTCAGGCTGAGGTTCCCGCAGATCGTGGTGAACGGGGACGAGCACGGCACCCATGGGGACCAGGAGACCCTGGAGTCCATCCACCTGACTGACCATGCCTGCGTGCACTTCGACGGAAACAACAGCGCGGCCTTCGCAACTGATGCATCCAGGTAGGTATCAGAAATGATGATGGTTCAGTTTGTAGTATGTAGGTGTTGATGAGTCCAGAGCTGTATGTGAGTGTGCCTACTGAATTAAAGCGGTTCAATATGGAATCACAGCTTGGCAAGGAGATATATTCAGAAGCAAGCATGTTTCTTTTCTTTCCCACCAACTGTCCACTGCCAGGAATTCCTTGATCGTAGCTGCATGTGAAAGGTTCATAGTGAGATGTATTTGACTGAACGATTTGTTCAGGACGGCTGCATGAAATACTGTATGTGTCTGTTGTTTCTATGACTGCATGGAATAATGTATGTGTGTGCCTGTCTGTCGTTTCTATGACTGCATGAAACACTGTATGTGTGAGCCTGTCGGTCGTTTCTATGACTGCATGAAACACTGTATGTGTGTGCCTGTCTGTTTCTGTGATTGCATGAAACACTGTATGTGTGTGCCTGTCTGTTGTTTCTATGACTGCATGAAACACTGTATGTGTGTGCCTGTCTGTCGTTTCTATGACTGCATGAAACACTGTATGTGTGAGCCTGTCTGTTGTTTCTGACTGCATGAAGCACTGTATGTGTGAGCCTGTCTGTTGTTTCTATGACTGCATGAAACACTGTATGTGTGAGCCTGTCTGTTGTTTCTATGACTGCATGAAACACTGTATGTGTGTGCCTGTCTGTTGTTTCTATGACTGCATGAAACACTGTATGTGTGAGCCTGTCTGTTGTTTCTATGACTGCATGAAACACTGTATGTGTGAGCCTGTCTGTTTCTATGACTGCATGAAGCACTGTATGTGTGAGCCTGTCTGTTGTTTCTATGACTGCATGAAACACTGTATGTGTGAGCCTGTCTGTTGTTTCTAACTATGACTGCATGAAACACTGTATGTGTGAGCCTGTCTGTTTCTATGACTGCATGAAGCACTGTATGTGTGAGCCTGTCTGTTGTTTCTGACTATGACTGCATGAAACACTGTATGTGTGAGCCTGTCTGTTTCTATGACTGCATGAAGCACTGTATGTGTGTGCCTGTCTGTTGTTTCTATGACTGCATGAAACACTGTATGTGTGTGCCTGTCTGTTGTTTCTATGACTGCATGAAGCACTGTATGTGTGAGCCTGTCTGTTGTTTCTGACTGTGACTGCATGAAACACTGTATGTGTGAGCCTGTCTGTTGTTTCTATGACTGCATGAAGCACTGTATGTGTGAGCCTGTCTGTCGTTTCTATGACTGCATGAAACACTGTATGTGTGAGCCTGTCTGTTGGTAGTGACTACGACTGCATGAAACACTGTATGTGTGTGCCTGTCTGTTGTTTCTATGACTGCATGAAACACTGTATGTGTGAGCCTGTCTGTTGTTTCTATGACTGCATGAAACACTATGTGTGAGCCTGTCTGTTGTTTCTATGACTGCATGAAACACTGTATGTGTGAGCCTGTCTGTTGTTTCTATGACTGCATGAAACACTGTATGTGTGAGCCTGTCTGTTGTTTCTATGACTGCATGAAACACTGTATGTGTGAGCCTGTCTGTTGTTTCTATGACTGCATGAAACACTGTATGTGTGAGCCTGTCTGTTGTTTCTATGACTGCATGAAACACTGTATGTGTGAGCCTGTCTGTTGTTTCTATGACTGCATGAAACACTGTATGTGTGAGCCTGTCTGTTGTTTCTATGACTGCATGAAACACTGTATGTGTGAGCCTGTCTGTTGTTTCTATGACTGCATGAAACACTGTATGTGTGAGCCTGTCTGTTTCTATGACTGCATGAAGCACTGTATGTGTGAGCCTGTCTGTTGTTTCTATGACTGCATGAAACACTGTATGTGTGAGCCTGTCTGTTGTTTCTATGACTGCATGAAACACTGTATGTGTGAGCCTGTCTGTTGTTTCTATGACTGCATGAAACACTATGTGTGAGCCTGTCTGTTGTTTCTATGACTGCATGAAACACTGTATGTGTGAGCCTGTCTGTTGTTTCTATGACTGCATGAAACACGTAACATGTGTAGCCCTTTCTTTGAAAACTGATAATGTAATGTGTGTACCCTTTTCTCTCTTTCCCTCTTCCGCTTCTTTTTTTATGGTCACCCCCTAAAATGTGTACAGTTACTTCCGTATAGAAGAAGAAGAAGAACACTGTATGTATGAGCCTGTCTGTTGTTTCTGACTATTACGCCTGCATGAAACATTCAGGCGTGAGAGACAGTGAGTCAGATATCATATGTATCTTTAACTGCTCCAATGAATTTCTTACTTCTGAAAGTTTTCCTTATGATTTAAAAAAACGAAGGCTAGTGAAGAGTTCAAAACTACAACTACAAGATGAAGATCCAACTATTTGTCACTTTTATGCCAAGGTAATTTCAATGAATGTTTTCTGAAACTGAACTGTTCTCATGGTTATGTTTTTCAGTTCGTTTGTATTGGATGGACCACAGCCCTTGACGACGGAGAATCATTTTTATGTTTGCATTGAGAACCGATGCAACAAGGTGAGCAGTATGGATTAGTATGAATGTGTCTTGGCATTTTGAATAACACTGCTTTATTTCTCCCTCACCGTGTGCCTTAAGTTAGACACCAGTCATCATTTTATACATACCAAAACCTGAAAGTTGTTCTCATCCCATATATAAAAAAAGACAGAAAAAAAGCGAAATTTACTTTAGCTATAATAGTTTTCTTAGGATAATTATGAATGTGACATTTTAGACCCAAAAAAAGGTCAAATGCCAGAGAATACAATAATGTTTTGACAAAAAACGTTGTGTACGACTAGTCTTCTTTATTTCTTTTGTGGTACTGCCTTTTGGCTTTTATTAAAAATGAATGATAGAACATTCTGGTTTTAAGCTCTCAAAATGGGTGCACTTTTCTTTTCCATCAGAAATAAGATTAAGAGGGTTGTGTTATAATGAAAACAGCTGAGATCTGGGCCTGTATTCACATTGAGATAGCATGAGACTTAGCATGATGCTAACTTAGAAGCTCTTCCAATGTCCTATAGGATTTAATAGGACTTTTGGAAGAGCTTCTAAGTTAGCATGATGCTAAGTCTCATGCTATCTCAATGTGAATACAGGCCCAGAATTACTGCCAACAGTTGTATACCTTGCAGTTTATTACTGTGTGCATTTCTGTGTCCCTAGGAATCCCGGGAGTCTCCTGTACTAGAGGTGCCAGTGGATGAATACATGGTCAGTACTTGTCACAGAATCTATCCCCCGTGGGGGTACCGGGGGTCTCCTGTACTAGAGGTGCCAGTGGATGAATACATGGTCAGTACTTGTCACAGAATCTATCCCCCGTGGGGGTACCGGGGGTCTCCTGTACTAGAGGTGCCAGTGGATGAATACATGGTCAGTACTTGTCACAGAATCTATCCCCCGTGGGGGTACCGGGGGTCTCCTGTACTAGAGGTGCCAGTGGATGAATACATGGTCAGTACTTGTCACAGAATCTATCCCCCGTGGGGGTACCGGGGGTCTCCTGTACTAGAGGTGCCAGTGGATGAATACATGGTCAGTACTTGTCACAGAATCTATCCCCCGTGGGGGTACCGGGGGTCTATCCTGTACTAGAGGTGGGGATCCTGTACTAGAGGTGCCAGTGGATGAATACATGGTCAGTACTTGTCACAGAATCTATCCCCTGTGGGGGTACCGGGGGTCTCCTGTACTAGAGGTGCCAGTGGATGAATACATGGTCAGTACTTGTCACAGAATCTATCCCCTGTGGGGGTACCGGGGGTCTCCTGTACTAGAGGTGCCAGTGGATGAATACATGGTCAGTACTTGTCACAGAATCTATCCCCCGTGGGGGTACCGGGGGTCTCCTGTACTAGAGGTGCCAGTGGATGAATACATGGTCAGTACTTGTCACAGAATCTATCCCCCGTGGGGGTACCGGGGGTCTCCTGTACTAGAGGTGCCAGTGGATGAATACATGGTCAGTACTTGTCACAGAATCTATCCCCCGTGGGGGTACCGGGGGTCTCCTGTACTAGAGGTGCCAGTGGATGAATACATGGTCAGTACTTGTCACAGAATCTATCCCCCGTGGGGATACCGGGGGTCTCATAATATGTGACAGAGCATGGGAAAAACAGACATAATGGAATTTTGGCATAAATTGAGATTTTATTATTTTACGAAGGAGCAAAGATCACTTGTTAATATACAGAAAACCGAATTGACTTATCTTGTCTAGTGTTTATTTTATGATTATTTGAAGTTTGGCATTCGAAATAGACCATTTGCAGAAATTGGACACAGAAGACAGAATTGTGCCTCTTTCTTTCTGTTGGCTTCATTTGAACAAAACCAATCAAATAAAGAAATCATTCAAAATTGTCTCTTATGTTGTGTATACTGGTAGAATACATAAAAATAAACATAAATGTGCCTTAAATAGAAAATTGATATTTTAGGGGTTGACTATTTTTGGCTTTTGCTCAAAAACATTCTGAGTGACTTATTTAGATTTTCCCCATGCACCATCACATATATAGTTCCCATACCTTCTGGAAGTTCTAGTAGCCGAAGGTGGACATGCTGTCCTAAGTTTTAAGTTCCTTAGGCAGAAACTGTTATATCTTGTGTCAAGAAAGTGGGGCTAACCCGCCATACTAGACAGCTACATGATTTCTGATTGGCTTCGCTGAAGCTGTAGAACTGTCTGAAGACCCTCAACATGTTTACACTTTTTATTGCTGATGATGCAGTAAAATAATCTACTGTTGATAGCCTCCATATTTTTGTAAACTACCCCATTGATCTAGTGACTTGGCCTTGTCATGTGACCTGTGATGCATTTATCCCAAGACACTAATTGCGCTTTTATCGTGATGGAAAGTCATGTGAAAAGAGCAATAAGTGCGTTGGAAAAAGAACAATTAATGTTTTCGGACCAATTTTTCACTGGTCATGTGACCAGAGCCAATCGCAAAATCAATGGGAAAAAATATGGAAGATGTTCTGAGTAGATTGTTTTTAATGTATCGTCGCATAAAAACTTACAAACATGTTGAAGGTGTTTAGACAGATCCACAGCTTCAGCGAAGCCTATCAGAAATCATGTGACTGCCCTACTTTCTTGACACAAGACGTAACAGCTTCTGCCTAAGGAACTGCCCCATCAATTAACTTGAAATTTTAATTGTTATTGAGTATAGTGACAGTGATGTTTTTCATAACATTTGTAACCTCTATGACGTCATCATTGATCTCTGAGAGGCCAGAGGGCAAAATGTTGGGGTAAAATCTTTGGATTTCTTTTACGCGCAAATGACAGGAGTGAGTTAAACATTTAGGCCACGATTTTATTCATTAATCATGTCTGAACATCCCTATGTCATTTAATGTTATTGGCATGATGTGCAAGTGCGTCACATTTGACCATTTCACTCAAACGTCACGTACCGTCTTAAACAGTCCCCCATCGGCGCATTTGTAATGCTGTGCTTGATACTTTCAGATTGCATCAGCGCTCAGACACTGGGCTACATTATTTTTTCATCTCAAAGTTTATGAATAATAGGTTAACCCTTTCACCGCCAGCCACATTTCAGCCAAAAAAATCCCCATTAAATTTACCTGGGTAGAGAACAAAATCCATCTGCAGTATTGGGGATTCTTCTGTGAAATATATAAAATAAGGTCTACCCTTACTTCCCATAACTGAGACAATAGGGTCTTTAGATAATAGACCCCAATTTGATGCCTTTTAGTGACATAGGTGTTAAATCACTGTGGTGCTAAAATGAGACTTTGGTGGTGAAAGGGTTAAGCACTGAAAATACCGTTTGAAATGTTCGCATTATATTTGCGTTACTACTACTACTATTACTGCTGTCATGTTTATGTCTTTGCCATCTTGTTTCCATCTTTATAGATGTTTTACTTTGTGTGCAGACGGTGGGTGATACGAAGCTGTTGCTCATGGCAGTGCACTGCATCCAGTGCGACTCTGCAGCCCTCTACCCCAACCACCCTTCCATGGGCCTGCAGGACCCATGTCAGTCTCTCTGCCTCTACATCACCCTCTCTGTCTCTGTCTCTCCCTGTGTGAATATGTGCGCATCTCTCTTTTTGTATGCTTTTTTTTACATTTTTGGGTTTTTCTTCCTGTCGTCTGTCATTTGTTTTTAACTTTCTAAGTATCTCGTTCTTGAAACTTCAGGGTTTTTTCAAAGACCCACCACATCACGTGTCAAAATCACGGTTTTCACGTGTTTTCCCTCTTATAGCTGGTAAGAAATCTTAAGAAATCTTCCTAGCATAAGAGGGAATGTGACGCATGACGTGGGGGGTCTTTAAAGGCAAAAGGAAAAAAGATAGTCGTAGTATGAAGACTATGATTAGTAGCAGTAGTAACTATTTATTTTAGTAGAACTTAGACCCTAGAAGTTGCGGTGGTGGTGGTGTTAATAGCAGTTGTCATAACAGCAGTAATAGTTGCTGTGGAAATAGTAGTGGTAGTAAATAGTAGTAGTAGTTGTAGTGATGGTGGGTCGTATTCATAGCAGTTGTCATAGCAGCAGTAATAGTTGCTGTAGAAATAGAAGTGGTAGTAAATAGTAGTAGTAGTAGTTGTAGTGATGGTGGGTCATATTCATAGCAGTTGTCATAGCAGCAGCAATAGTTGCTGTAGAAATAGAAGTAGTAAATAGTTGTAGTGATGGTGGGTCGTATTCATAGCAGTTGTCATAGCAGCAGTAATAGTTGCTGTAGAAATAGTAGTACTTAGTATTAGAAATAGTAGAAGTGGTAGTAGCAGGAGCAGGAGGAGACGTGTGACTGTCCTGTTGCTCTGTGTGCTGCAGACAATGAGGAACTGACCCTGGCCCAAGCTGGCATCACAGCTAACGCACAGCTGGTCCTCGACTCCACCAAGGTAAGAAAACCACAGCAGTATTCATTCATTAAAAGCCTTTAACTTTAGTCGTCTTCTTCTTCTTCGCCTTAGGCAGCCAACTTCATCACATTGAAGATTCTGCTGCACTTTAGGGGGTCTTGGAACAGGAGTTTGTAGTTACTGCTATGGGAACGAGAAGGTTAGTGTCCCTATGCTTTCTTCTACGATCCCAGCACAGAAGTGTTTTTCCCCCACAAATATGCAGTGTCAAGAAATTTAAAACAAATCGCCTTTGGACACAAATATTGGCAAAAAAATCACCTTTTTTTTTTTTCCTTTTTGAAAGTTTACATTTTAGTTTAGTCGTGGAATTCATCACTTACCTTTTTTTTTCTTCTCCAAAAAATGTTTCTTGAAATCATGTGGTGCAAATTCCTAAGGTAATTGGGTTTTCAGTGGAAACCCCCAGTTGGTCTATTATGAAGGTTGAAAGATCTGGATTTTGTTAGTGTTTTTTTTTTTTAACCCTTTCACCGCCAAAGTCGCATTTTAGCACCACAGTGATTTAACACCTATGTCACTAAAAGGCGTCAAATTGGGGTACATTGCCCACAGACCCTATTGTCTTAGTTTTGGGAAGTAAGGATAGACATTTTATATATTTCTACAGAAGAATCCCCAATACTGCAGAAGGATTTTGTTGACTACCCAGGTAAATTTAATGGAATTTTTTGGCTGAAATATGGCTGGTGGTGAAAGGGTTAAAGGGGTGTGTGAATTTATCTTGGTTTTTAAGTTTTTAAGGAGCTGTTTGTGTTGAACGGGGAAGGTGTGTGTGTTTCAGAGGGTGGTGGATTTCCAGGTGCGTGGGTCGCAGCCTGGTGGTTCCCCTAACACCCTGCAGATTGAGATGAAGAAGAGGCTCACTGTGGAGGAGGCTCTGCTGGCCATGGCACAAGCTGCCGGCCTGGAGGGTGGGTATCACAGCCTTGCTTTATAGCTGCTTGCAGCACCTCTCTTTAACTGTTTCGCAACACCCGGGCCTACCATTGCAACAGCAGTTCTTCCCTGAGGACGCGTTGCGAGCATAATCGCAACAGTTTTTCTGAACGTAACTGATTGAGTTTTTGGTAGAATTCTAAACCAATGGTGTTGAAGTACAAAATAAACCCCTCCTACATCGTCTGACACATCAACCAGGTCACTAACAGTAAATTTTATTGGTTAAATTGTGCACAAAAGCAACTGATCCCACCTACTATTTGAGTCACAGGGTTGCCTGTAAGGCATGGAATTTCTATGACAGACAGTGATTGTAGCTGTTTTCAACCGATTCAGTTATAACAGATTGGTTTTCGAACTTCATATCATTAAAAGGATAAAAGATAAATCTACACCCTCATACAAAAGAAAGTCACTGCAATCTCCATATCATTTAAGAGAATTTATTGAAAAGGGCCAAAATGGGTTGTCCTGAGGGAATTTTCATGCCTTCACTGTAGTGTGCTGTAGGTACACGGCACAGCAAGAGGGGTTGTGTTGAAAGTGTTAAACTAGAGCATTAAGCCATGCGACACATTTTCTGCTGCAGTGACCTTGATCTTTGACCAATGACTTTCATTTTCAAACTTGGCCTAGATATCCTAACTACCTATTCGTGTGCAGAATTTGAGCCTCCTAGGTCCCTCCGTTCAAATGTTATCGTGTTAACATACATGGCCAGCCAGGAACAGACAAACTTCACTGAAAACACATGACCAGCATTGCCTGCCGCGGCTCGTAACTAGGACACACTTTTTGCTTGGTAAACAAGATGTAAACAGAAATGGGCACAGGTGAAAGGTATTCTCAATTCATATTCATCAAGTTGTCCACCAATGAAACATTGTTACATTTTTTATAGATTTTAAAAACAAAGTTAGCTGCGTTATCCATTTTTTCTTGCGATGTGAGTCTACCGCTTAGCATACCTTGCAAATCCTTGGCTTCTTGCAATGGTCAATTTTTACGAAGTGAGCAAACATTTTAGCTACCTAGCATCTTCCAAAAATGTCTCATGTTGTAGCACATGCATGATACATGCTTGCATGTTGAGCATACCTAGACGTTGAATCCCATTATTTTTTCTAGCAGAAAAAACCATTGTGTCATGGGGAATGAATAACATGAACAATTTTGTTGTCTCTCTCTCTCTCTCTCTCTCTCTCTCTCTCTCTCTCTCTCTCTCTCTCTCTCTCTCTCTCTCTCTCTCTCTCTCTCTCTCTCTCTCTCTCTCTCTCTCTCTCTCTCTCTCTCTCTCTCTCTCTCTCTCTCTCTCTCTCTCTCTCTCTCTCTCTCTCTCTCTCTCTCTCTCTCTCTCTCTCTCTCTCTCTCTCCCCTCTTCCGTTTCTCCTTCTCACATTTGCCCCCAGTCCCTTTCTCCATTCCTCCCATTGGGTCTCCACCTTTCTCCCTCATCATTTTTATTTGTACTTTACAAGCTTTTTTGCTGCTTTTTTTTTTGGGGGGGGATGTTTTTCTGGCATAACTTTGTTTTTATTACCAAACTTTATTGATGGTGGCATATTTTGGCAGATCCGTACGAGTGGCACGTGTGTGCGTCCAACTTCCTGTTTGACAAGCTGGCCGTCCATTACGACTGGGACGAGTTGCTGGACACCAGCTGTCACTTTCTGCTTCTAGAGAAGGGGCGCCTGCCGCCAAAGGTCAGTCACTTCATAACATCACTTCATGCACTGCACGCACGCACGCACACATGCAGGTGCACACACACACTCACAATCACTTATATGCACACACATGTCCATGCGTGCACACATGCACGCATGTATGCACACACACACACACACACACACACACACACACACACACACACACACACACACACACACATATGATGATGGAATTCTGCTGATGCCAAAGTTTAACATCCTCCGGTCTGGAACAGACACATATGGGACATTAGTAGATATAAAGATGGTGGGAACGAACCTGGAAGCAATGCCCGGAGGCAGTGCAACACCAGGAAAGTCCCGAATATCTAACAATACAGATGTCTAAGTAAATCAAATACACACACACACATCTCTTTTTTTTTATGATAGATGATGATGCTAGAGTTAAGAGGTAATAAAATAAAAATGAATGGGTAGAAACTCACTGAAGAAAGAGTCTTGAAGAAAATGAACAAAGTAGTTATTTTAAGTTTAAGTATGGAAAGTATCATGGGTCTATCATGTGTGTGTGTGTTCCACAGGGGCACATCTCTTTAGCGATATGGTTGTACCCCACTCACCAGCCGCTGCGTCTGCCTAACCAGGACTGGACGTTGACCATTGATGGTATGTACATACAGTGTGTAGTGTTGTTTCCAACATGTGTAGCAACACAAGGAAAACTGTTTGGTGATATTTTGTATTTTGTCCAGATCATTGTGGATGTACAGGAGAAATAGAATAAGAAATATGGCACGCCAGGAATCATTCTGCTAAATCTTATGTTCAGTCCAGAATTTCATAGTTTATATATTTTTTATGTGATAAATTATATTATGAATTTTACAGGTACAACTAAGCACACACCACATCACATACCCATGCACTTATGTGTGCATGCATGAATATACATGCACGCATGCACACACACATGCACGCACGCACACACACTCACACTCACACACACAGACACACGAGTGCACTTGGACTCCACGCTGAGCCAGCTGAATTTTAAATCTTTTGACTGTTTTGAAACCAGAATTTTAAATCTTTTGACTGTTTTGAAACCAGATCTTCAGTTGAACACCTGCGACAAAGTGCCATCTGGTGAGCGGAGCTTTGTGGGCAACGTGGAAGTGCACCTGGACTCGACGCTGAGCCAGCTGCAGTGCCAGGTGGCTGAAATGCTGGCCCAGCAGCAGCCCCCCTGCCACGTGGCTCCCTCCCGGCTCAGACTGCGCACCATCGAGGGCAGGCAGCACCGCCTGCGACGGGTGCTCAGGGACCCCAGCTGCACTGTCAGGTATGGCAGCAGTGGCTCGCAACTTTTCATCAGCTGCTGTCTGTTTCTGTTTTGTATTTTTAATTTGTTTTCCAAGTGCAGTTTATAATAATAATAATAATAATTAACATTTATAGCGCCTAATCTTTAAAAAGCCCTAAGCGCTTACAATAATTAATTAATAAACCAGCAAGCAGTATAAATAAATAAACGACAAAAAATAGATTATACACATGCACGCACGCGCGCACGCACACACATGCACACACTAAACACAGACACGCACGCACTAGACAGACAGACACACACATACACACACAAATGCACCACACGCGCACGCACACACACTCGACACTCACGCACAAACAACACGCATGCACACAAACATGCGGATGGAAGGGACACAGTACTTTGAAAAGAAATATAGCAGGCTATGATTTGAAAAGAGTAGTTTTGAGAGAAGACTTAAATGAAGAAAGGGAGTTGGCAGAATGGAGAGGTAAAGGGAGTCTATTCCAAATGGAGGGGGCCTGGAAAGAGAAGGAGCGTTCGCCAAGGGTATTGGTGCGGTAACGAGGGATCTGGAGGAGAGAAGTGTCAGAAGAGGAGCGTAACTGTCTAAGAGGTGTGTGAAGGTTCAGAAGATCAGCGAGATAAGAAGGAGCCAGACCATTCAGGGATTTGAAACAGAGCAGAGAGAGCTTGTGTTCGATGCGCCTTCCGACAGGAAGCCAGTGAAGAGATTCAAGCATTGGGGTAGAGTGAGAGAATTTGGAACATCTCAGTACAAGGCGAGCAGCATTGTTCTGCATTTTAGCTAGTAGATTTTGTGGGCAACCAGCATGAAGGGAATTGCAGTAGTCTAAGCGAGAGAGAACAAAGGCAGAGATAAGAGTTTTGGTGGCGTCTTCAGAGAGAAGATGACGAACAGAAGCAATGCGACGCAGTTCCAGATAGCAAGCATGACAGACAGAGGAAATTTGAGTTTGAAAAGAAAGTGTTTGGTCCAGTGTGAAGCCAAGATTGCGAACGCTTGCAAAGTAAACTAACAGTTTACCTGTTAGTGTCCTCTTGAGAGAAAACAACAACTAGAAGCTGGAGTTCATAAGCAAACAATCGAAAACAAAAACAAATGTCAGAACAAAAAGAACTGTTGTCCACCCCTTTGCTTTTTCTACCTTTTGTTTCCTTCTCGTATTACATCCTGTCTGTTTAAAACACTTGTTAGAAATGGAAATACATAACATAGTTTTTGACACAAATATTCTTAATTTGCTCTGGGGTTTTTTTTGTTATTTGAATATTTTCATTTATAAAGGCAAATTGCATATGCTCTGGACCCTTGATTTTCTGAGATTTGTTTTTCATTTTCTGTCGGGTTCCCTGCTTCAAATGCTTCACGTTGTTAGTTTAATCCACACAGATGGTGGACAAATGTTGATACATCTCAGATGACAGGGAGACTCTCTTCTCCTGATGCTGCCCAGCTTTGCCTTTCTCACTGCCCATGCTTGTTTTCTGTCAGCCAACTGCTCTTTACAATAAGATAATCCATGGAATAGGAAAGGTTCGCAAATAGCCAAGGGATATAATTTTGCGCGGGTGACCTTTCATTAATTGGTTGTCCTACTTCTTCATGGGGGACAATCCGATTTTGTGGTAAAAAGACACATTCTATTTTTCGGAAAATCGTCTATTGAAGGCTATGATTTCTATGAGTTTAGCATAGGGCATGTCTGTTTTTCTGATCTTTTCTTATCCTCCTTCATTTTCCCCTTTTATTTTTTTAAACCCTTCCATCAATCAACAATGCATTGTTCATAACGTGTACCTGTTATGAAGACTGCCATGTCCCATATGGCTTTGGCCGGGAGGACGTAAAGCATAATATTTAGAAGACTGCTGAACACTGTCTATAAGAGGCTATGCCTAATTAGACGTTAAACCAACCATTGAGAGAGAGAGATAGTATGAAGATAGTTCTTTTTAATTTTTGCTTAAAACGTTAAAATGGGGTACTACTGAAAAAACGAGCTGTCCACAAAGTTTGGTAATTGCGAGGAAAGATGCTTCTAAGGTCTGATGAAGCCAAAAAATGGTTTGTAGTAAATGTGTCTGATACATGACCCTTTCTGTTGGTTTAACAGGAAATTCAAGTTGGACAACGAGACTCCTCTTGGTGTGCAGATAGTGAGTCAGGGAGCTGTACCACGGTGAGTTGTAGTGTGAATCAGTGAACATTTCATGTGCCATTGTGATTGCCACTGCTGGATCATCAAACACACAGGGGTTGGGTTTTTTATCAGTGTGGATACAAAATTATTATTTTTTGGTTAAGGTGAAAACGGAAAAACAAAGAAAGAAAACATAACTTTGTTTTGAAATAGCAGTGACAGCCTTAATTCATTTGTTCAGATTTGAGGTCAACTGGGTTCACGCAATGTGCATGGACTCTCGTGCACATCCTTAATTTTGTTATGAAATTTCAATCTTTGCTTTTAAGCTTTGGAATGTGAAACATAGCTATTAGGTAGATTAAAGAAAACAAAACAAAAAAACAAATGGGTTCTAAGTGTGTTGTTTGAATGTAGAACAGAACTGTTTTGTTAGTTTAAAGAAAAATAAACCATGTGGAAATCTGGAATCTATGTGTGTTATTTGAATGTAAAACAGAACTGTTTGGTGGTTTAAAGAAAGAAAAAAGACATGTGGATTCTATGAAAGGTGTTTGAATGTAAAACAGAACTGTTTGGTGGTTTAAAGAAAGAAAAAAGAGATGTGGATTCTATGAAAGGTGTTTGAATGTAAAACAGAACTGTTTGGTGGTTTAAAGAAAGAAAAAAGAGATGTGGATTCTATGAAAGGTGTTTGAATGTAAAACAGAACTGTTTGGTGGTTTAAAGAAAGAAAAAAGAGACATGTGGATTCTATGAAAGGTGTTTGAATGTAAAACAGAACTGTTTGGTAGTTTAAAGAAGAAAAAACAACACCATTTAGGTTCAACCATATTTTATGGACTTAAAAGAGATTATTTTCCCCAGACTAAAACCCCTGCACTTACAGTGAAACCCGTTTAGTACGAATTCCAGGGGAGAGGGCCAATTTACTCGTAAGCATTGCTCGTTCAAACCATTTTATCGATTTTGGCAACCCTGATGAACCTATCAATCGCTCCTCACATCTACTGTGATGTGCGTGCTGGTAAAGTGTGAAAAAGACAAAAAAACGGAAACAACACACTTAGCCAACCAAGCATGGTTGTAAGCCCAGTATCCTCCTGTATCCATAGGGTTTTTAATGCCGATTACAAACACTTTAAAACAGTTTATTAACACACGATAACATCAAAAACATAAAATCCACACACGCGCTTTAAGAGAAAGTTAAAATTTCCCGGAAGTCACAAGATCAGTGCGCAAAGAGTGAGTCCAGTGTCGTCTGCTTGCGCTGCAGACACCCAAATTGTTTCTTGGTAATCAACTGTCCGACAGTGGTGACCATATCAATGGCCTTGTTGACTTCTTCATGGCCCAATGGGTCACACTGATGGCTTCGAAGAAACATCTTCAGTGTTTCGGCAGCTTCTCTTCCCTAGCCGAGGTCAAGAGTCAAACAGAATATATCGGCCAATCAGAATGCCGCTTACATATCGAGGGGTCAGTCAAGATGGCGATGTTGTTGTCAGTGTGTTCTCGTTCTAGCCAGGTAGTTGTGCAAGAAAGCTTGACTTTGGGATGGTGGTGTGGTTGTAAGTGCGTTCTCGTTCTAACCGTGTAGTTTTTGCATAAAAGCTTGACTTTGGGAGTCAATAAATTGTACGTTATATGCAAGTTGCTCGTTGTAGCGAGCTCGTTGTATGCAGAATTATTTAACAAGGGAAAAGAAGGCTTGTGGTCGGGAATTTTGAAACCACTCGTTACACATGGGCTCTCGTTTAAACCGTACTCGTACTAAATGGGTTTCCCTGTAATAATGCTGTGACAAATGATATAGTAGAAAACTGTCTTTTAACTAAATAGTGTAAAATTTAGGGGGGGTGCCTTTTGATAAGGTGCACCTTTTTACCTATAGTTTGGACAATATGCATGGATGCTCTTTCTTGCAGGATGTCCTGATTTGCAGGATTTTTAAATTGCCTAGAGCCGGCATCGCCGGATTACGAGAATTTTGAGAAGCAACGATTTTCTTACTCAGACATATACACACACACACACTTAAACCAAAAAAAGGGCCTATATAAGCATTTGCTATGTTCAAAGGAATGTAGCACTTGTACTGGTCTAGAGGGGTGAAAAAAGAGCAGTAAATGTGTGTGTGCGCTGTCCCTGCACTCCGCCAGGGTCACCCCCTTGCAGGATTTTTGAAATTTCCCAGGAGCACCCATACAATATGGAATGCGTGTTGTTGTTTTTCCAGCAAGGAGGAGATAGTGGTGAACGTGCGGGTGCTGAACCGGGTGACGGCGTCGTACGAGGCGCCCCAGGAGATGATCTGGGACACCATCGAGGGTACCAGCCCCGCCAAGCTGCGCCAGGACGTGGCCTCCGGCCTCAACCTCCCCGAGAGGCAGCTGGTCATCGCCAAGCACTTCCCGCTCGAGTTCCGCTGGAAGATTATTGAAGACGCGGTGCAGGTGAGACGGGAAGCAAAAGGTCGTGGCAATCTAGTCGATAGGAGTGTGTCATATTGGCAGACTTAAAGCTATCAGAAAGTAGGATTCATGACAATGGGACCTGACGACATGCTATCAGCAAGTAGGATTCATGACAATGGGACCTGACGACATGCTGTCACATCCCTATCAGTACATCCCTTTGCGTCTCCTTCTTCTTCTTCTCTTCAGGGCTCATGGTCAGTATGTTGACCATTCTGGCTCCTTTGGAGAAAAAAAAGACAACATAAACAACGAACAATTTCTAAGAACAATAACTCTACAGAAACTCAACAAAGGCGCAAAGAACATAACTCTGTAGTTTGCAAGTTCCATGATTGAGTAAAGTGATTTGCAAAGAAATCGGACCATTATAATTTTGCAAAGAGGGTGTTAAAGTTGGAACAAAATTGAGATAAATATGTTTAGGAGAAATGTCAAATAAGTGAATAAGTAATTGTGAAGTGGACCATTGGACAGATCGATGAACCAATGTCCAAAAATCTTGCTTTAACCCCAGTTTTGTATGGATAGATACTATGTCAGAGCTTAATTTAAGCGCGGGATTGGTAAAATCCCCCAAAATTTTGTTCCTTCCCGCGATAATCGGCGCGGGGAGCGGGCCGAGTCCCGCACATTTGCAGAACGGCCTGCAGTTTTTACCGATCGATGCGGGAAGACCTTCGTCGTCTGCTAAGCCCGTCGTCTGGACAAACTGTATCGAGCGGGAGTGAAGGATTTCTTGACATTTTATTGGTTCTTGACAAAATGTTAGTGTTAATCAACCAATCGCGTTCTTCTCGTTTTGGACCAACAGGAAGTTGCAAGAGTTTCGGCCGCCATCTTGAATGTTCTTCAAAATGAAGAGGGCAGGGACCATGTTTGATTTTGATTTTTGCTGAGGCAAAGTGAAAAAAAAAAATCCTGTTCCAAGCGAGTGTGAAGACCTCGAAGAAAAGGCTTCTACATCTAAAACGTCGGAAAAGAATGACAACAGTGGCAGTGCAAAGGAACATCGGTTCCAAAACGACTGGTTACAAAAGTGGCTGAGGTGTTAAAGTCTGTGTACGAGGGTGGGGGAGGTACTGGTTCTTATGTATGTGAGTTGGGGTTGGATAGGGGGGAGTGCCCCCCTTTTTTTTATATGAGGGGGGGACTGCCCCCCCTTTTTCAGAAATCCTAGATTAAGCTCTGCTATGTCAGGGAAGGGGTTAACACACTCAGGACTGGCCGATTTGCTTCCTCTTGTTCCGTGGGGACTGGGCATTTGATTGGGTTCAGAAAATAGTCACCAAAGATAAGTTAGGAAGAGTTAGGCATCAATATTTTCAGAAAGTATTAGCAACACCATGCACTAGACTCGTAAAGTATCAGATTACATACCTTCGTCTCCTATTGACGAAAACAGCTAACACATAGAAAGAAGGAAAATTTCACATTCTGATCTTTCACAGAAGCTACAGTCAAACCTGAAAGTAAAGTCTGCAATGATTGGTTGATTTCAAGAGAGGTAAGGTCAAAGCAAACTCATCATAGTAGGCTATGACATGGCTCTTGAAAGCTGGTTACACGCCATAAATCAAAACCTCTTGAAAACTCTCATGAGCCGGATCCGGCTCATTCATCCTGAGTGAGTTAAGCTTAAGGTAAGTGTTCTTGTTGCAAAGACCACAAAGCAATGTGTAAGAAATGAACTGTTTTGTGTCCTGCAGACACCAACCAAGGGGCAAGGCAACAGTCCACGCAAAAAGAAGGGTGGTGGTCGGGGTAAATCCAACGTCTGCCACAAGCCATACAACTTAGGAGATGGAGACGACATTGGAGTCATTGTACGTATTCCTCCGTCTGTCTATGTCTATCTCTTGTCCATCTTTTGTTTAATTTAACGTCTTTTCACTTAAAGTGTTTCTCTCATGATTGTGTGTGTGTGCATGCGTGCGTGTGTGTGTGTGTGTGTGATGTATCTATTTCATGATGTGTGTGTGTATGTGTGTTTTATGAAGGAAACTGTATATTACGTAGCATGTGTGTCAAGTTTCTAATATTGTGATATCGGTGTTGTAGTTGTTGCACTGATTTCATTATGTTTAACATTATATATACAGTAGTTTTATAGTTCTCACAATGTTGTTAATTTCATTTTGATTCATATATTAACAAGGTCAATGGTGATTACCATACTGCCTTTACGATTGATATTTTAACATCTTCAGTGCCAATATGTCCTCTATAATGCTTCAGTACTTGCCACCGATGTATATATACGTCGACTTCAATCACAATTTTGCTGCATTCAAAAAACGTGCAGCAAACACACAACCAAAAAACAGCACTGACGGGGTGAAGACAGTTGTGGCATTGTTTTCATTATGATTAACATTTGGCATTGTTTTCATTATGATTGATATTTGGCATTATTTGACAGTGGTAGCGTGTTCGCCTCGTGTCAAGTAAACTCGAGTTCGAACCTGAGTACAGGGGATTTTTTCCTCTCACTTTGCACTAGGCCTTATGGTCTGAATATGGAGTCTTTCGGATGAGACGATAAACCGAGGTCCCGTATGCCCATTCACTTAGCACACGTTAATCCCAGTGGCAACGAGAAAGTTGTCATTTGATCAAAATTGTAGCAACATCCCCCCCCCCCCACCATTCCTTCCTCATCAGCCACACAAAAATCGCATGCTAAAAACGCAAAACAAATAGGTGGCGCGCCTCTGGCTGCGACGCGCTCTCTGGGTGGGAGCAACCCGCATTTCATAGAGACGCCTCTGTGACTATTAAGTACCTAATACCTAAAAAAAAATGTTTAGCATGGTTGTTACTTTGATTTCTGTGTCAAATGGATCAGCTATCGTCGAATGAGCCGGGGCTGTCTGACGTGGGTGTGAAGGACGATGACTTCTGCACAGTTGAGGATCGGCAGGAGCTAGAGAAGCGCAAACAGGAGAAGTTGAAGAAGCAGGAGGAGTGAGTACCATTTTCCACTGAGTTCATTGTGATACTTAGGTGGTTGTTTTTTCGCTTGTGTTTATTGGAGTTTCAAGAAGGATGGCAAAAAAAGAAAATAATAATGAAAGACCCCCACCAGAAGTCTAGCTTGTGTAGACTCCTCCACGTGTGTTTGATTAAGAATGTTGAGCAAAATAAATATCGGGAGGGGAGGGGACGGAAGGATTTGGATGAATACGTTAAATAAAATAAGCAGATTGAAACGGTAAGCAGATGATACTTATTTGTTGCTAGTATCGTCATTACAGCTCATTATCATTTTATCATTATTTTTAGTGCAAGTAGCAGCTGCATTAAGTAAGAGGAGCAGTTAAAGCAGTGGTATAAGTATTGATAGTAGACATTGTATAGTAGTAGTAACTGTAATATTAGTATGGTTGAAGTAGTTGTAGGATCAGGAGTAGGGGAGTACCATATTTTTCGGACTATAAGGCAATACTTTTTTCCCCAGACTCGGACCCCTGCGCCTTATAATGTGACTAATAAAATACTGCAAAAAATATTATAACAAAATCTGAAGCATTCTGCACTCATTCCGATAGTGCCCAAACAGTAAATCAATACTTCCGCTTTGTTGTTTTTGCTTCTTTTTTTCAACAACAAAACATGCACGGACAACAAAATGCTTTTGATGAATAAACAAAGCCATTCCTTAAAAAAACCAAAACTTTTTGATTAGTTTTAATTTAAGGAGACGCAAACCACTAAAATAAAATAATGTCAAAAGTCAAATTCACTGAGAAGGGATGTAAAAGGGCCGCGAGGCCTATAAAAAAAATAGCCCTATATCTACCTACCTAACTACCTACTTTAGAGTTGGCCTCCTTAGCCACTCTTGGAAACTTCCACCTTCACTATGATCTTGCAAGACAGGTTCAACAATAGCGCATCAGTAGTACCATTGTCATCACCATCTTCATCATCAAATACTTGAAATGTTAAGCAGCCAATACCTTTCTCTTGTTTCAGGCGTCAAGGGGGTGGCGGCCTGTTATTTTATCCTGGTCCTCGGCGGCTGGAGGTGCCGCTGAAAATACAAGTGCAGGAGTACTCTTAACAACGTGGGTGTACAGTAGGCCCCGGCAACACACTGTGTCTTTCACAGCTAGATGATACGAGGCTGTTGGCACTGGCATTGTCAACGTGTGTAGCAACCTGGGTATGACCTATAACCAACCTCAGGGCAATACAAGTCTTTCGTCAGAGACTGCTGAATCAACAATTAGAGAAAGAGCAATGAGACTGGCACTGGTTAACCTTTAGCACACTGCAGGCGCACTGTGTCGCCGAGCAGATTCTCTCCCATGTAATTGCAGGCGCACTGTGTCGCCCAGAGAGGGGTACCCCCAAGCCAATGCTTCGCGGACCTTATTTCTGTTACTAATAATAGAAACTACCTCACTTTAGCTTCAGAACGAGGCTCGGCTGCTTGCTTCTCTTCCGGCAAGCCGCCATTTGCTTTTTTAGTTGTATTGAATTTTTCAAAGTGTTGATCGGTAAAGTAAAGTTCACTATCAAATATGGCGGATTTTCGTGTTGGCGAAGCTTCCTACTGGAAATTAGCGTCGATTTTTGTTTGAATCATGAATTCTTAGGCTTTGTTAGGTCGGATATCGACAGTGAAAGGGTGATAGAAGATCGTAATGCAGTAGAAGGGGGGGTAGCCGATGTCGTTATGACTCGATGAAGACGATCCGATATCGATTCGAGCCGCGATTGTGATTCGGTACGGATTTTGACTACTAGGTTGAATTCAAAGAAAATTTTGCCTTTCATAATATTCTTAATGATATTTCCGTGAGTTATTTCGTTAAAGGGATCTTAGACATGAGTTAATTAGTCAGTGGGTGAACTTTGAAGCAGATGGCACTCATTCCGACCGTGCCGAAACAGTAAGTCAACACTTTCGCTTTGTTAATTTCGCTTCTTTTTTTTTTTTCCCCAACAAAACATACACGGACAACAAAATGCATAACATCAAAACTTTCCTCAATCATCTCTTTATTAGTATTCCTATAATCAAGTCTGTACACAACACACAGAAAAAATTTGAGCATTTTTAATCAAGGGGGTGTAAGCGTTTTTCACTGCCTCAAAAAGAATGCAGTGGCAGAGTACGGAACGTCAGCAAAAATGCAGTGTGCTAAAGGTTAATAAACAAATAAACAATTTGAAACTAGGGGGAGGGGAGGGGGGGGGAGACACACTTCAAACTTAATAAACCCCATTCAATCATGGGAGACAACTAGACCTTGACTAGGCTTCATTGATTCACACATGAGTTCCATTCCTTTTTTTTTTCCTTTTTTTTAATGCAGGGTACAACAAAAAAGCTATGAATCCGAATGATTGTAAAATGTGATGGTGCGTGAGAAAACTACACAAGTCAAACAAAATGTTTTGGAGCAAAAGCAAAAGATAATCAACAACCCTAAGCATGTCATCATGCGGATAGGTAGCTAGGATATCAAGGCCAAGTTCGAACATGATCATTCGTCAAAGTTCAAGGTCACTGGGGCCCAAAATACTGCCTTGTGGCTGGTGATCTAGCTCAAGTTCTTTTTTTGTTTGCTTCTTCAATCATTTTTTAAATCAAATTTATTTTTTAAATGTTAATGCGCAAATTGCCTCTGCTATGACACATTTCTGCAAATGATGTATACTGGATGTCAAAATTCAAATGACTGTAAAACCAAAACTAGCAAAGATAGGTCAATTCTGTTTTCTCTTTATTGATTAGGAATCTCAGTTCCATCTTGTGAAAGCAAAACCTCCATTTAAAGACCCACTGACCCACCACGATTAAGTCCCTTGGTTTTTTCTGGGTAGCTGTGACCCACATACAAATGCCCCAACTTCAAATTGAGGCTGCTCTTTAAAATGTTTTGTTTTGAATTTGGGGGCATTTGTATGGGAGTCAAGCCTGGTCAAAACAAGATTTCTTACCAGCTATAAGAGAGAAAACATGTGAAACCCATGATTTTGACACGTGATCTGGTGGGTCTTTAAGCACAATTTTCATTATGTCTGGTTTACTCATGCACCATCACAATTAACTCAATTAGCTCCAGATTGTTATGGGCGATTTCTAACAAGTCTGTGAAGGTGGTAGCTGCTGCAGGCCTTCCCTGGAAGTAGACCTTTGCTCTCCAAGTACTGTCGCTGTGCTGAGGTTCAGTTCTTTAGTCCAGTACCTGTTCCAACGTCGTTTCATACAGCGTCTTTCATTTTCCACGATTGTGATGTTTGGGGGATGTTGGATGTCTGATTTGGACATGGAGGACACTTTTGTTAGAAGTAGCGCGTTGTTTGGTTTGGCTGTTACAAGACACTGACATGGGCACTGGTCTTATTGTTGTGGGGGCAGAGGATCGAGGGAAGGAAGGAGGGAGCCAGAGGAGGGGTGGGTGGGGTGGATGAGCAGGTCAAAGGGAAAGCAATGAAAACATGCTCTCATATTTTTATCTTTTTTTTCTGTTTACTCATTATGGTAAGATTATTCAATCTTATGCCTTCTATGTGTTGGGGGAGTTGGAGAATAGTGTGAGTGGGTGTGTAACTGTGTGTTGGAGAGATGACCAAAAGGAGACAGGAGAGTTAGAGAATAGTGTGAGTGTGAGTGTAACTGTGTGTTGGAGAGATGACCAAAAGGAGACGGGAGAGTTAGAGAATAGTGTGAGTGTGAGTGTAACTGTGTGGTGGAGAGATGACCAA
The DNA here is from genome assembly GCA_017654935.2 of Phymorhynchus buccinoides. NCBI lineage: Eukaryota > Metazoa > Mollusca > Gastropoda > Neogastropoda > Raphitomidae > Phymorhynchus > Phymorhynchus buccinoides. Next base: position 41,629,739 of record CM065683.1, on the reverse strand, counting down.
AAGGAGACAGGAGAGTTAGAGAATAGTGTGAGTGTGAGTGTAACTGTGTGGTGGAGAGATGACCAAAAGGAGACAGGAGAGTTAGAGAATAGTGTATTAGGTATTAGGTACTTTATAGTCACAGAGGCGTCTGTGAAATTCGGGTTGCTCCCACCTGGAGAGCGCGTCGCAGCCAGAGGCGCGCCACCCAATTTTTATTTTTTTTCATGCGATTTTTGTCACTGATAAGGGAGGGGTGGGGGGGGGGGGGGGGTAAATTTTGACCAAATGACAACTTTTTCGTTGCCACTGGGTTTAACGTATGCTAAGTGCATGGGCACACGGGACCTCAGTTTATCGTCTCATCCGAAAGACTCCACGTTCAGACCGTCAAGGCCTAGTGCAGAATGAGAGGAAAAAATCCCCTGTACCCAGGTTCGAACTCGGGTTTACTTGACACGAGTGGGTGTGTAACTGTGTGTTGGAGAGATGACCAAAAGGAGACAGGAGAGTTAGAGAATAGTGTGAGTGTGAGTGTAACTGTGTGTTGGAGAAATGACCAAAAGGAGACAGTGTCTTGTGTATGGTTGGCCTTTGTTACTTTAAAGGACAGTTGGATCATAAAGCTTTGTGGGTGGATAGAGAGCAAAGGAAACAGCAATGTGTGTGTTTGTGTGTGTGTGCTGCAGCCACATATATTTTGTGTTTGTTCTCTGTCACTGTGTTAAATCTTACTTTTCAAGATGTTAGGTTATAGCAGTGGATAACATTGCGGTTTGTTTTTGTTTATGCTCAATTCTTATGCTGCTTTAATTTAGCAATAATAGGCATATGTCAGAAACATATTTAAATTTCTTAAGCTGCTATCATTGGAAGTTCCGTCAAGTGTACGAGTATGTGTGACAAAATTAATTTTAATTTATTTTGTTTTAATGAATAAATCATAAGTGCTTTTTGTCATGGGCAGTAAATGATTGTTTAAGAATCTGGCACTTTTCTTAGTTTTTAAAGTTCCTTCCCTTTGATTGTCTTTCATGTTATGAAACATGAGTGTGTTTTTTATGGGTTTTTGTTTTTATAAGGCTTTGAACTGACTTCATGCAAGTTTCTTGAATGTTAACCCTTTTGCCGCCAGCCATTTTCAGCTGCAAAATACCATTAAACTGGATTTGGGTAGACAAAAAAAAAATGTCTGCAATATTATAAATTCCTCTGTGACATGTATAACATTAGGCCTATCCTTGCCTCCCAACATTAAGAAAATATGGTCTTCAGATAACAGGCCCTGATTTGACGCCTTTTAGTGACGTGGGTGTTAAACTACTGTGGTGCAAAAATGCGACATTGGCGGTGAAAGGGTTAAAATGAAATAGCACACGTGTGAATTTTCCATTTACGTTTTTTTCTGATTAGTTTAGTTTATTGGTTTTCTTTGGTGTATCATTAATAAAGGGTACTTTGAATAAATGAAACCGTGTGGTAACTTGACACCACTTACCTTTCAAAATAAATAGCCCACTGACACTGGAGCTTGCTTAACTCTAAGTAGTGATTGAGATCTGATCTCTCTCGGTCACACACAGGAATTAACAGTTCTCTTTAAAGTTCATAAAGCAGAAAGGGCGACACAATAGACTGTGTTCAAAAAATAAATAACCCTCTGACACTGGAGCTTGCTTAACTCTAAGTAGTGATTGAGATCTGATCTCTCTCGGTCACACACAGGAATTAACAGTTCTCTTTAAAGTTCATAAAGCAGAAAGGGCGACACAATAGACTGTGTTCAAAAAATAAATAACCCTCTGACACTGGAGCTTGCTTAACTCTAAGTAGTGATTGAGATCTGATCTCTCTCGGTCACACACAGGAATTAACAGTTCTCTTTAAAGTTCATAAAGCAGAAAGGGCGACACAATAGACTGTGTTAAAAAAATGAATATTTTTGTTGCTGTTGGTTTAAATAATTGTTATTAAGTTCAACAGGACATATACATAAATACATTAACGAAGGAATTAGCAACAACAAGCTTCGAGCTTATAGCGTGCTCACTATCAACATGAATATTACATATTATGACGACTGTTGAAAAAAATATAAGATCTATTAGTAGTCAGTTGTTGCTGTTCTTTGTGTGTGTTTAATTTGTTGGTTCCTGTTTTAGTTTTTGAGATACTAGTTGATCAATATGTAAGTTACAAATGAAAAATGTTGTTGTTCCTTCCTTTTACATCCAAAAGTTTAATACGTTCGTGGTTTTGTCTGGGCACTTATGTATGCTATATATTGAAAGGACCCATTTTTACTGCCGGAGAGGAGGTTATGTTTTTGTATTTGTCTGTTTGCTTTTCTGTCAGTCTGTTAGCAATACTAAAAATTGTGGACACATTTTTATAAAATTTGGTTGAGAATTTGAATCTCTTTAAAAAAAAAAAAACCTTTTTAACTTTGGGGTTGGTCTGGGATGTTTTTTTGATAGGACAATTTTATTTGTTAACTTTTTTTTATCACTTATTGCTAGTTTATAGATTTGTTTAAAAAAAGTTTTGAATTGTTTTGAATTGATTTTTTAAATAAAAATGTTGTGGACAATATAGAGTGCCCTGAAATAAATGATCAAAGTTTTAAGGTTTATGGAAACTGTTAATTGATTACATCGTTAAAAGTGACTTTGGTCAAAAATGGTCTTGAAATGTGTTCAAGATGACCTGTAGTTTGTTCATGTATTTGTTTTTGTAATGATGATTTTGTCTCATAGAAGAATGATGGCAGACTGAGTGGTTTCCCATAATTGCTTAACACTTTGCTGGCTTCTTTGTTTGTGACATAAGATACCCAATAAACAAAATGCAGTTGAGTACTCTGTAGGTGGAGGTTTGCACTGCATTTTGATTTGATCATGTTTTTAATGCTGTATGTAGTGTTGTTTTAAGAAGAAAGAATCTTGTGAAACTGACAGGTGATAAAAACAAAATGAAGTTGTGTTCACCCGAGTTGAAGATCTAGTGTGTGCAAGAAAGCAGAAAGAACTGGGGCTGTGAAGAAATAGCTGTGTTTGATTATGGTAAAAAAGTGTGACCTTGAAAGTGGGCTGTGTGTAATTGTGCTGAAGCTGTAATATTTTTTTTAATGTTTTCTAATTAAAAATAACATAAACGGAGAAAGAAGTGTTTTGTTTTATGACTGGTGCGTGAGTGAGAGTAGGATCTTTAAAGCAGTAATATTTTTTCAGAGGAATCTCTATTTTAGGGTTCTTCAGCCTGCAAAATCATTGTGTGATTGGTTCCATGTTGTAGATTGCCCAGCCTAGCGGGGAGGGGGGGTATATGCATGTACATTTTGAGGTTTGGCACATTTGTGGTCACAGGTAGGTGCACAGATAGACAGACAAACACTTAACAGAAAAATGCTGTCATTCACAAGCAACACGCGCACACACACACACACACACACACACAGTGAATTTAAAGACCGAACGTAAAATGGTGTTTTACGTCCTCTCTGTCTGAAACAGACACATATGGGACATTTGTAGATACAAAGATGGTGGGAACAATACTGGAGGCAGTGCCTGGAGGCAGTGCAACACCAGTAAAGGCCCGTTTCTTTAGCAATACAAATAGGTGTAGCAGTAACCACGCCTCGGTTAAACCTCATCGGCGATGGAACCGCCACAATAATTACGTTAGAGTTGTATGTGATGTGAATTTAAAGAGCGATTGATTTGTTCATATAAACAGAACTGGCATGCCAGTATGGATGGAAATTCAAAATATGAATGTTTTTTGTCATTTAAAAGCATTTTTGAGGAAGAAAAGTATTTTATGTTGGTCACTCATAAGTGGCATAGATATAATTTTTGTAAATTTAGAACGAGAACTCTTGGTCTAAATGCCAACAAAAGATGGTTCGAATCATCAGAGAACGAGACATGTAATATGTGTAGGGGAGATAATATTGAAGATTCAGTACATTTTATATTTGATTGTCCCATGTACACACATATCCGAAAAGAATGTGTAATATTTAAACATGCTCTTGCATTGCAGAAAGATCTTAAAGCAATTTTGTCTTCAGAGGATGGACAAATTATTGTATCATCAGCTAAGTATATAGCAAAAGCTAGTGATTTCAGGAAAAAAAATGATTCAATGACTGTTTAGTCAAATAAGTAAGAGGTATTTGGTTTTTGATTTCTACTTTGTATATTTAGTTTCTGATAGTCAAAAAAATTGAGTTCAGTTCTATATATGCACTAATTATGTGTGTGCTGGTGTGTGAGTGCGTTGTGTATGAATACATGTGTGAGTGGGTGCCATGTTATTATAACTGATTCAAACATTTTGTATCCCCCTTGCCAAGAGGGCTATTGCTAATGGCAATAAAAAAAACATTGTTCACATTCACATTGTTCACACTGTCACACACACTGTCACACATGGTGAACAATGTGGCAAAGCCCTGACATTCTTTAGTGAAGTGCTTATTTCAAAGCGTTACGTTTAAATTATGAAAAGCAAAATATTGTGCTTGAACATCAAACAGATTATACTGTCATTTCACTGCTCCTTCTTTACACTAAGGTTTCCTGAAATTGTTTTCAGAAGCACATAACCTCAGCCTGTCGTCGTAAATTTCTATTCTAACAAGAGAGCGGCCATAAATGCAAAAGCTTGTAAGAAAACAAATGACTCAAAATGTAAGTGGCCTTTGTCTGGCAGTGACGCCTTTTGACAGAAGGGAGACAACCTACTCATTAGTATTCTTCTCCCGCAGACAAATCCATCATAGCCATCAAGGTTTGGGACACACAACAGACCGCTTCATATCCCCCCCCCCCTGTCTTTCAGAGATGTCAAAACAAGGTGAACGCCAGAAACTTATGGCCGCATTCTACATTCTTCCCACAGACGTTTTGTTTTGGGGAGCTGTCGTGGGCCCATAATATGACGGAATCTGTCAACCACTTAGCTTCCATTTGTCAAGTCTCGTAAACTTTAAAGTTGTCTGCCGCTCTCATAAACTTCACCGGGAGTGTATTATTTATAAGCGCAAGAGCTAATCTTGAAAGTCTGCAATCACATATAGCAAGCAGGATTCCAACAAAACAACTCTGAACGAAATTTAAAGTTTTACGTCCACTTGACCCGAGGACAATATAGGACATTGTTAACTGTGAATATGGGGGGAAAACCCCCCAAACCCAACTCCATCCTGCAGTGCGTTTCTTATAGATGCAGGTGAGGTGAAAACTTAGATTCCAGTGCAGTAGCAACTTTTCTCAGCGTGGCGCAAGTGTAGGGGCCTACCTAAAAAACAAAAGCTTCTAACTGAGGACTACTAGCTAAGAGTGTGTTTTATTTATTTATTTTTTCTTCTGTCCCATCTTCTGGGCTGTACAGTGGCGTTGCTCCCACGCCGCTCGTTCCGAATCCCAATTCGCAGCTACACCCGGGTTTGTTCAAGTCGCAGAAACCGAGACCAGCAGTCCAAGGGGAGATAATCTATGTTAGGCCATCAGGAGGCAACCAACCGAGGAGACACTGCACTTCTGCTGAGTCACTTCGGTGGAGTTCAGTGGAGCCTGTTCAGGACACCACCTACTAAGCCCCCTACTGACGACACTATTCTCTTAGTCACGGAGCCAGTGTGAGTGAGGTCCTCCTCCGAGGGCGCCACCACGACCGTCCACCGACAGCTCCCCAGAACACACTGATCCCCATGACTTTGACCCGAACGCACCAAGGCACAGACTGGATTGGAAACCGAAACTGAGGTCACCATGAGAGCAGGGCATGCAAAGCCACAGAATTTGAGACATTTTTAAAATTTTATGATTGATGGAAAATGAGGCCAATGATAACGATGATGATGATACTATGGAGTTCCGTATCGGTCTGAGACTGCATGGTAGGGCTGTATTCTACACTTCCTTTCATAATGATATCCCGGCGTTAACCAGGCCCGAGAACTACCCAGACACCTGCAGTGTTGGTCTTGCAATTAGAGCAACACTCTCAAAATCGCATCCGTTAAGCGGATGAAACTCGACTGTGTGGTTTCAGTCTTCCCATTGAGCCCATAGCCACTCACTCTGGGTAGGAGTCGGTCCAGGACCGAAAAAACCCTCGCCTCTGATGGGATTCGAACCTAAGACCTCCCAGCCAGTAGTCCGCGACGCTAACCACTACACCACGGCGGCTGGTGGTGTGTTTTATTTATTGTTGACATGCACATGATCTTGTAACTATGAATAAATCCAATTCAACCAATCACGACTGACAGATAACGCTATGTGTGTGCTAGGCAACCGATCACGACTGATCAAGTTATCCATCCACTGTATGTTAACAAAATCGCCCGCACTATTTTGATGAAAAGCAGGTAATCTACAAGCATGCGTGCATAAACCTCACATTAAAATTGAAACAAAAGTCTCTTCATGTGTTTATGAGGGCTGGCCCAAATGCACAAACAATGACTCATATACTGACCACTAATGAAATCAGGGCCTGTGTATCTAAATACACTGGCTCTGAATGAAATGGTCTACCTGTCTCTGTGTCAGGCTGTTTCCACCCGTTTGTCTATTTATTCTATCTGCCTCTCTGTCCATCTGTAGTATAGCACAGTACAAAGCGTGCAGACCTCCGCCAAGATATATCTGTTTATGTTATCAATAGTCTGCAAATGTCTTCGTAAAGAAAAAAAAGACTTGCTCATTCATAAAGTGTGCTTATTATTATAGACACATGCGCGCGTGCACGCAAACACACACACACACACTGACACACAGGATTACATGCACGCACTGACACACAGGATTACATGCGCGCACAAACACGTTTCTCATAGCG
>CM065683.1:41600405-41602905 GCA_017654935.2 Phymorhynchus buccinoides | reverse complement strand
TTGGGCGAACTGGTCAACCCTTTCCTTTGCAGATAATCCGCAATGGGGTGGAATTCAACAAAACAGTTGTGGGCAAGCAACAAACAAACAACTACACGACAAGTGTAAGACGTAAATTGTATGCATGCATAGATTCACATATATTCCTATGCCCACGCCCATCCACCCCTTAAAGCAACATACATTTGCACATGCTCATACACATACAACTACACGACAAGTGTAAGACGTAAATTGTATGCATGCATAGATTCACATATATTCCTATGCCCACGCCTATCCACCCCTTCAAACAACATACATTTGCACTTGCTCATACACATACAACTACACGACAAGTGTAAGTTGTGGCAAGATTACCTTCAAAGACAACCCCACCCCACACCCTCCAAAACACCACACATGAACACACCACCATTCTTTCTTCTTGGGGCTTTAGGTCCTTACCAACCACAATTCTTTCTTCTTGAAGCCTTACCAAATCCGGGGACCACGTGGCATTCTTTCTTCTTGGGGCTTTAACCACCAGGCATTCTTTCTTCTTGACTTTACCTACCACGCACTGCGTATCCCTGAAGCCATACTTGGCAGAGTTTAGTTTGGACCACATTTAGGTCGTGCACATGCATTCTTTCTTCTTGGGGCTTTAGGTCCTTACCACGCACTGCGTATCCGGGGACCACGTGGCATTCTTTCTTCTTGGGGCTTTAGGTCCTTACCATCCGGGGACCACATGGCATTCTTTCTTCTTGGGGCTTTAGGTCCTTACCATCCGGGGACCACGTGGCATTCTTTCTTCTTGGGGCTTTAGGTCCTTACCACGCACTGCGTATCCGGGGACCACGTGGCATTCTTTCTTCTTGAGGCTTTAGGTCCTTACCACGCACTGCGTATCCGGGGACCACATGGCATTCTTTCTTCTTGAGGCTTTAGGTCCTTACCACGCAGGTCCTTACCATCCGCCACGTGGCATTCTTTCGGGGGTCCTTACCACGGGGACCACATGGCATTCTTTCTTCTTGGGGCTTTAGGTCCTTACCACGCACTGCGTATCCGGGGACCACGTGGCATTCTTTTCTCCGACGAGAACAATTTTTTTTATTGACTTTTTATTTTTACAATACATAATGTACACACATACACATCAACAGTTTCTTACATGCGTTAATGTATTGCTTTTTTGTTGTTGTAACAATGAAAGGAGGGAAATAAAGAAAAAAGGAGGGGGAAAAAACAAAAGACAAAAACCCCCAACGTAGCTGACAGGACAAAACAGACACACATAAACAAAATGAAGGACAAGCACTCGACAAACAGAAAAGAAAAAAAAAAGAAAAAAAGAACATCCTTGACCAGAACAAGATAACTAACACGCCTAAGTGACTTGCTAACATCCTTGCTACGAGGCCATATCAGAACATTTCTTTGTTCCCAGATAACTAACACGCCTAAGTGACTTGCTAACATTGGGGCTTGCTGGATTTAATAATCTTGCTAACGAGGCCATATCAGATCCAGATTTTTTTTCCCCGTTGAACATTGTGGTTTAGTTTTTCTGCTTCACAAACAAAATCCAACCAGTAACAGCTCGTGATGATAGTTTCATTGACATTGCGTATAACAAGAAAGGTGTAAGAAGAACGAGGAGGAGGAAGGAAAAGGAACACAATAAAATGCTATGAAATTAAACGTAAATATGCATTGCTATTCTGCAACAGACAAAAAACACCAAGTGGACTTGACATCAATTTATCAGCAACTTGGCAACTATGAAACGAACAGGTTGGATGTCATGAGTTGGATGTGGGTGATTTTGTTTCTTGCCAGTTTGCCTTTGATTCCTCGGGAGGATGCATCAATGAAAAAAGAATTTGTTACTGCTTGATTTCATACCCCTACCTTTTCTCTCTCCAGCTCTCTCTCACCCCTTCCAGTGCGCGCGCGTGTGTGTGTATGTGTGCGTGCGTGCGTGTGCGTTTGCATACATGTGTGTGTGTGTGTGTGTGTGTGTGTGTGTGTGTGTGTGTGTGTGTGTGTGTGTGTGTGTGTGTGTGTGTGTGTGTGTGTGTGTGTGTGTGTGTGTGTGTTATTGTTTTGTTATGTGTATGTGTGTTGTCGTTTCTAATAGCGCTCCAGATTGTTTCAGTCCTCAACAACAGCAACGTTTTCCCGAGCGGAAAGAAACCGTATATTACCTGTAGCCCATTAATAAAATGGAACCGACATTGTTGCCACTGGTACTAAAAACTTTGGTGGTAGGAGAGAGAGAGAGAGAGAGAGAGAGAGAGAGAGAGAGAGAGAGAGAGAGAGAGAGAGAGAGAGAGAGAGAGAGAGAGAGAGAGAGAGAGAGAGAGAGAGAGAGAGAGAGAGAGAGAGAGAGAGAGAGAGAGAGAGAGAGAGAGAGAGATGAGAGAGAGAGAGAGAGAGAGAGAGAGAGAGAGAGAGAGAGAGAGAGAGAGAGAGAGAACTCGTTACTCGGAAATATTTTAATGATTTAGGC
>CM065683.1:41572405-41594905 GCA_017654935.2 Phymorhynchus buccinoides | reverse complement strand
CCTCTGCTACCTCCGCTGTCAGGGGGCCTTTTTCCAGCAGAGGGCCTCTCTCAACTGTTGTCAGTTCTGGCAGTGACTCCAAGATGACCAACTCAGCCTCTGCCAGCAAACCCTCTGTCATTACTGCTACATCTGCCAGCAAGGCACCGTTGTTTGGTAAAGGGGCACTGTCCGTGGCAGAAAATCCTGTCGGCAACAGCACGAATCCCAACGTCACATCATCAACTGCATCAGCCAACAAGCCTTTTGCGGCTCCCGGCAAAGGACCAGTGTCCAGTGCAGGGAGTGGTGGGGCCAAACCTGCCCCCGTGACCAGCATACCATTGGTGACTGTTACCAACAAGCCTTCTGTCCCTGGAAAAGGGTTGCTCTCTTCTGCAGCCTGCTCTTCTCCCAACGACTCTCAAACACCCACCACCACCACAACAAGCAAGCCCTCTGTTCTCACAGCTGCCAGTAAGACTCTTCTGGCAGGAAAGGCAAGTTCTGGTGACAGCAACACATCTACCGCTGCAACAACAAAACCCTCCACTGCAATGACCTCTAGCAAGAGCCTGACTTCTAAGCCTGACAATAAACCGTCCGCTGCAATGATTCGCAGCAAGAGCCCAACTTCTAACACTGTCAGCAAACCTTCCGCTGCAACAATTCACAGCAAAAGCCTAACTTCTAACACTGTCAGCAAACCCTCTGCTGCATCGATTCGCAGCAAGAGCCCATTTTCTCACAGCGACGCTAAAGCCTCTGCTGCAGCCACCACCACGAAACCATCTGTTAAGGAACTCTCCTCCAGTAAAGGGGTGGTCTCCACCGCCGGTAGGAACCTCACCAACAGCACAACCACAAGTTCCAAACCCTCGCCTGCCAGTAAAGTCCTATCCAGCGCACCCAGCAAAACCACCGATTCGGGCCTGAACAACAGAAAGACTGATTCTGGCCTGACAAACAGAAAGACCGATTCGAGTTTAGCCAGCAAAAAGACAGGTTCCATATTATCCAACAAAAAGACTGATTCCGTCCCCTCCAGCAAAGGGACAGACAGTGGCCCGACCAGCAAAGGGTCACTGTCCAGTGGCAGTTCCAGAGGCCTTGGTAGCACGGTCAAGGCAGCCAGAGTGTCCAGCAGTGCTGCGGCATCCACTCCTGCCTCCAGAGCAAACAGCGCCGGTCTGGAGCGCAGTGGGTCTGGTGCTGACCGCCCAGCCCTGGCTCCCAAACCGGGGGCTGGGAAAGCAGTGAGGAGCTTCAACTTCTGAGAGAGTGGGCTGACTGTGCGGACATAGTGACATTTGTTGGGCTGTGTGTGTGGTGTGGGTGCTGTGATAGGATCGAAACATTTGTGCGTTTGTTGTTGCTAAATGATCATACTAGGCTACGCAGGTCGTGGACACTCTTTTTCTTCCTGCGTGTTTATTTCGTTAAATTAGCCATATTCTGTTATTAATCTATTGTGTGAATTCTTTGAAAAGTAATTTTTGTGGTTGGAAGAAGAAAATTCGATTAACAGCCTCCGGGCTGGAACAGGCACATGTGGGACATTAATAGATATAAAGATGGTGGGACGATCCTGGAGATACTGCAATACCAGGAAAGTCCCGAATTTGTTTTTGTGGTTGGAGACAAGCTTAACAGAACTTTATAGCAATACTGAGTGCTGTAGCTTAACTTGGTATAAACCTTTTGCCTTCTGTTAATTTGTTGATTCTATCTTTCCATCACAGCAAAGTTGAGATTCTACTACTGAAGTATGACCGTGAATTGTCTAACGCATTAGATCTGATTCAAGATATGACCTTGTGTAACGATTAACATATTCATCATGTGATACACTGATTCCCTCAGACATTGGACCAAAACGTTTGTTTTAGTACCTTCATAATGAGGCAACATCTTTGCCCATTCATCAATGCTACAGAATTGTTTTTACCCCTAAGACTGCTGGCGTCATGTTTCCCAGAAGGTGATGAACTTGGATTTATTGCAAAGGAAACTTTCACGTCACCAGAACTTCAGAGTCATGTTCCATCATCCATGCTGATGCTAACAAAAGCTTGAGTGCCAAGTAACAGTGCTTTCATTATGCATAATTTGTTTCTTTGAGGGCGGGGAGGGGGAGGGGGCTTGTAATTGCCTGGTGTGTGTGTGTGTAAAAATCTTGCTAATTGCTTATGTAATAAGACTGATATACTAGATGAATGTTGCAAATAATTGAATGAACAATACTTCGTACTTGCTAATACTATGGGATTCTTTTGTATGTTATGTACACATATTATCTGCCTCCCCCTTTTTCTTTTTCTTTTGCTAAGTGTTTGTGTCATGGAAAGGGGAACTTTGTCTTCTGCTCTTTACCCCCATTGTTGCTTTTGTACATTGGTAAAGTTGACCATGTTTCTTTGGAAAATCAATCATGTGTATGAATATTATAATAGATGCTAAATTTGGACATGAGTCATTTGATCATGTATGAGTCATAATGCGAAATTTACCATTTTGCAGTATTTTCGTTTCCTATTGCCTTTTTTCATTGAATTGTTTCTTCCATTTTGTTTGTAGAAAGCCAAGGCAGTATACAATGTTGTGTGGTTGTATTTCTCATCAAAGAAAAAAAAAATCTATTAAATTGGGAAAAAGCAAGAGGAGGAAATACCCACATCCTTTTTTGGATAAATGACTAGTCATAATTGAACATTACACCCAGCATATGAACTGGTTTTGCAGATCACTTAGGGTGACACATTGCGTGTTCGGAGGGGAATTATTGTTTATTTTTGTTTCTCAGGAACTAATAAAGATATTTACATGAAATTTTGCACACTGATACAATGCATTACTCTGTCCATTTTAAGCCAACTTTGAAGACTATGTGATGGCATTATGAAAGTATGGAGTCCAACTAAAAAAAACAATCATGTTTTTTATCCCCTCAACAGCACTGGATTGAAGCACTGCATAGTGATGCTGATCATTTGTCCACTTTCCTTAGACATCAAAGAGTGCAACTAACATAACATTTATCATCTGAGTAGCTAACTTGCATTCTTTGTCTCAAGTAAGATCAAGTGAATTTTCACTATTGTTTGATGAAACAAAGAATGCGGGTTAAGAACTCAGAGATGCTGAATTTTGTGTTAGTTGCACTCTTTGATGTCTAAGGAAAGTGGACAAATGATCAGCATCACTATGCAGTGCTTCAATCCAGTGCTGTTGAGGGGATAAAACATCATATGAATTTTTTTTAGTTGAAAAGTTGGCTTAAAATGGACAGAGTAATGCATTGTATCAGTGTGCAAAATTTCATGTAGATATCTTTATTAGTTCCTGAGAAACAAAAATGAACAAAAATTCTCCTCCGAACGCACAGTGTGTTACCTTAAAAAAAATAATGACAAACCCTTAAACTGTACATTTGTAAGTGAATGATGAAAACAAAGCAGTGTAATTTCATGCAACATTTTTAGATTTACCACCAATCCCAGCATTTTACCATAATGTATCCTTTTGTGGTCAGTACACTGAAGGGGTAGACCTTTCAACAGGCAGTCACATACTCAACAACATTCAAGTCAGACTAGCTGCAGAATTATTAGTCATAAGAACCATTGCTTTTTCTTTTTTTTAAAGACAAATGCATTTACTTATTTTAAGACTTGGTTTAACAAAGAGTATATGGTATTTTCTATAATGTCGGTTTAATTTTTGCATGCATGTCATGCTTTTATTATTTTTGCATTGTAGGTTTAATTTTTAAAAGGCAAGGGGATAGTCAGTAGAGGTTTTAATTACAAAAATCTAAGGAAGTGAAAGTTATTTTTAGCAACAGTATCATTTCGAATGGTCAGTTTTTTTAATCCCATGTACATGTGTATACTTGTATTTTTTTTAATCTCGGCACTTCTCTGAATATGTTTTCCATGCATACATGTTGTGAAATGAATGAATTGGCAATTTGCTATGTTTTTATATGTTTCTCGGACGTTAAAGTTGTTCCAGTGACAGAGTCACCTGTATCCTTTAAGGCCTTCGCACACTAGCATCAGGCGTCAATTGTTTCTCAGAGCAACGCCTTGACGCGTTGACGCCTGCATCGCAGCATACATTGTAGCGAGGCAGTGGTGTTCTCACACACGACTCTTGTCGCTTCGCCTCTTGTCGCGCGAACTTCCTTATTTGGAAAGCAAGGAAAGATTACTCTAGCGTCAGACGCTTTATTTCGGGTTCGAGCAAGTCTGCCCTTTTTTTTCTTCAGAGTTATGGTCCTTCCGTCCGTTGTGATTGGCTAGTTTCACGATCTCTGCGATCTTGAGCATCAAAATTAGAGCCGGTTCTATTCTCGAGCAACAAAAAATCGCGCAGCTACGCATAAAAAATCCTGCCGCGCCGCGAATCTCTCACGCGCAAGCGGCGCATCAAACTGCGCCTTGCAGCAAAAAATCGCCGCGATCTTGAGATCTTGACGCTAGTGTGCGAAGCCCTTTATCGTATTAATGTCGCTCTGTTTTGTTGTTGCATGCTTAGTTGTAATACTAGTACCCACTTATTCAAGCAATTTGATTTGATTATGATCTTATCTGTATTGTACATTGGATGTGCTTCACTCTTACCATGTATCGCCCATGGCGTACACATTGTCCATTCCTATTGTGAATTATCCAGTGTTTCGTGTCGGATGTACAATTTCTTCTCTGTGGACTATTATTGTCCTACCACTTGACCAATTCGTGTGTAGCATTGATTTGTAAATCAGTAACCCGACATCATTAACTTAAATCAAGTCTGTTGGATTTCTGTATTTATTTGAGTGATTTATTCTCACTCGTTTAACGGTTTTGATTTAGTCCGCTTGGTTTCACTCTTTTACTTCTCTTTTATTCAGCCTACTTTCCCATCATGTTTTGTCATTGCTTTATTCTTAGATTTGAATGTTATTTTGATGTTTGTTTATTTTGTAATGTTTCATTTGAATGCTATTGGAAAGTGGAGGGTTTTCTGTTATTGTTTTTTTTGTTTTTAAAATTTTTGATTTGAATGCTATTGGAAAGGAGAGGAGGGGTATTAATGAGATACAATGGGGGTGTTATGGGAAGGGGGAGGAGGGGTTATCATGGAGTAAATGACTATGAAGTTGATTTGCAGTGTAGTGTGGTGTGCTGTATTTTACCCCACAGAGTTGTGTGTGCAAATGTAAGGCGAATTCAATGTGAGTTTTGTTTTTCTGTGTTTGAAGTTCCTTGGAAATGGCTACTAAATTTGATAGAACTTTTATTAGAAGTGTATCTAACTTGCCGCAGTCATATCACTTTTTTCTTTTGGATAATTTGTGCAATGAGGTGGCCTTTTCCATCTCTTTTTTAAATTATTTTTTAGAAAATATAACATGTTATTATTAAGAATTTTTTTTAATACCCTCACCCTCTAAAAAAAGTGTGCATTTGTTTTTTGAATGTATAACACACACACGCACACGCACACACATTTAGCTATTATATAGCATATTTGTAATTGAACATTCAGGGTTGCTGTTATGATGCAAAATGTTTTTTATTTGTCCAGTGTGTGCCGATAAATCTTTTTATTTCGATGTGTATGTTAATTCGTTATATGATGTCAGGAAAGTGCATTTCAGACAAATCAAATCAAATGTGGGTTGCTTTTGCACTTTATTATGTAATTTAAAAAATTTAATTTCTCATAAATGAGACACAAAGAAACTAATTGAATTATTGATATCAAATAATATCCATTGGTTATGGGGACATGTTGCAGAAATCGTAGCTGTGTTTTTAAACTGACTTGCTTTTACCTGTTATTAGAAACATGTAGAGCCAGAACAGTTTTATTTCATTGGTTATAGATTTTGAAAGAAGTCAACAACAGTTTGTTTCATGTTACCAAATATATGAAATTGTCTCATTTTATTCTTGCAAGCTTTCATTTTTCTTGAGTTACACTCACGACTAAATGTGTGGAAAATAACCGCATGAATTGTTATGCGGTATCTGCTTTGAGATGGCTTTCTCAAAAGTGGTCAGTGGATAACAGCCATCATTTCCAGCAGGATGTATTTTCCAGACTAAATGTGTGGAAAATAACCACATGAATTGTTATGCGGTATCTGCTTTGAGATGGCTTTCTCAAAAGTGGTCAGTGGATAACAGCCATCATTTCCAGCAGGATGTATTTTCCAGACTAAATGTGTGGAAAATAAACCACATGAATTGTTATGCAGTATCTGCTTTGAGATGGCTTTCTCAAAAGTGGTCAGTGGATAACAGCCATCATTTCCAGCAGGATGTATTTTCCAGACTAAATGTGTGGAAAATAACCACATGAATTGTTATGCGGTATCTGCTTTGAGATGGATTTCTCAAAAGTGTGGTCAGTGGGTAACAGCCATCATTTCCAGCGGATGTATTTTCTAGAAATGTCCTTCCTTTCTCAGATGACAAAGATCACTTTTCTTAAAAATAGGCGTTTATCTTTGTTCTCTGACTTAATCATGAATTCACTTTCTTTGTAAAGTTGTCCTGCTTATCTTCGCATCACTACAAGTACAACATATTCTTGCTCAGCAATCAACATTTATTTGGGTCTAGGATTTCTCTCAGAGACACAGAACTTTACTGGAACTGGCTTCCTGCTTGGTGTGCGCATGTTAAGTTGTACATGTATGCTGATGAGGGTGGTTAATTAGTGTGATAGTGTCGTTTCGTTAGCCAGTGGAAGTGTGCAATACAGTCACCTGACTGCCGTGCCATTGTGTCGGGTCTGTCATCAGAGGGGTTATTCCCCTTGCAGCATTTTTCTGTATGAATTCCAGATTGGTCATATTATTCCACAATTTCTGTTTTTATTATTTTTAACTTTTAACTGGAAATAGTTAGATGTGCGTGTGTGATTGCATGCTGCATGGCAGAACAGAATGCGTTATAATGATAATTGTCTGATTGGTGGTGTATTGTTGTGTTTGTTTATTGTGTGTTGTTGATCGCTTTATTCAATAAAAATAATAATGTGCATTCGATTTTTATGTCGAAGGACTGTAGCTGAAGCAGATCAAAAAGTGACATGGTCTCTGAGTAATGGACAATCTGTAAAATTCTCCTGTCTCTCATGTGCCCTTTCCTTTAAAAACAAGGATTTTAAGAAGTGAAATCCTTTGTTTTTATTTTGTAGTTTGTAATTTAATGTTAGAAACTACCTGAATGGTAAAAATAGAACTGGTGAGGTTTTTTTAATTTTTATCTATGAATCTGATTGATTGTATTATGTGATAAGCTTGATGACTGGAATGTAAGTTCGTTTTTGGTGGGGTTTTTTGTTGTGGTTTTTTTTTTAAGCATGTGAATATAATATTTGGAATTGACTTCCATTTATTTATAACATCTACAGATTATGTGAGTGATTTTGTGCATTCCTGGTTTTGTGGAAAAGGGCAAGTTTAGTTAAAATTCAGACGCCAGATGGAAAAGGCTTTTTAAAAGCATCAAACAACAGAACATACTTGAATATGTGTGTGTGATTGTGTGTTGCATGGCAGAAAGAGAGAGAGAGAGAGAGAGTTTGGACAATTGGGACATAAAAACAAAATGAAAGGAATGAATCTGGTAGCATGTACTTCACACAAGTGGTGCTTGCTTTGCATGTTTGCAGTCCTGATATGGCTGCCTGTGGTTATCGACGTCGGTCTACATACAATATGGGTGAAATCAAACAGCTTTTGTGTGTGTGTGTGGGTGGGGGGGGCGTCAGGTGCTTTGGTTTATGTCTGTCTACTAGTTGACATGGGCAGTGAAAATGTTAAAAATATATTTTCTTTTTTTTTGGATACCGTTTATAGCCATTATTAACATGTAGTAGTGAAGAAGTGAGAGGTAGGGCCAGTACTTTTATGTATGTTTTTAGTTCCTTTTTTGTGATTTTTTTTTTTATACAGATAATAAATCTGTTACATTCATAGAAAACTGTTGTTAAAATTGATGTGTCAGACTCAAGCTTGTAAGTAATTCTATGTGAATGACATCTTAAGAAGTTTCTGTAGTGAGCTAGACTTAGAATTTGTTCTTGTGAGGTGTACAGTGAATTATTTGTGACGCTTACTGCTTTCATCTATTATGATGATGCTGTTTACAAAGAGAGTGAACGAGAGGGGAGAAGAATACATTTGTGGGTTTAGAGGAAGAAAAGGTACGCACATGACTGCTCTCCCCCTCCCCCCCCCCCCCCCCTCCCCGCTTGTTTAGCATAGATTAGTCTCCAAAAAGGAAAAAAACCCCATACCTATTCAGCATCTCATTTTTTGTGTGTTTTAGAATGAATACAGTGCTTTGGATCATACATCACATGAAGTGTAAATTTCAGAGGAATATTGGATAATAATAATTTGATGGTAAAAGATTTTTCTTCTCATGACAGATATTTTATCTGTCACACGTAGTACAGTTTTGTTTTTGCAATATCATTCGTTTATTGTTTTTTCTCTCTCCAGAATAACACCTTTTGGAGATTTTGTTCTTGGTAAAACGCGATGCCATTGTTGGCCCTCTACCAAATGAGGGCTGGGCATTTGTCAGGATTGGACTTATTATTGACTATAGTTTTGTGATGCCTGTATGTGTCGACTGTGTTTATCAGGTATCAACTGTTGGACAAGGACATAAGGTGAGTGACAGTGATGAACACTTTCCTTGAATTAACTATGTTATATGCTTGGCGGAAGAAGGATAGATCATTGATTGGAGTTAGGGGTCAGGTGTTTATCAGGTATCAACTGTTGGACAAGGACATAAGGTGAGTGACGGTGATGAACACTTTCCTTGAATTAACTATGTTATATGCTTGGCGGAAGAAGGATAGATCATTGATTGGAGTTAGGGGTCAGGTGTTTATCAGGTATCAACTGTTGGACAAGGACATAAGGTGAGTGACAGTGATGAACACTTTCCTTGAATTAACTATGTTATATGCTTGGCGGAAGAAGGATAGATCATTGATTGGAGTTAGGGGTCAGGTGTTTATCAGGTATCAACTGTTGGACAAGGACATAAGGTGAGTGACAGTGATGAACACTTTCCTTGAATTAACTATGTTATATGCTTGGCGGAAGAAGGATAGATCATTGATTGGAGTTAGGGGTCAGGTGTTTATCAGGTATCAACTGTTGGACAAGGACATAAGGTGAGTGACGGTGATGAACACTTTCCTTGAATTAACTATGTTATATGCTTGGCGGAAGAAGGATAGATCATTGATTGGAGTTAGGGGTCAGGTGTTTATCAGGTATCAACTGTTGGACAAGGACATAAGGTGAGTGACGGTGATGAACACTTTCCTTGAATTAACTATGTTATATGCTTGGCGGAAGAAGGATAGATCATTGATTGGAGTTAGGGGTCAGGTGTTTATCAGGTATCAACTGTTGGACAAGGACATAAGGTGAGTGACAGTGATGAACACTTTCCTTGAATTAACTATGTTATATGCTTGGCGGAAGAAGGATAGATCATTGATTGGAGTTAGGGGTCAGGTGTTTATCAGGTATCAACTGTTGGACAAGGACATAAGGTGAGTGACAGTGATGAACACTTTCCTTGAATTAACTATGTTATATGCTTGGCGGAAGAAGGATAGATCATTGATTGGAGTTAGGGGTCAGGTGTTTATCAGGTATCAACTGTTGGACAAGGACATAAGGTGAGTGACAGTGATGAACACTTTCCTTGAATTAACTATGTTATATGCTTGGCGGAAGAAGGATAGATCATTGATTGGAGTTAGGGGTCAGGTGTTTATCAGGTATCAACTGTTGGACAAGGACATAAGGTGAGTGACGGTGATGAACACTTTCCTTGAATTAACTATGTTATATGCTTGGCGGAAGAAGGATAGATCATTGATTGGAGTTAGGGGTCAGGTGTTTATCAGGTATCAACTGTTGGACAAGGACATAAGGTGAGTGACAGTGATGAACACTTTCCTTGAATTAACTATGTTATATGCTTGGCGGAAGAAGGATAGATCATTGATTGGAGTTAGGGGTCAGGTGTTTATCAGGTATCAACTGTTGGACAAGGACATAAGGTGAGTGACGGTGATGAACACTTTCCTTGAATTAACTATGTTATATGCTTGGCGGAAGAAGGATAGATCATTGATTGGAGTTAGGGGTCAGGTGTTTATCAGGTATCAACTGTTGGACAAGGACATAAGGTGAGTGACAGTGATGAACACTTTCCTTGAATTAACTATGTTATATGCTTGGCGGAAGAAGGATAGATCATTGATTGGAGTTAGGGGTCAGGTGTTTATCAGGTATCAACTGTTGGACAAAGACATAAGGTGAGTGACGGTGATGAACACTTTCCTTGAATTAACTATGTTATATGCTTGGCGGAAGAAGGATAGATCATTGATTGGAGTTAGGGGTCAGGTGTTTATCAGGTATCAACTGTTGGACAAGGACATAAGGTGAGTGACGGTGATGAACACTTTCCTTGAATTAACTATGTTATATGCTTGGCGGAAGAAGGATAGATCATTGATTGGAGTTAGGGGTCAGGTGTTTATCAGGTATCAACTGTTGGACAAGGACATAAGGTGAGTGACGGTGATGAACACTTTCCTTGAATTAACTATGTTATATGCTTGGCGGAAGAAGGATAGATCATTGATTGGAGTTAGGGGTCAGGTGTTTATCAGGTATCAACTGTTGGACAAGGACATAAGGTGAGTGACAGTGATGAACACTTTCCTATGTTATATGCTTGGCGGAAGAAGGATAGATCATTGAACTCAATGACATAAGGTTGAACATATGCTTGGCGGAAGAAGGATAGATCATTGATTGGAGTTAGGGGTCAGGTGTTTATCAGGTATCAACTGTTGGACAAGGACATAAGGTGAGTGACAGTGATGAACACTTTCCTTGAATTAACTATGTTATATGCTTGGCGGAAGAAGGATAGATCATTGATTGGAGTTAGGGGTCAGGTGTTTATCAGGTATCAACTGTTGGACAAGGACATAAGGTGAGTGACGGTGATGAACACTTTCCTTGAATTAACTATGTTATATGCTTGGCGGAAGAAGGATAGATCATTGATTGGAGTTAGGGGTCAGGTGTTTATCAGGTATCAACTGTTGGACAAAGACATAAGGTGAGTGACGGTGATGAACACTTTCCTTGAATTAACTATGTTATATGCTTGGCGGAAGAAGGATAGATCATTGATTGGAGTTAGGGGTCAGGTGTTTATCAGGTATCAACTGTTGGACAAGGACATAAGGTGAGTGACGGTGATGAACACTTTCCTTGAATTAACTATGTTATATGCTTGGCGGAAGAAGGATAGATCATTGATTGGAGTTAGGGGTCAGGTGTTTATCAGGTATCAACTGTTGGACAAGGACATAAGGTGAGTGACAGTGATGAACACTTTCCTTGAATTAACTATGTTATATGCTTGGCGGAAGGGATAGATCATTGATTGGAGTTAGGGGTCAGGTGTTTATCAGGTATCAACTGTTGGACAAGGACATAAGGTGAGTGACGGTGATGAACACTTTCCTTGAATTAACTATGTTATATGCTTGGCGGAAGAAGGATAGATCATTGATTGGAGTTAGGGGTCAGGTGTTTATCAGGTATCAACTGTTGGACAAGGACATAAGGTGAGTGACAGTGATGAACACTTTCCTTGAATTAACTATGTTATATGCTTGGCGGAAGAAGGATAGATCATTGATTGGAGTTAGGGGTCAGGTGTTTATCAGGTATCAACTGTTGGACAAGGACATAAGGTGAGTGACAGTGATGAACACTTTCCTTGAATTAACTATGTTATATGCTTGGCGGAAGAAGGATAGATCATTGATTGGAGTTAGGGGTCAGGTGTTTATCAGGTATCAACTGTTGGACAAGGACATAAGGTGAGTGACAGTGATGAACACTTTCCTTGAATTAACTATGTTATATGCTTGGCGGAAGAAGGATAGATCATTGATTGGAGTTAGGGGTCAGGTGTTTATCAGGTATCAACTGTTGGACAAGGACATAAGGTGAGTGACGGTGATGAACACTTTCCTTGAATTAACTATGTTATATGCTTGGCGGAAGAAGGATAGATCATTGATTGGAGTTAGGGGTCAGGTGTTTATCAGGTATCAACTGTTGGACAAGGACATAAGGTGAGTGACAGTGATGAACACTTTCCTTGAATTAACTATGTTATATGCTTGGCGGAAGAAGGATAGATCATTGATTGGAGTTAGGGGTCAGGTGTTTATCAGGTATCAACTGTTGGACAAGGACATAAGGTGAGTGACGGTGATGAACACTTTCCTTGAATTAACTATGTTATATGCTTGGCGGAAGAAGGATAGATCATTGATTGGAGTTAGGGGTCGTGCCATAGTCCAGTGTTCAGAGTATCGGAAATACTGTGAGATCCAGTGGAAGCAAAGCAGACCATGGTTGGAATTGTAGTCCTTTTTTTGTATGTGTTGTTAAAACTTTGATGTCAAAGCACAGTTGAGAGAGTTTGATAATAAAAACCAAAAAAAGAAAGGTATGTGGGAGGTGCAGTTATCAGTGTACATGTTTTCTCTACCTTCAGGCAGGTTTTCTGTCCCCATATTTGTAATAATCAGGTCATATAAGACAAAAGCAGGGATGCATCTAGAGCGCGGCAAAAATTGATGTTCCCGCAAAAATAAAAATATGCTGCGGGAAAATCCCCCCAAATTTTGTGAAATCCCGCAAACGAAAAAATCGTTTGAAAATAACTTGTTCGGCACTAGGCCTAGATTGCGTGGCTGCGTGGGCTGTACCGAGTCTGCATTTACTTTCAACAGTAAAGAACGAGCATTTTGATTGGGTCTTAAAAATAGCATAGCCAATCAACGGCTTTCTCTTTCATTTACTATTTCCGGGCGCAGTGTAAGCGAGCCCGCTCAAAAATGGCATCGCTTCTGGATTATTTTACTGTGACTTCTAAAAAGAAAGAAAACAGTGCGACTGTGGAGTGCAACATTGATCAACAACCTTGTTGTTCCTCATCGGCAGTTAGTGATGACAACGAGGAAAGTTCATCGAATGACGAAGCATCGGATCAGGACTGTGATGTCACCGACGATCCCATTGCTCCACCACCTTTCAAAAAGCGAAAGCATGAGTTCATGGAAAGTTGGAAAAAAAGCAGACCTTGGCTAGAATTTGACAGCGAATCAAAAGCAATGTTTTGTGACTGGTGGTGCTTACAAAGCAAAAAGAACAATGCGTTCACCACAGGTTGTAAAAATTTCCGCACTACATCCCTTGATCGACACGTTCTACCTAGTCACAAAGACGCAGTGCAAGACGTTTCACTCCGAAAAGAGTCTGAGGCATCACGGAAAACTGCTTTTGAAAAAAAGTCTGATTCGCTAACAAGAGCGATTCACAGTGTGTACTGTTCAAGTATAAAACAAGCTGGCATTGATTTACCCCCGCCCCCCTAACTATTTCCAGATCCCCCCAAATTTCCACACCAAGGGGGGCAATGCCCCCCAGTTTAGAAATTTCTAGATGCATCCCTTCAAAAGATTGGTCAAGTGATTCATGTTCTGTAATGATCAGCGATGCTCAAATTTAAGAACATATGGGCTAGAGAAATGCATGATATTTTTTTAAGCCATAAAGAAATACCAAACGCATAAGGTTAAAACAAATCTGTATTTCTTTGAAAAGATTTCTAGTCCAGAAAGAAACGTTCAGTATTCATTCAAGTAAATTATTTAAAGTATTTTAAAACCATTTTGTATTAACAGCCTGGGTAGCTATGTAGAACAGTGTTCTGTTAGCTGCAGTGGATTGCTGCTCAGTCTCTGTCACACTTCCTTCCAGAGTCCTAAGAGTGCAATTGTTTTGTCAAAAAGCTGAGACCATATTCTGTTGTTGCTTTTGCCCCATAAATACTTGTCTAGTGTTTCACAAAGACATGTGTGTGTGTGTGTGGTTTAATATCTGTTAACAGAAGGTTGATTCCTATGGTTTCCTAGTTCCAGCAGTAAGTTTATGTTAGTGTGTTATTGACTGCGGTAATGGGTTGGGGCATTTGGTGCACAATTCTATCCAGCGTCAGTGTTGTCTAGTCAAAGGAACCTTTGTTTGTTTCTTTCTTCTTCTTCTTTTTCGAAGTGCTATGACCATCAAATTGAACAAGATAATCATACCAACAACACTCCATATTTATGTACTGCATTCTGAAATTTGATATGTTATGAAGACAGAAGTAGACTTTAAATGCATATGTGTTTCCCATAGGCTTCTATGTACTGTTCCTTGTCCATTTTCCCCTTTCCTTTTTATTTCTTTCTTCTACTTTTTCTTTTCACAGTTCATCAAGAATTATGAATCAGTTATATTGATCTCTTGACACGACACACAGAAGTGCTACTTAGTTGGTTTGGCTGAAGAAGCAATAGCGTGGGTTTTCTTGGTTTTGAACAGATACTGCAAAGGATCACTATCATGATGTGCCTTTATAGGCAATAAGATAGGCAATAGTTTTAATGTTGGGATCATGTAGCACTTGACGTCGACAAAAGCTTGGGTGTGCTGTGATAGTGTGCTGTGTCTGCTGAGTCCAATAGATTTGCTGATAGAAGCTGTATGTGATTGCTTTCGATAGAAATACTGTGCTGTTGTTCTTCTGTTCTTTTTTGTTGCCACTGATTAAGTTTCAGTCCGTTATGTAGGATTATTTTTCTGTGTATTCTTAGAGATGGAGAAATAATTTAATTAATGAACAGACCAGCTTGGCAACTGGCAGATTTTTAATTATTTTTTTTTTTAAACAAAAAAAAGAAAAGGAAACTGGATTTGCTTGTGATGCCGTTTCTCTTTTCTTTTTTTACCTGATAAGTTTGATTTTGTTTGGGTTTTTTGTGGGTTTTTTTTTTTTTTGGGGGGGGGGGGGTTGTTGTTCTTTAACGGTTCTTTTTGTAAAGCATGTATATAGTTTGCATTTGCTAAAGGACCATAACAGTTTTTGAACTCCCAGTTCTGAGAACCAGAGAACTTTGCAACTGGAATGAGAGAGGGCCTAGTGTGTGCTTCTCTGTCTGTGCATTTGTTTGAGTGTGAACGTTTTGTTCCAATCCCTACAGCCTTAAACTACCAAACCAATCATAATAAACATTGGCTGGCAGAATGATCCCCAATGTCCCATCGATAATGCCTGTTACTTCAGTTTACCCAAGTAAAGCCTTCACTGTTTCAAGAGGTCATGGGCCACAGTCAGGCAGTGGCTCATCAGTCACATGGCCTGGCCCATGTGGTGCAAGGCTCATGCAACTCGGGCAGCAATCAATTAGACGAGACCAAGCAAGTTTTTTTCTTTGTTGGTTGGTCACAAGGCATCTCTCTTTATCTCTCCATCTCTCTCTTGTTTTAAAAATTTGGGTGTACGATTATATGGATTGCCACCTTATTTATAAGTAATGATTATCAATATACAGGGTTCAAAATGAGATGTTTTTGTACACAGTTATTTCACTTGTGTGAAGCAAACGTCGAATAATGAAATAGGATTTTAAATCACAGCCAGTTTGCCTTCATTTAAAAAAAAAAAGGCTGTGGTACGTTTTGATTTGTGTAAGTTTCTTATGAAATTTCTACTGACAGTTCGATCCCATTTTTTATGTTGAATTTTTTGTTATTACATGTGGAAACATTTTGAATGTCGTTTTACATACGTGTATGGATTTTGGTTTTGTATTGGTTGACCCTTTTGTCAAATATATACCAGTGTTTCGTTTTTCGATTTTTAAAACTTGTTTTGGTTTTAGTGTTTTGCCGACACATTTCTTGTGCATGTTAAAGACTGTTATTTTGAATGTACATTTACAATCAGCTTGTCACTTATTTCTTCAAGTATGACGATAATTTATTGTCTGATTTTTTGGGTTATTAAAATTTTATTTCATGTACATTGAGATTTTTGGTCAGTGTGGATTGTGTGTGTGTGTTTCCATTTAACTTTTTTTATGCTGTCTCTCTCTTCCTTGCTCTTTTGATTTCTCTCCCTCTTTCTCCGTCTCTCCTCATAAATCTCTGTTGCTCTTTCTCGTTTCTACCACAACCACCACCTCTCTCTCTCTCTTGCCTAAAATCTTTATCCTTGAAAAATAAAGTTAAGGTTTTCAACAACAACAACAAAAAAGTTTTCTTCGTTGATTTTTTTTAACTCAGTGTACATTACAGGTGTTCACCATTTTCCCTTTCTCTTTCTTTCATCATGGTAGAAAGAAATTAGAATGTTGTTCTCTGTCTTAACTATAGATATCTCTTAGTTCCTTTGCATATCTCATGTTCACCCCTCACCTTGCCGCTCTGCCTTCTGTCTGATCATGATTAAAGCAAATTTATCACTCTTCTCTCTCTCTCCCTCTCTCTCTTTGACCTTGACACAAAATCTAATAATAAGGGCCTTAACAGTTAGCACTAAATGTACAGGTGTTTTGTGAATAAACACTGTCAAATACAGTGGAAGCTCCCTTATAAAAAAATAAGACCTCCCATTATTAGACTCCCCAAGAGAAGCATCTCACACACGCGCGTGCGTGTGTGTGTGTATGTGCGTGTGTGTTTGTGTGCGTTAATGTGAGTGTGTTTGTGTGTGGTGAGGGAAGGATGCGTTTGTGTATACCAATGTGTATGTATGCATGTGCATGTTTATATATCTAAGAGTATGTGTGGGCGGTGACAGTGGGAATGCGAGCCACAGTAACTTTTCTCAGCTCCTTTCAGTTCATGCCTTTTCTTAACACTCATCACCAGCATAAACAAATTTAAAGTGTTTTATCCATTAGGCTTACATTGTTTTATGGTGGCATACCACTTGTAAGGTCTTTTCCTATCCCTAACCTAAATCAATGATAAGAATATTTGCCTCTGTTAAAAGAAATAACTTGAAACAAATAGCTGTCTGTGGGAAACTGAAAGGAGCTAGAATGAGGGGAATAGAGCATTTGCCACGCGCCGGTGACCTTGAATTTCACTGAGTTTAATTTAGAGAGTTGAATTAGAGAGGTCAGCGCAACTCGGGCAGAACGAGCTCGGGCAAATTAGTAGTCTAGTATAGTGAACGAACACTCGTGGCAAACGCCCTAGTGTACTGTGTGAGTATGTTTGATATGTATGATGTAATCTTGCATGTGGAGTGAATTTTAGTTTTGTTAAGCGCCATGAGTAGTTCGTCTAGAATGTGCGCTCTATAAATGTCTTTATTATTAAAATGTCTTTATTAATATTCAGTTAAAAGTCCAGGTACTGTAATCATGAGCATGTCTTAAACAGTTAACATGGGTAGTAAAATATAAATTAGAATGAAATGCCAGTCGTTTTAGCAGTTTATTCTAATTTACGTTTTACTATCCGTGTTAGCTATTTAAAACCCACTCATTATAACGGTGCCAGCTGACACAAGGCTATGGGAGATTTGAGTCAAATTAGCTTGAAGCCTATTTGAGCTGTTCACATTTCACCCAAACCGTCCATAATTCATTTAAATAGCCTATTCGGGCAATATAACATTTTTGTGCTTGTATATTATTATATATAGGCCCAACACATAATGCCTGGATATTCGTTAGTTTATCTTTCCACGTACGTGTTTGATTTATGTGCTAGTTTATATGTAGGGGAAGACGGGGTAAAAAGCGCATGGGCGGGTAAGAAGCCCACCCCAATTATCATGAAATAAAGAAAATTTCAGTCAAATTTGCCCATGAGACGAATGCTAGACATTAACGCTCGTCTCATGGGCAAAATGAGACTGAAATTTGCTTCATTTCATGAGATAATTGGGGTGGGCTTCTTACCCGCCCATGCGCTTTTTACCCCGTCTTCCCCTATATATAAAAAATGTATGCGAGGGTACTTAAGTGTAGACGGATATATGTGTTGGAGTATGTATTTATTTATTTGTGTGTTTTTTCCTCATTAATATGTAAAACCGACACTTGTTATTAGGTTCCCTGCATTGATAGATGTTTTGCCAGATTTGGAAATGTAACTTTTGTACGTTTTCTTTTCCCATCTTTTTCTTCCCTTTTTTCTGTCTCTTAGTATGATCAAAGACTGTACAGGGGA
This sequence comes from Phymorhynchus buccinoides, assembly GCA_017654935.2. Lineage (NCBI taxonomy): Eukaryota > Metazoa > Mollusca > Gastropoda > Neogastropoda > Raphitomidae > Phymorhynchus > Phymorhynchus buccinoides. The sequence goes on along the minus strand of CM065683.1, from coordinate 41,576,772 downwards.
AGATAAACATCCGGTCTCTTTTCCCTATATGAGTAGTGAGGACAGAAACATTGGTTATGTCCCTTTGAAACGTGACACATTTTACACATCGATAGGCCAGTTGAATTCTCCGTTCAAGTTCCAGTCCGAGTTTTTGGATAGCCTCCACTGTGAATAGTGTACACGTCCGCACTAACGATAACTATCAGCCCGGTTCGCCGAGCTTTTAAGTAATCCATCTTACCCTTTTAGAATATCTTTGGTATGATCCGAGTAAAGTCTTTCAGATCGTTTTGTATATTTATTTTGTTTAATTCTTTCAGCTTCGGATGAAAATACATGGGTGCGACTTTTCCTGATTTACAAGGATTTCCTGTTTTTGAATTTTACCAGAACAGGAAGTTCCTTTTTTTTAAACATGTGTCAAACAAGATCTTTGTGTGTCTACTGTATTGTTCAAATACTTTAAAATAAGCATTTGTATACATTCTGGAAAAGGCAAACTAAAATACCTTCATAATCAATTTTTGCTTCAGCTGCAGGGGGACATTATCCATAGACCCCGGCCTTTCAGTTTTTTTCATTGTTGTGTAGTTGCACCCATGTTTAATTATGAAGGTTTTTTTTAGTGTTTTTTTTACTTAATCCTTTATTTTCGTTTTGACTTTCCCTGATAATCACGGAAACTGATCTAACTTTATTTCATTCATTTATTTATGTAAAACATGGTAGTACTTTCTATTTGTCAGCCGTCATAATATGAACATTATCATGATAAACATAGGCACAGTAGGCCTATAAGATTTAAGCTTGTCGATGCCATTATTCTTTCTTTGGATTAATTGTAATGCTTGTGTTGTTGGCGAATAAACATATACTTAACCCAAAATATCCTACCTGGGTAAATGCAATCTGCCATCAGTACCCCCCTCACTCCCCAACAAAAAATGAAGAAAAAAGCATGAAACCAAAAAGTTAAAAACAAACTTTCTGATTTGAATGAAATTCCAGTTTTCCAGTAAATCCGATCCAGTAAAAGTTCTTGGTGTGATATTTACACACCCCACCCACCCCTCTCACCCCAACCATTTTTTAAAGCAGTTAATTGTTCTTTATGTTTTGTGCTGTTTTATGTCACTAACAAAGAAGCAGACAAACATAAGTGAAGACGGGGTAAAACGCCCATGGGCGAGTAAGAAGCCCATGCCAATTATCTCATGAAATAAAGAAAATTTCAGTCAAATTTGCCCATGAGACGAATGCTAAACTCGTCTCATGGGCAACATGTGACTGAAATTTGCTTCGTTTCATGAGATAATTGGCATGGGCTTCTTACCCGCCCATGGGCTTTTTACCCCGTCTTCACCTAGTCCTCTTGTACCAGGCGAACAGCAACACAACGCAGTGAGACAGGGGCACAAGAGAGTGAGACAAGAAAAGGGTTGTTGTTGTTGTCATACCCGGGTTAAACGACTCAAGGGATCATCCGAACAGCCAAAGCACTTGAACACTATGGTACAAATGCTTCAGCTAGGGATGAGAACATTACGTGTGTGACCGTTTTTGATTACCCCGCCACGAGCAAAGGGTTAAAATATGAATAATGATTGCGTAATTTTATACTTACGTTAAGTAACGGTGTAGGCCTACTTACATACCGAATGACTGTATGCATAGCCCTTCTCTAAATGGACATCTTCGCACATTATTTCAGTGCACGTGTACATACACACAGACAGACAGACAGACACACACACACACGCACGCACGCACGCACGCACGCACGCACACACACACACACACGCACACACACACACACACACACACACACACACACACACACACACACACACACACACACACACACACACACACACACACACACGCACGCACACACACACACACACACACACACACACACACACACAGATATATACACAAATGCTCCATCCATGCGTAATGCATATTATAATTATGCAACGAACATAGTTGAAAGACTCGCACATTTGAAATACAATTGAAAAGAGAAGATTCATTGTCATGACATTTAATCACAATATACGTGTATTTCCGCATAACACACTTTTACTTGCTCTACATATAATACTGTATCCCCTTATCCTTTTTTTCTGTCATGATTAATATTTTTCTATGTATACCTAATTCTCCTTTTCTTTATCCAGTTTGTCATTTGACATGCAAATTGGATACTATACAGAAAACTATCCCAGATTAGTTCAATCCGGCGACAGTTCCAAGCCTTGCTGCCTTGAATGAAAGGGGGTGGAGAGAGAGAGGGGTGGAATGAGGAGTGAAGAAGAATATAGCAGCATGGCATGAGAGAAACGATTGGGGACGAAGAGGCGGGGATAGGTGGATGAGGATGGGGGTGGGAGTTGAAAGGATTTACTAATAACAAGTGTCAATCATGTCACTGACACGTATTCCACGAGGAACTGTTCAGTCAGTGAAGCACCGAAGGAAAGAAGAAGAGTCGAGGATATCCAAGACCAGCGTTGACCAAGTTGAAGTCCAGAAAGTTCCATCAAGGTGTTTTTTTACATGGTCATGCCGCCCCCACTCGGCATGGTGCCTCCACCGAGTCCTCCCAAGCCTCCCAAGCCTCCCATGCCCCCCATACCCCCGCCCATGCCCCCCATACCCCCGCCCATGCCCCCCATACCCCCGCCCATGCCCCCGCCCCCGCCCATGCCCCCGCCCATACCGCCCATCATCATCATGGGCATCATCATCCTCATCAGTCCGTCACCACCACCCGAGGCCATCATCATGGGCAGCATCATGTTCATCATGCCGCCCCCCATGCCCCCGCCCCTCATCATCATCATCATCATCATCATGCCAAGGTTTTCTCCGCCGAATAACATCTTGCACTGGCTGTGGGTTGGCTGGAGATGGTTAGAAAAGTCTTCAGCCTGAAACACACACAAGAAGATTGAAAGGGCTTGATTAGCTACTAATTTGAAGCTAAAACAGAGGGCGGATTAAATCGACTAACTAAAGTTTCACTTTGGTTGACTATAGTAAGACTTGTTCTGATGTTCTAAATCTTGAAATATACAGACGAAAGAAAGGACTAAGCAACACGTGGTTGGATTGCAACGTTAATGACTTAAACATGAAACAGAAAAAAAACATGTAATGTAAAGAAAAAACCCAAAGCAGCTTCACTGGTTTGATAATTGGTTGGATCGATTTAGTATATCTCAAGAACGGCAGTTCTGGCCAACATAAAAACTGTAGGCTATTTTGGTTCCTAAGTTTTCAAGTAACCCAGCTTACAAACAAACACCACATTAATTACAACCGAACCGATACATGTGAATAAAAGTGGCATAGCAGCTGATGTCCAAAGACTATTCCCATCACCTCGATTTATCAAACAACGCCAAAACTTGACGACTCTAAGACCTACAGATCCCTTTGGTCTCGACCCATTAAAACAGATGTTCGTGGTTTGATGGCAGTTAGACGAGAAAACAATTAGTCTATGCACAAAATGACGGGGCCTAATTTTATCTACGCACGAGTTTCCATGTTCAAATAAAGGGAGGGGTTCACTGGTAAACTAACGTTGATAGAAAACGATGATTTTACTGCCCATCGCTTTTCTTCTGTTCACGGGTTTTCTCAAAGTTTTTCTTGACCCCCTTTTGACCCGCCATTTTACTGATTTTAGAGCTATTCTTGATTTCAAGCAAGCAGGTCTAATGATAGGTTAAAACTTATAAAAAAAAGGATGGAATGTTACTGTCGTAGAATGGAATTTCAATGAGTACGGGTTCTTATATCGAAGGGTGGATTCTAAACGAGACAGGCCTATATAGGTCTAATGCTACAGGACGAAGGTAAAAGAGTTATGGTTTTGCAGATTGCAACGACATGTGGTGCAATTAAAAAACATGAATGCTAACGACACAAGAAGGAACGTAAACAATGTAATATCGGATGTAATGTCATAAATCAAATAAAGTAGTTCCAGAAACGTGCATTGTTTCGTGTTTTCTTTCTTCTCTTGTCACTGTTATTGACTGGGTTTTAAAATGACTTTTACTAAAACTATGCAGGAGACAATGTTCGCTTAGAGTTTTAATTATTCTAAACAGTTATGATTAGACCTAATAGAGAGAATACATTGCAATATTGACATGCATTTTGCTACTAGTCTGCATCTTCATTTTTTTTTTGAAACCCACACACAATAAAGAAATATGTCAGACAATACATATACATGTATATATATATATATTTTATTAAACCTTTTTTTGCATGTTTTTCATGAACAAAGTAAAAATACACAAATAAATACATGACTGAATAAATGTATGAGTAAATAAACAAATAAAATGAGTAAATAAACAAATAAA
>CM065683.1:41562405-41567405 GCA_017654935.2 Phymorhynchus buccinoides | reverse complement strand
TCCCTTTTGACTCAAGTTATTGACAAGCCTACAAGCTAATTCCCAAACCCTGATCGATCATATTTACACATCCCAACCAGAACATTTAGTCGAAGTCTGCTCACCTAGCTTTTATTGCAGCGATCATCTCCCTGTCTGTTTCACGTGGTCCAAAAAGGGTGTCAAAATTCCAAAACACTGTCATACATTTATAACATATAGAAACTTTTCTAACTTTGATACTGACCAATTCCTAGTTGATCTTAGTAACTCGTTTTTGTCTTTGGTATATCAATTTACGAATCCAGATGAAGCCTTTGAAAATTTCTACCACAACTTTTTAAATGTCTATAATAAACATGCGCCATTAAAAACCAAACGTGTAAAAAATACCCCCCAAAAGCCATGGTTAACGGATAATGTAAGACAAGCTATGAATGTAAGAGACTCACTTTTTGCTATGGGGGATGAGGGAGGTGCTCGCAAGCAAAGAAATTATGTAAATCACTTGAAGAGAAAGTCAAAAAGCAATTATTTTCAAGACTTAATAACTAACAAATCAGACAGTAGATCCATATGGTCAGCCATTAACCAGCTAAATAACAAAAAATCCAGTTCACAAAAAAATGTTACAAATGAACTATCTCCAGAAACCTTTCACGTTTATTTCTCTGAAATAGCCAACACTATTATACAAAACAATAGATCCGAGGAAAATGATCTTAAATATCTTCATGACTTTTGTTTGTGTAAAGAAATTTCATCCGAACTAACTATACCTTATTTAACGGTATACGAAGTCTTTAATTATCTTGTTCATTTAAAGCAAACAAACACCAGAGGCCTAGACGATATAGATGGCAAAATTCTTAAACTATCAGCTCCAGTCATATCAGAATCACTCACTTACATATATAATTTGTGTATTTCTAAAAACCATTTTCCTAAAGCTTTTAAGACAGCGAGAATCACACCCATATTTAAATCAGGAGATCGTTCTGACCCTTGTAATTATAGACCCATTTCCATCGTGTCTGTCTTATCAAAACCATTAGAAAGTCACATGAACAAACACATCCTTAATCATTTTGACCACTTTCATCTTTTCCATCCGTGTCAGTCTGGTTTTCGAACGAAACACTCTTGTCAAACAGCTCTTACAACTCTTGTTGATAAATGGCTTACTAATATCAATAATAATGAAATAACTGGTGCTCTAATAGTTGACTTTGTTAAAGCATTTGATGTTGTAGACCATTCTCTTCTGCTTAAAAAACTAACATTATATGGATTGTCTTGTAATACAATAGAACTTATATCATCATTTTTAATGGAGAGGAAACAGGTGGTGGCTGTTAACGGCCACGTGTCTTCATCTAGAACAACAAAGTATGGCATTCCTCAGGGTTCCGTCTTAGGACCTTTGCTTTTCTCCGTTTATATCAACGATTTGCCTCTAGTTCTAAGTACGTTGTGCGATTTGTTTGCTGACGATACAACGTTACACACTAATCACTCTAACTATGAAGTAGTATTACGAAATTTACAGAACAGCATCAACGAACTCATAAACTGGGCAGAATTAAACCACATGAGCCTGCATCCTATAAAAACTAAATTTATGATGGTAACAACTAGACAAAAACGTCAGAATCTTCCTCTCGGCTCTTTAACTCTCTCTATTAATGGTAACATTGTTGAAGAAGTAAGCAGTCATAAAATACTTGGCGTTGTCATTGACAATAATCTTTCTTGGTCAGATCATGTATCTAAGGTATGTAAGTCTGTTTCAAAAAAGATCTATCAGTTGTCCAAAATAAAACACTTCCTAAACCTCCACTCGCGTAAGATATTCTTTCACTCGTTTATTGAATCCCACATTAACTATGCTTCAACTATCTGGGATGGTGCAAGTGACAATACTTTAAAACCCCTCTCTAGTCTTCATAGACGGGCATTAAAGTTAGTTTTTCTTAAATCTTTTACATTAACAGCTAATGATTACAAAGCCTTGGACATACTACCTTTCAAGTTAAAACTAAAATTCAACAAAGCTGTTTTCATGTTCAAAATTTTATCAGGCAATGCCCCACCATCACTTACCAATAGGTTTGTTGTCAATGATCAACGCCATGTTCACAAACTCATGCTGCCTTTGCCTAGAATCGACCTTTTCAAAACATGCTTAGCTTATTCTGGCGGGGCCTTGTGGAATGCCATATTGGGCAATCTCGCAATTGAAACAAGCTTTAATTCTTTCAAAAAAAACTATCGAACATTTCTAATGACCGAATTTTATAATTCAATTCTATAACATGTTGTTCATATTATTAAACCTTCTCCCAGATTCCACCACCTGTTTCCTCAAGATACCCGATGTGAATGTAACTTTGCTTTTGTCCCTTTTACTTCTTGACAGGAATTTGCGCGCGCGTGTGTGTGTGTGTGTGTGTGTGTGTGTTGTGTGTGTGTGTGTGTGTGTGTGTGTGTGTAAAAGAGAGAGACAGAGAGGGAGGGAGGGAGGGAGGGGGAGAGAGAGAGAGGGAGAGAGAGATAAAATGTGTGTGTGCGTGTGTTGTGTGTGCGTGCGTGCGTGTGTGCGTGTGCGTGCGTGCGTGTGTGTGCGTGTGTGCGTGCGTGCATTTGTAACGTGCGTGCGTGTGTGTGTGCGTGCTTCTAATGGGTAACTTTAATTTCAATGTGTTTGATGTTTTTTCATGGTTATTTGATAAGTATGAATTTTGTATGTGCATGCTTTTTCACTTTCATTCTTTTTTTAAATGTTCCATTTATTGTTAATGGTGGTTATTGTTTTTTCTTCTCCTTTTTCATTTTTTATGAGGGCTGGATGTAAACAAGCCTGTATAGTCTTTTCCCTCAATAAAAAAGGTTCGTTCGTTCGTTCGTTCGTTCTCTCTCTCTCTCTCTCTCTCTCTCTCTCTCTCTCTCTCTCTCTCTCTCTCTCTCTCTCTCTCTCTCTCTCTCTCTCTCTCTCTCTCTCTCTCTCTCTCTCTCTCTCTCTCTCTCTCTCTTTTCTCTGACGAAACAATGCAAATGTCTTTTGTTGTGCGACGTTAAGCAAGTCAGACGAGTTGTGTTCCCCATCTGCATTTCCCCCCGGCGAAAAGACATCACCTTCCACTGTTTAAGATATGTTTTATTCATCTACACCACACCTGAGACCTTTTCACTTAAGGCCCACTATCACAGGCCTACACGCTGTCTGTTCTTTTCTGCTATGTCTGTTGACTTTAAACAAATCTGTTCTGTTATCACCATGAAGGTTTTGTGTTGATGTATGCCTGAGTTCTCTTCCCCTTTATTTTGAAAGTTTCTTTTTCTTTTTCAGTGACATCACTGGTTGACATCAGCCTGTTTTTAGATGCCTATGTCTCCCCCTCCCCCCTCCCCTACCCGCACCCTCTGTTTCTCTGTCTTTCTATTTTTATTTGGTCACATACTTCGGTTATACAATAACATGTATTCATGTTTCAGTGCATTTAAAAGGTTAATGCAACCCCAATTTCCTTATTTTGTTTGACTGTTCCTTGCGTTTTATGCCAGAGTTTATCATCCGAAGTCGGAGCGTGGTTGTCTACATGGCAGGATAATCAAAAACGGTCACACACGTAATGTTCTCATCCCTAGCTGGTGCATTTGTACCATGGTGTTCAAGTGTTTCGGCTGTTGGGATGATCCCTGGAGTATTTTAGCCATAGTACGACAACAACAACAAATACCAGAGTTGTATATCAGAGTTAACAACAATTTTGATTTTGTTGTGTGATATTTGTTTTGTTACTCTTACTTTTACTTACATTTTTTGGCAGTTTTCCTCTCAAGGTTACGACCCTCAATATCAAAGTTTGATTCTTTCAGTTTTATGAAAATACTCCTAGGCTGATCCCTTTCCCTTTCTCGAGAATGGCAGAATGCTGCTTGCTTCTCAGTAAAAACTTTTCCTAGCGAAAATTTGAAGGGAGGTGTGTGTGTGTGTGTGGTGGTGGTGGTGGTGGTGGTGGTGGTGGGGGGGGGGGGGGGTGTGTGTAAAGTATAAGATAGCCACTTTTTTTAAAATCATGAAAATGATCCAGAGCAATAAAGAAGACTTAAAATTGTGTCATGGTGGTTACGTGTACACTTAGAGGAAAAACGCGAGGAAAACCAAGATTTGAACTTCTGTGAAGGCAGGAGTAACAAGTTCTACAACCTCGTAGGACAACACGATCCATCAATCTGGCGATACATTGGGTGGTTCCAGGCAGAAGAAGCCACAGTGAGAAGAACAGTACAAGACGTTTACTGTGACTTTTTGTTTTATATCTGTGACGTTTTTTACCTATCAATTCTTGTGAGTTTTCTTCCGTTACTTTTTTCCCCCGTGACTTTCTTTCTGGCTACAATCGATTCTTTGTAGTGTGTCATTTCAAAGCATGCCTCTCTGCAGTTGAAGAAGCTATAAAAGGTAAAATGAGATCCTTTTCGCAACCCCTTTTTAAATCCTTATAAAATGCATAACACATTTGTTATAAAGAGGTAATTAGTCATATATCAATACTAAAATAAGTAAACAATTGGTAAATCAATCGTCGGCCATAAAGGGTAAACTGTTTCTGGGGTAAGTTTGCTCTTTCGGAAAACGTCAACTTCTCAATTCCTCGACTTATTTTCCAGTCCCTATGGACGTCCACTTCTCTGAAAAGTACTGTACATAGACCATTTACAGAAAAGTGAGTTGGGAAGAACCAGGACATTATCAAAGAAATGCGAAGAATTTGTGACAAGGGTCTACCATTGTTGTCACGTAAGTAGCGCTCCTTCGTTGTCCCAACTGGGACGTGACGAGAGTTATTAACGACAAAAAACAATGTCCTCGTGACATCTCCTATCGTTCTCGTTCTCGGCATCTGAAGAGTTAAGTTAAGAGAGAGAGAGAGAGAGAGAGAGAGAGAGAGAGAGAGAGAGAGAGAGAGAGAGAGAGAGAGTGTGTGTGTGTGTGTGTGTGTGTGTGTGTGCGTGCG
>CM065683.1:41549905-41557405 GCA_017654935.2 Phymorhynchus buccinoides | reverse complement strand
TAATAATAATAATAATAATTGTACATTTATATAGCGCTTTACCTCAGATGAGCCCAAAGCGCTTTAGATTACAGGCCACCTATAGGCCTACATTTCGTTCTGTTTTCTATATTGGGGCATGTTGAAGTGATATTAAATTTTGTGGAAATTAGAGCTTTGTTTGGCAGGAAAATTGGCACAAATCATGAGCAGATGTGTAGTTTTGACATCTCAGTTTGCTTCTTTCGGGCATCCTATTTGTTTTTTAAATCTGATCAATAAAATTTAGGGATGCTGTGCCACATCATGGACTTTTGAAATGCATTCAACATGCAGTTAATTGGGGAGAGTTAATGAATGTGTACAATGCCGTAACACTGTGTATGCATCAACATTGAATGCGATGAGGGTCGTTTTCACTGCATGTTCCCAATAAACAATTTGTTGAATGCATTTTTAAAAGTCAATGTTTTGGCAAAACATCCATTTATTTTATCGCGCAGTAAAAACAAAATGGGATGCCCGAGAGACACAAATTGAGATTCATGTAAAAACTACACATCTGGTCATAATCTGTGCTCACTTTTGTGCCTAAGTATGATACGCAAACAGAGTTCAACAAAAGTTAAGTATCATTTCGATGGCTTGGAGTCAAAACGGACTATCTTTAGATAGTCCATTGGCATATTATTGGACTTATTACAAAAACTAATAATTTGTATTAAAAAATACTGCAGAAATATAAAAAGCAAAACCCCCTTTTTATATTTCTGCAGTCATTGTTTGATACAAGTTATTAGTTTTTGTAATAAGTCCAATAATACGTCAATGGACTATCTAAAGATAATCCGTTTTGACTCCAAGCCATCGAATTTTCTTCACAGAGCGCAGAACAAAAAAAGGCACAATCAAATCATTACACATCATTAGTTCAATTATCTGTACACTTGGTTCTAAAATTTCATAGCATTTGTAGCATTAGTTTTGAAGCGATAACTCAACGAGTAACGCAACCCCAACTTAAAGATCAAAAGGCGCGGCAACTCCAAACGTGCCCAATTTGTTGGCTTAAGGGGTGCTTTCTTTTCATCGATCTTAATCCCTGAGTAATCAAATGCTATGTGCTTAGTTTGTTGTCACGTTAGTTATGCGATACTGAATTATATGTTTACCCCCAAACAAACCAATTTACCAAAGCAGTTTTTGTGGTACATGGCACCAGCCAGAATGCAAGTGGTAGGCCTACTGGACTTTGCGATTTGTGATGTTCAGTTTTAAGGGATGTACCTTCTTGTAATCTATCTCAATTCATAATAATCGATTTGTACGTGCTTACCTTGTTTATATAAATGGTGAGATGTTGAAAAAAAAAAGTTCGTAAAAATGAACCAATTTGCTTTAGCGTTTTTTGTGGTATATACCAGAGTGCAAGCGGCACTTAACTTATAATATTGGTGTTTGGAGAGAACAATGAACAATGAACAATGAACAATGTTTTATTGCCATTAGCAATAGCCCTTTTGGCAAAGGGGATACAACATTTAAATCAAACATACTTGTGGAAAATGGCGCAGAAATGAGAAATAATCATGCTTTTCTTCACGGATAACATAACAATAGGGGAAGACGGGGTAAAAAGCGCATGGGCGGGTAAGAAGCCCACCCCAATTATCTCATGAAATAAAGAAAATTTCAGTCAAATTTGCCCATGAGACGAATGCTAGACATTAACGCTCGTCTCATGGGCAAAATGAGACTGAAATTTGCTTCATTTCATGAGATAATTGGGGTGGGCTTCTTACCCGCCCATGCGCTTTTTGCCCCGTCTTCCCCTACTAGTAAGGTACACACATATTTCTTGCGTGTATACAGACTCACACTTGCCCACACTTTCAAATTCCACCCACACCCACATATGCAGTAACACGTACACGCACACATCACACGCACACGCACACGCACACGCACACGCACGCACACACACACACACACACACACACACACACACACGCACACACACACGCACACACGCACGCACGCACGCACGCACGCACGCACGCACGCACGCACGCACACGCACACACGCACACGCACACGCACGCACACACACACACACACGCGCGCGCGCGCGCGCGCACACACAAACAATTTAAACACAAACCCATTCACTCACTCACATACAGTGTATGCGCGCATTAAGTGTATGCTTAAAACATACAAAATCCTCCATTCCTTTTGACTATCAGAAACTAAACAATGGTACATTTACATGCAAAGTAGAAATCTATACAAACTATCCCCTAATTGACTACACAGTTATTGAGTCATTTTCATTTTCCTGACATCGCTAGCTTTGGTTAAAAACTTTTTTTAATTTTTATTTTTTTTATTGACTTTTTAAAAAAAAACAATACATAATACAATGCACTATATATGTCACGGGAAAAATTGGAATCCGGGAAAATTCCGAATTGTCCCGAGTTTGGGAACATTCGGAATTCGGAATGTATCATATATAAGTCTTATATTGTCCCCTATATATCTATTTCTTATAAAAACCCGTTTGGTCCTCATTAATGAGTTTTGGAAGAACCATTTTAAGCCGATTTGTAATGCAAGAGGAGCCTATTTTATAAACAACGTTCAATAATGAAATCGGACGCCAGTTCTTAATATAATTTCGAGGTTTATCTCCCTTTGGTATGCATGTTATAATTCCTTGTTTTTGGACACACGAAAGTTCCCCCCTTTGAAAAGCTGCATTTAGAGCTCTCACTACAAATCCCCCTTTCCTACTCCTAAAACATTAAAAAAAAAATCGACTGTAAATCCATCTGAACCCGGACTTTTATTGTTCTTCATACTTTTCAACACAAATGTTGCCTCCTCAAAATCAATCTCTTCATCTAAAGTATTTGCTTCGTCTATTTCCAAACATGGAATATTTCGTACTAAATCGTTGCTTTCACAGTTTTCAACATTACGTTTTCCATTCAAAGATTTATAGAATGTTTGCACTTCCTGTAGAATGTCTTTTTGATCACTCAGTATATTACCATGTTTATCTATTAGTCTAGTCATACTTTTACTTACATAGTGTCTTTTTTTCTAAACTGCAGAGATAATTTGTTACCTTTTTCCCTTTATCTATCCATCTAGCCCTTGACCTTAATAGTACACCCTCTATTCTTTGTTCTCTTATCAATCTAAGTTGGTCTTTTTTTGACTCTATATCTTTGACTTCTTCTTCGGTTTTATTGTCCTTTCTTTGTAGTTGCTGGATATCCTGTTCAAGTTTGTGCTCCTCTTCGTTCTTTTTCTTTTTCTTCATCGATGCATAAGAAATTGCCCTTGATCTAATCTTCATTAGTAAAACAAACTAGAAATAAGTAATATGGAACAGAAAGCTGTAGGGGAAGACGGGGTAAAAAGCGCATGGGCGGGTAAGAAGCCCACCCCAATTATCTCATGAAATGAAGCAAATTTCAGTCTCATTTTGCCCATGAGACGAGCGTTAATGTCTAGCATTCGTCTCATGGGCAAATTTGACTGAAATTTTCTTTATTTCATGAGATAATTGGGGTGGGCTTCTTACCCGCCCATGCGCTTTTTACCCCGTCTTCCCCTAATTCTGTTAGTGGGATTTTGTCAATAGCCTCTCTAGCATAAGGGCTTAATGCATATTCTAGTTTCACATTTTTAATTTCCTCGTTGATTTCGTCCAGAAAGGCTTTGTCTCTTAATAGCCCTCACATTTTTGCATTGAACATTTTCACCGAGAAGCATCATTCTGCCTTTCTCGGGAAAGGGGTTGAGTTAGGATCAGCCTAGGATTATTGTCATAAAACTGAAAGAAGCATACTTTGAGATTGAGGGTCGTAAACATGATGGGGTTGTCTAAAGTACACCTTTGCAAAATGTAACGGTCACTCACTGCCAAAGCCCCCCGCCATTTGGGCCAGGGTGTTGCTGACCAACAGGCTGCAAATGACCAGCACGACCAGAGTTTTGGAGTTCATGATGAGAGAGTGGACACTGCTACCAAACACCTGCACACAACGTGGACAATTCCGTTTGACTAACACTCACTTAAGTCACTGGGTGGAAACCAATACGACAGTTGGATCTCAGTTCATCATCATCATCATAGATTATTCATAGTCATCATCATCATTATTATCATCGTCATTATCATAGTGTCATTGCCAACATCATCAACATCAACGCGCACACTCTAGAAAAACAACAACAATTCATGTTGCTATACAATACAGACATTAAAGAAACACACACAAATCACTGCCCTTTTTCTTTAATTCACTCCCACCCCACACACCGTGATCAAAACTATAGGCCACATTAAAGAAACACACACAAATCACTGCCCTTTTCTTTCATTCACTCCCACCCCACACACCGTTATCAAAACTATAGGCCACGGGTATAAAGCATCACCTGATAGCTCACGCATCGGTCTATCACTTAACACACAAATATGGCTTACATACCATAGGCCTACACTCTTTAGTTTTAAGAAAGTAGAGCTTTCAATTTGCTTTTGCTGACGAGCTCAACAGCCGAGTAAAAGAGCGTTGCATCTGAATTACCAATCAATCGATCGATCAATCAATCAGTCAATCAATCAACTAACCAATCAATGAGTTAATCAATCAATCTTATTAGTTTCAAGAAAGACCAATTGGTTATGTAATGTGGGGTTTAAAAACATTCGCATGAACGATGACGGAAAAATAAACTCTCTTTTTTTCAATTCATAATACGATGGATGATGTAAAACTATATAATCACACACACATGTGACCCAGCACCACGAAAGGGACATTAAGTGTCAAACTGACCATTCTGAGAAAATTATACATATGAGCACGTCATACAATTCTCTTGCTAATGATACAAGGACCCTTCTCGTATCTTTTTTCTTTCCAGAGTTATGAGCATTTAAAGTTGGTAGAGTGAGCGTCGGCCATTTTGAGAAAACAACAGTCTAAGTTCTAGCCTAGCTGAAGAAAATGCACTGACCTGCTCATTTAAAAACCCTTATTAGACCATTTAGAGATCATATTAAAGATTATCCTTTATAAATATGAAAGATAAGATGCTAGAGAACACAAAAATACCAATCACTCAACATTGACCAAAAATGAGATTTTTGACTTTGCAAGCCTGTTGTGAGAAACTATCTCAGCGACTTAATGTCCCGCTCGTGGTGCCGGTCACATATGTGCCTATGCATATTTATGAAATAAAAAATTAATTGTATTGCTAGCACCGTTCCTCTGGTCTACATGACTGACTTGTTGCGGGCGTACGCAACAAGAAGAAGAAGAAGACATGTAGGTGTCATTTTGGTGTTCCCTGCACCAGAATCAAACCACAAGGAAAACAAACCCGCACTAAGTCAAAACAGAAATGATAAAAATATTATTATATGTAAGATTATGAAAATAATAATGTTCTAACATCAAAATTTGAAAAGATAAAAGACACGACCAAAGAAGAAGAAGAAGAAGAAGAAGAGGGTTAGGGTTAGGGCTAGGGTTAGGGATAGGGTTAGCATTCCAAAAAGGTTATTAGCTAACAATGTTCCTAAAATACAGCTTTATGTATGGTAAGAAAGGCAATAACGGAAAAATAGAATTAACCGACAATGATATGAAGAACACGACACGTTGAACACTATGAACAGCCACAATTACAACAGCAGGAGAAAACAAAAGCGGATTCGCAATCGTTTGTGGCGTGCGACAATGTATTGAAAACGAAACATCATTTTAAAGAGCAGCCCCAAATTTGTTTTCTAATTATTTTATTTTCCGCATTGCGCAACCTCTTAAGTCATTGTAATGTCCACTGAGACGGCGTGACAAGAACTCATTAAAGATTGAAGACATGCAAGACAGGTCCACCACAGCGATCACCCAACAGGCGAACCACCATTTTTACAGGGCTACAAGACCTGAACACGTTCTGAAAGAAAATAGGCTGTGAGGAAACGAGGGAGATTGCACACAGTTTACTTTTCACATGTCCGTGTGTCCGAACAACAACATTGATAAATTCAAAACTTTCGTGGAACAGGCCGTATTTCTGGCTTAATACTTTGAATGTCCACAAAATTCGATCAAAACCTGTTCGTGAATTTCCTTTGCAAATCTGCCAAACGGTTGTAACAAGAAAACATAAAAATTAGTAAACAAAATAGAAAACTCTCCATCCCTAAAACACACACAACTACTATCAAGGTGCCTACATTGTCTATTCACCTAGCTAAGTATATGAGAGAGAGAGAGAGAGAGAGAGAGAGAGAGAGAGAGAGAGAGAGAGAGAGAGAGAGAGAGAGAGAGAGAGAGAGAGAGAGAGAGAGAGAGAGAGAGAGAGAGAGAGAGAGAGAGAGAGGGAGAGAGAGAGAGAGAGAGAGAGAGAGAGAGGGGAGAGAGAGAGAGAGAGAGAGAGAGAGAGAGAGAGAGAGAGAGAGAGACATAAGAGCAAACCCCTACCTCTCCCTTACACAAAATGGGTTTGCTCCTCTATACCTCTGTCAAATTGAGCTAGGTGAATAGGTACCATAGGCACATGGACAGTAGTTGTGTGTCTTTTAGTGATGGAGAGTTGTTTTTTCATCTTTGTTTATTGATTTGTCTTATCCTCTCCAAACCTAATGTTTCAGCGTTTGCAATAAACCACACAACCAAGCAGCAATAAACAAAACTTACTTTATACATTTGTATTATGATTGAAAGTGAACATTACCTCAAACATTCAATGAATATTGTTTGGGTGGCACAGTAAATTGACCACAAAATGTCATCGACATTCGGTCATAGCCCCATGGGACACGTTGTTAACGGTGCCTCTCCACTCTCTCACTACCCCCAACAAAGAATACCACTAGGATTAGACCCTCTTGAGTTTGTTGCCACCTGGCGGCGAAATCAGCAGCTAACTCGCTCATTAGTGAGCGTACACTGTCGCTACTTTCTGCCTAAGAGGGTTCTGAGACGTTGGCCTAAAGACGTTGATCCGAGTCCAGACACGCCACGGACAAACCGACAAACCAACAAAGATGGAAAAAAAAATCCCTGACCATTAACTGACCTGTAAGAAGTAGAAAGGCAAACAGCTTGCAGTAGCTGAGCCGGGCGGAAAACAGCTGACAGAAGAAGAGAGCAGAGGACGTGGAAGCTGAGGAGGCTACTCTGTTCTCTCTCTCGTGACCTTTCACTTTTATAAGGCAACAAACTGACCCACCCACGTCACGACATCACAACCCCGAGTTACTGCCTACCCCTTCATCCTCATTTTCCACCTCTCTCGACTCATTCAACCGCCCACCCCCTCCCCACCTCAGCTCCATTTTTATCCCAAGTCTTTATTTCTTGTCGATCATCATGTTTTGAAGACAGGGGACGCTGCCTTTCCCCCCCTGTCGGACCCCGAGGATGCCAGCGACATGAAAGGCGGCTGACACCTTCCTTCTACACCTACGTCTTCTTCATCGTG
>CM065683.1:41542405-41544905 GCA_017654935.2 Phymorhynchus buccinoides | reverse complement strand
GATGAAATCACATACTTGTGGCGGTGCCATAGCCGATGAGGTTTAACCGAGGCGTGGTCACCGCTACAGCTATCTGTATTATTATTTTTTAAATCGGGACTTTACTGTTTACTGGTTTCGTACTGCCTCCGGGCATTGCCTCCAGTATTGTTCCCACCATATATTTGTATTTACAAATGTCCCATATGTGTCTGATTCAGACCAAGAGGACGTAAAACTCTATTTTCGTCGCCATAGCCGATGAGGTTTAACCGAGGCGTGGTTACCGCTACACCTATCTGTATTAATTTAAAAAAATCGGGACTTTACTGGTTTCGTACTGCCTCCGGGCATTGCCTCCAGTATTGTTCCCACCATATTTGTATTTACAAATGTCCCATATGTGTCTGATTCAGACCAAGAGGACTTAAAACACCATTTTCGTCGTATTTATAAGGAATGTTAATCCTGTCTTTTGATAAAACCTAATTTATGCAGAACTTCTATTATGTCTGGTTTTCTCATGTACCACCACATGATATTCCTTGGGCGCAATTGGTGATTACAACAACGGGTGCAATTGGTGACTACAACAACGGGTGCAATTGGTAATTACAACAACGGGTGCAATTGGTGACTACAACAACGGGTGCAATTGGTGATTACAACAACGGGTGCAATTGGTGACTACAACAACGGGTGCAATTGGTGATTACAACAACGGGTGCAATTGGTGATTACAACAACGGGTGCAATTGGTGACTACAACAACGGGTGCAATTGGTGATTACAACAACGGGCGCAATTGGTGATTACAACAACGGGTGCAATTGGTGATTACAACAACGGGTGCAATTGGTGATTACAACAACGGGTGCAATTGGTGATTACAACAACGGGTGCAATTGGTGATTACAACAACGGGTGCAATTGGTGATTACAACAACGGGTGCAATTGGTGATTACAACAACGGGTGCAATTGGTGATTACAACAACGGGTGCAATTGGTGATTACAACAACGGGTGCAATTGGTGATTACAACAACGGGCGCAATTGGTGATTACAACAACGGGTGCAATTGGTGATTACAACAACGGGTGCAATTGGTGATTACAACAACGGGTGCAATTGGTGATTACAACAACGGGTGCAATTGGTGATTACAACAACGGGTGCAATTGGTGATTACAACAACGGGTGCAATTGGTGATTACAACAACGGGTGCAATTGGTGATTACGACAACGGGCGCAATTGGTGACTACAACAACGGGCGCAATTGGTGACTACAACAACGGGCGCAATTGAGCATAGGGGTACTGAACATATGCGCAGTTGAGATGCACCGCAGCTGTACACACTCAGTTTACAGGGAAAACAACCGATCCCAGGGATCGGGTCTTGCTCGTCAGAAAAGCTCTGCCTCGCGGTGGCTCGCACTACAAGGAAACAAAGAAGGGCGAACCGTTTCTCTCGCCAGCTGTGATTCAAATGTGGCGCCCGCGAATGAATGAAAAATGGTGTTTTACGTCCTATCGGTCATAGACACATATGGGACATTTGTAAATACAAAGATGGTGGGAACAATACTGGCTGCAATGCCCGGAGGCAGTGCAACACCAGTAAAGTCCCGAGTTTTTATCAATATAGATATGTGTAGCGGTAACCACGCCTCGAATAAACCTCATCGGCTATGGTACCGCCACAATAATTATTGAGAGCCTTTTGTAAAAAAAAAAAGGCTGGCTTTTAAGTATACTGACAATGTGGCGCCAGCTCAGCGCCTCCTCTCTTTCATAGGATGGAAGTTCAGTTTAACGTCGCGTATCGGCTTTCGCCATGTACGACGGGCTGAACAAACCAACCAGGGTATAAACAAAACTTTATGTTCCTGAATCACTGTCTTAGCCAAAAGGCCAAGAAGCGATCAGAAGCGATGACTCTTTTATAGTCCGGTCGCGGGTTTAAATGTTGTAGGGTGATGCATTACCTGAAGATGGTGTTGCCAGTACCTTGCTCACCTTGACCTTTCGCCTATAGTGTGTCAATTATTTTGGTGTGCGGTATGTTGTTTGCTTAAACTTCTTTATTTCTTCCTAATAACGTAACAAAATAATAGATATGAGAATAAAGGGCAGCAACAAGCCTTCGGCTTATATCGTGCCCGTACACATTACACTATTTGAAATTTATGAGACGGAACATAAACAGCACATAAACATTTTCCAAACATTTCCAATCAGCATTTAGATACACCAATATATGAGTTGAGCAAGCTAGGAGTTTCAAAAAGAAAGAAAAAAGGGATGAACAACATTATCACACTACTACTACTACTACTACTACTACTACTACTACTACTACTACTACTACTACTACTACTACTACTACTACTACTACTACTACTACTACTACTACTACTACTACTAATAATAATAATAATAATAATAATAATAATAATAACAATAATAATAATGAGAGACGAGAGGATCAACAATTTATAATAAATCGAATTAACAT
>CM065683.1:41527405-41537405 GCA_017654935.2 Phymorhynchus buccinoides | reverse complement strand
TATTAACACTTTAGTTTTCTCATTGTTAATGTGTATACCCCACTCTTTACAATATAAGTGCAATTTATCAAGTTTTAATTGTAAACCATGCTTAGATGTTGCAAGAAGTACGAGGTCATCTGCATAGAGTAAAGAAGATATACATTTATTTTCTGATTGACTTATTTTTGGTGAATCTACGTCTGGAAACCACTTAATTATATCATTAATAAATATATTAAATAATCTCGGGCTTAAGGAGTTTCCTTGTATAATTCCTCTTCGTACATAAATGGAGTGAGGAATCCCGTTCTTGCTGGATGAGCAAATTTGTGCATTTGTGTGCATACTTTTAATCAGATTAAAACATTTACCTTGAATACCTATTTATTGTAATTTTACAAGTAGTCCTTCGTGTGATATGTTATCGAATGCTTTTTGAAAATCAACAAAGCATGCATATAATCTACTGTTACGTGATTTTAAAGTATAGTCTACTATACTGTTTAAAATGAGGATATTATCTGAAGTCCTATGGTCCTTTCTAAAACCAGCTTGTTCTTTTGCTAGCAGATTGTTTGATTCTAAGTAATCATTTATTCGAGTATTTAGTATTTGACATAATACATTACCTAGCGAACAGTTAAGCGTGATTCCTCTGTAGTTGCTTGGGTTTCATTTATCCCCTCATTTATGCATTGGGACTGATATGCCTTTCTTCCACATATCTGGATATTGGCCACTTTTCAAGATATAATTGAATATGTTTTTAATTATGGGTAACAATTCTGAAGTGCCAGCTTTTAAAAATTCATTTCTAATTCCATCTATTCCAGGAGATTTGTTATTTTTTTAACTTTCTAATGGCTTTAGTTATTTCTTTATCTGTAATATCATAATCTAAATTATGACTATCGATATTAATTTTCATATTATCTATGTCAGTTTCCATACAGTTTTCTTGGTTGTCATCAATTACTACAGATTCTTTGTTCTCCATTTCGACTTGTTTTCCCAGAAGTTCTTCCAGGTGAGCAATCCACTTTTTAACTGGAATAGATTGTTTTTGTTCCTGGTTTTCCATGGTCTGTAGTTCTTTTAATGTTTTCCAAAGTGCGTTTGGGTTATCAGTCAAGTTTTTGTTTAAAATATCTAATAGTTTTGCTTTATATGCTTTTTTCTTTTTCTTAATTATTTTGTTATATATTTTCCTTGCATAAAAATATTTTTGATGTAGTGTTCGGTTAAATGGACTTCTATTTAATGCATTTAATAAAGATTTGGTTTATTTACGTTTTATTTCGCATTCTTTGTCAAACCATTTTTTATTTTGTCTTTTCCTTTTCTTCCCTTTTCTCTTTATTCTATAAGTTAAGTTTCCGTTACCTACATCCTGTAACAGTTGTGTACAGTCTTCTAGTACATTATTTATTGTTTTAGCGGGAGAAGTAAGGTTTGTAGCATCTGCTTTAAGAATGTGTGTGTGTGTGTGTGTGTGTGTGTGTGTGTGTGTGTGTGTGTGTGTGTGTGTGTGTGTGTGTGTGTGTGTGTGTGTGTGTGTGTGAGAGAGAGAGAGAGAGAGAGAGAGAGAGAGAGAGAGAGTGTGTGTGTGTGTGTGTGTGTGTGTGTGTGTGTGTGTGTGTGTGTGTGTGTGTGTGTGTGTGTGTGTGTGTGTGTGTTTCTGTGTGTTTCTGTGTGTTTCTTGTCTGTCTGTCTGTCTCACTGTATTTTTTCTCTTCAAAACCGACTGGGTGGATTACGAATGAAGTTGGGAGAGGGGTTAACACCCCGTTTCCGAATGCTCGGCGACACCTTCTGGATTAGGCTATCGTCCAATCTGTCATTGAACAACAGCGGAGACGTGTTTATGAATAATGAAGGTAAAGATACAGATCAACACCCCCTGTCACAGTCTGGGTTCATCGCGTTCTTTCCGTCTTGCCTTCATCTTTTACAATTATTCAATGCATATTTTCAATCGTATAAATGGATACAAATCAACGTTACATACAGAACACGATAGAGGTTTCAGTGCTCAATCTGCAGTAAGAAAGGCAATACTGGAGAAGAACAACTACCGGAAAGAACCGAGAAATGGAGGAAGCGGTCACGATAAATAAGTAGTTGTATTAAATATTTACCTCTGCGCATGCGCATTAGAACAGTTACTTATCTCCCGTGATTACTACTAACCCTAACCCTATCCCTAACCCTAACCCTATCCCTAACGAAGTTGAAACAACGGAAAGAACCAAGAAATAGAGCAGGAGAGTGTAAATCTACAATTTGCAGAGAAATCGATGTACAAAGCCATGCACTTAGTTTCGTAATGATTCACAATGGCGGACAAACAAACGATTCTGATTGGCTACGCGGCTAGAGGTAAAAATCTCATAGAGGTAAAAATACACTGCCACAAGGGGTTGTTGATCTGTATCTTTGCTATGAATTTTGACAGGGTGCTTAGCAAACGAACCCAATATCCGTTGTAGATACCTACATTATTTTAGATTTATATTCTAACACAAATATTATTTTATTTTGCTGTTGTTGTTGTTGTTGTTGTTGTTGTTGAGTGAAGGTTTTACGTCCTCATGGCGGAAAGCCCTTAGGGACAAGTTGTTCTGGTGCTGGGTCGATGTGGCGATGGCCGCAAAGCGGTTGATGGTCAATTATATTATTAGATCATACATGTAGAAAAAATAAGGCTTGGGGTGTAAAAAGAGGCAGCTCTGTGTTTGTATCAATACAGTCAAAGGTTCTTACCAAAAATATTGCTTAGCTTAAGTAGGCCTAAAAGTTGAAAGACAAATCCATATACTAACTATTGAATTGTGTGATTGTGTGGTTTTTGCTCGTGCTTTCTTCAAACTAAAAATAATAATCAACAGTCAAAGGTTCTTACCAAAAATATTGCTTAGCTTAAGGTAAAAGTTGGACAAATCCATATACTAACTATTGAAAAGCTTGAAAAACTTAGCTTAAGTAGGCCTAAAAGTTGAAAAACAAATCCATATAGGGGAAGACGGGGTAAAAAGCGCATGGGCGGGTAAGAAGCCCACCCCAATTATCTCATGAAATAAAGAAAATTTCAGTCAAATTTGCCCATGAGACGAATGCTAGACATTAACGCTCGTCTCATGGGCAAAATGAGACTGAAATTTGCTTCATTTCATGAGATAATTGGGGTGGGCTTCTTACCCGCCCATGCGCTTTTTACCCCGTCTTCCCCTACTAACTATTGAATTGTGTGATTGTGTGGTTTTTGCTCGTGCTTTCTTCAAACTAAAAACAGACAGAGAGACAGACACTTACAGAGAGAGAGAGAGAGAGAGAGAGAGAGAGAGAGAGAGAGAGAGAGAGAGAGAGAGAGAGAGAGAGAGAGAGAGAGAGAGAGAGAGAGAGAGAGAGAGAGAGAGAGAGAGAGAGAGAGAGTGTGTATGTGTATATGTGTGAATGCGTGTAAATGCGAGTTTGCATTCTGTGTACGTGTGTACTCTTCCTCTCTCTCTCTCTCTCTCTCTCTCTCTCTCTCTCTCTCTCTCTCTCTCTCTCTCTCTCTCTCCTCTCTCTCTCTCTCTCTCTCTCTCCCTCTCTCTCTCTCTCTCTCTCTCTCTCTCTCTCACTCACACACACACACACACACACACACACACACACACACACACACACACACACACACACACACACACACACACACACACACACACACACACACACACACACACACACACACACACACAGGACACACACACACACACACACACACACACACACACACACACACACACACACACACACACACACAAACCCACATAGCTTAATCATCACACTATTCTTTGTTTTCTGACTGTCTTTTATTGACAAACCGTCTGATTGTATTCTACACCCAAAAGCAGAGACATAAAAGCAGCGGAAAAAAATTAAACCAAAATATCATTATTATAACACATGCCTATAAAAACAAAAAGGGATGAAGAGATCGGTGAGAGTTGGGAGAGACAGAGACAGAGAGGCAGAGACAGAGAGACAGAGAGGAGCTTAAAATGAAGCAATCCAAGGGCTGGACAAAACGGGATGTAATAATAGGACGAAAAAGGACAGACAGATGGCAGAGATTTGGGGGTTACAATGAGGTATTTCAGTTGGAGGAAGGGGAAGGAAATGGAGTGGGACAACAATGCATTCACGAGGAAAGTGAACAGGAAGAAACACGACTAAAAACAAACAGCAAGGGACTACACATACACACATGCACACATAGGACCAAACCGCACTGCCCGGCATGTGTGCGATTCAAAATTGAACCCAGAGAGATAGTGGTCGAAAGTCCTCTTTTGTAACTGGAGACGACCCACGCCTTTTGATCCATTCGCCTCTGATCTTCAAGCAACACACTCAGACCTTACAGGAACTCAATCTCACCAACAACACACAGGGAACATTGAATGAAATCAAAATCAAAAGTTTTTCTTTGTCTAGAGTTTTTAGACGGCGCCTCCTGTCATGCCGCCGCCGAGACCTGCGCCCATACCTCCACCGAGAGGTCCCATGCCGCCCATACCGCCCATGCCGCCCAAACCGCCCATGCCGCCCATGCCGCCCATGCCGCCGCCCATGCCGCCGCCCATGCCGCCTTTGTTCATGAGGAGGAAGGGCATCATGCGCATCATGCGGTCGTTCCCGCCGCCGCTCATCAGGAGCAGAGGCAGAAGTCCGCCCATGCCTCCCTGTCCTCCGCCCATGCCTCCTCCTCCCATCATGGACATCAGCATGAACATCATGCCCATGCCGTCACCCATGCCGCCGTTCAACATCATCAGTGGAGCCAGGCCTGTGGAAGGGATAAGGTCGATATCAAAGTTTGAACGAGTCGTCAGGGAGAGGAAGAAGTAGTGGAGAGCCAAAGGCGGAGACATAGTCTAAGCAATGGGTGAGTGAGTCAGTGAGCGAGTGTGTGTGTGTGTGTGTGTGTGTGTGTGTGTGTGTGTGTGTGTGTGTGTGTGTGTGTGTGTGTGTGCGTGCGTGCGTGTGTGTGTGCGTGTGCGTGTGTGCGTGTGCGCGTGCGCGTGCGTGTGCGTGCGTGCGTGCGTGCACGTGTGTCAAGTCAAGTTAAGTCAAGTCAAAATCATCTTTATTGAGGGTTAAAGAATAAGCTGACAAAGCTTTTTTTCATCCTGCCCTCGTCATGTGTGTGTGTGTGTGTGTGTGTGTGTGTGTGTGTGTGTGTGTGTGTGTGTGTGTGCGTGTGCGTGTGCGTGCGTGCGTGTGCGTGTGCGTGCGTGCAGCGTGTGCGTGCGTGCGTGCTCGCGCGCGTGTGTGTGTGTGTGTGTGTGCCTGTGTCTGTGTGTCTGCATATGTGTGAGTGCACGCTGACGCGAGCGTTTGTGCAATGTACGCACGCACTTCAACAAGATATTATAACGCGTAGCATTTAAGCCCTATTTGATTGGATACACATTCCTACAGATTGAACCGACATAGATGCAATTCAACATTACACACCCACATAGACACATTGTGCGGATCCGCCTTGTTTTCCTAGTCATTATATAGTGTACAGTTTTTCATTGAAAAATACCCCAAAACAATTTCTATGCACTGAATACTTGGCCATTTCTGCTGGTCAAAACGTGGGCCATATCTGTTTGGCATCTCAAAAGTTCAAAGCGCTGTTTTGTCGATTGATCAAATTATGCGTTTAAAATGTAAACGCTATGGCAAAATACACAAACAAGGTAAGGCAAGGCAAGGCAAGGCAAGGCAAGGCAAGAAATTTATTTCATACCCCATTTGGGCACAGAAATATAAAAACATACACACATAAATAAATTTCCAAGAATCAACCCAAGAGTGATGTCCAAAATCATTTAAAAGAAAACCCATACCATAATATTACAAATAGTGTAATGTATTACTAAATTAAAAACAAAATGGGAAAAACACATGATTAATAGCATTTATCTGAAAGAACCGTTAACAACTGTAATGAAGTGCTTTAGTTTGAGTAATATTTTCTTATTTTTTGTAGAGAACAAAGCTTTGAATTTATAAGCATTAGGGCGAGTGAAAAAAATACTTAGGGAGGTACCTTCTCCTGTCAGTGTCAAAGAAAGGACAAACAAATAAGTAGTGAAACTCATCTGCCACATCATGTACATTACATTTTTCACAAATTCTTTCATGTCTGGGTGTACCAGTATAACGCAACGTGTTCACAAACGTAGGGGAAGACGGGGTAAAAAGCGCATGGGCGGGTAAGAAGCCCACCCCAATTATCTCATGAAATAAAGAAAATTTCAGTCAAATTTGCCCATGAGACGAGCGTTAATGTCTAGCATTCGTCTCATGGGCAAATTTGACTGAAATTTGCTTCATTTCATGAGATAATTGGGGTGGGCTTCTTACCCGCCCATGCGCTTTTTACCCCGTCTTCCCCTACTCCCAGTTCTTAAGACTTAAGAGAGAGGGGCATGCGCAGGACTTGTCATTTACGGTCCGGTGGCTCTCCATTGACTGCGTAAGGAAGAGGTGTAGTATTGTCCCATCACAAGGCAGAGCTGTTGCTCTTCAGCTGATGAAACACACAGTGCATGGGCCTTCGCTAAATCAAGTGGTCGCTGTCATCTATGGATGCGAAAGTCCAAGAGGCTCTTTGAACCTCTTTAAACATGCCTTTTGTTTTCGTACCCCCCCCCCCCCCCCACCCCCCTTAAATAGGGGATCTTTGGTTGAACTGGTATAATGGGCATTAGGGGAAGACGGGGTAAAAAGCGCATGGGCGGGTAAGAAGCCCACCCCAATTATCTCATGAAATGAAGCAAATTTCAGTCTCATTTTGCCCATGAGACGAGCGTTAATGTCTAGCATTCGTCTCATGGGCAAATTTGACTGAAATGTTCTTTATTTCATGAGATAATTGGGGTGGGCTTCTTACCCGCCCATGCGCTTTTTACCCCGTCTTCCCCTATTGGCAGGATATCGGGTGCATTTCTACCTATCTTCATCTTAATTTGGTACAGTAATTTAGGCCCTAGAACTTGGAATGATACAGTTTCTCAGAGATAAACAGAAACACATGCAGGCAGACAGAGAAAAAAGTATTCGTTCTAACACAAAAGTCTTCGTTCTAACATGGACAATATATCGAAATATAGGATCCATGGTTCTAAAGGGCTTCGCACACTAGCGTCAAGATCTCGAGATCGCGGCGATTTTTTGCTGCAAGGCGCAGTTTGATGCGCCGCTTGCGTGTGAGAGATTCGCGGCGCGGCAGGATTTTTCATGCGTAGCTGCGCGATTTTTTGTTGCTCGAGAATAGAACCGGCTCTAATTTTGATGCTCAAGATCGCAGAGATCGTGAAACTATCCAATCACAACGGACGGAAGGACCATAACTCTGATTGAAGAAGAAAAATGGCAGACTTGCTCTAACCCGAAATAAAGCGTCTGACGCTAGAGTAATCTTTCCTTGCTTTCCAAATAAGGAAGTTCGCGCGACAAGAGCCGAAGCGACAAGAGTCGTGTGTGAGAACACCACTGCCTCGCTACAATGTGTGCTGTGATGAAGGCGTCAACGCGTCAAGGAGTTGCTCTGAGAAACAATTGACGCCTGATGCTAGTGTGCGAAGGCCTTAATGAAACGAACAACAACAAAACAGATGCCACGGTCACTCACTGCCAAAGCCCCCCGCCATTTGGGCCAGGGTGTTGCTGACCAACAGGCTGCAAATGACCAGCACGACCAGAGTTTTGGAGTTCATGATGAGAGAGTGGACACTGCTACCAAATACCTGCACACAACGTGAACAAATCCATTTGACTAACGAGTACTTCCCCACGCCTGCCAACTCAGAATGCATCTCTCATTCAACTCATAAATGTTCTACATACTACAGAATCTTCAGTTTAAAGCAAGATGGCAAAGCCATATGAACTGTAATGCTAGTTACAGTGAAAGTCCGGGGAGACAATTTTCGAGTCTTGGGTTATTGCGTTGTTTATTTGTGTTACAAAAATTCCTGTATCGGCGTGGCAATGGCTCCCCTCCACCTGCGTGCGCATCTCGACCCTTCCAACGGAAGTGTCGCCATCTTAGTCCTTATTTGTGTGTAAACAAAGTGAAAATGTTATCTAAATGTGTAAAAAACACATCCAGATGTCATAAATACAGTTTAGATAAGTTTCGAATTGGAACAGCCAAATACGCAGCATCGATCTGGCATTTTTCAAACAAAGTTACTGACTAAGATGGCGGCCTCCCATAATATGGCGCTCATTGTGGCCGGATATGACGACACGTGGGTACAAGCCATACTTAGTATAGTAGTTTATTATTTTTTACAAACACATTCAAACCAACCTTGGTTGAACTCCATCTATCATCTTTGAAATAATCAGTGTCTTTGCATTTATGCTGTTATAATGTTGATGTGGTTGAATATTAGAGAAGCACACGTATAAAGAATATGAAGGAAAAAGCAATATAAAGCATATACTTTTCACTAGATTGTGGCGGCACCATAGCCGATGAGGTTTAACCGAGGCGTGGTCTGCTACACCTATCTGTATTGTTAAAAAATCGGGACTTTACTGGTGTTGCACTGCCTCCGGGCATTGCCTCCAGTATTGTTCCCACCATTTTTGTATCTACAAATGTCCCATATGTGTCTGTTCCAGACCGAGAGGACGTAAAACATCATTTTTCATTCATTCGCAATATAAAGCATCCTTGTTAAACAGAAGACATTCCAACCATAATTCTTAGTCACCAAGGAGAACTCTCCATTAAAATCTTACAGTCCACAGAAGAAATACAGAAACAGAAAGAAAGAGAAAAACAGTACATTACACATTACTACATTTAACTGCAAGATAATGGTTCTGCACACTACCAGAAGAAGAATCGTTAGTGTTTGGGGGATGAAGCACCATAAGAGTTTAGGACAGGAACCCTATAACTCTGTAATGGTGAAACCTTATTTGATTCTCAGAAAGACACAGTAGGTTTTATGTGAGGAAGACATATTACATTCCAAAGGGGAACAGATTCATTAGATTGTGATGAAACCGCAACGGATTTCTAGACTAAAACATTAACAGGCTGAAAGACTCATTAAACCCTTAGACTAAAATATTAACAGGCTGAAAAACTCATTAAACTCTTAGACTAAAACATTAACAGGGTGAACGATTCATTAAATTCTTAGACTGGCAGATTCTCTTGCTGAAAGACTCCTTACATCCAGGCGGTAAGATTCTCAGGCTCAGACACTCATTAGATTCATAGAATGACAGATTCTTTGACTGGTAAAAACTGCTTAGACTGAAAGATTCTTAGGCTAGAAGACTCGTTTCGTTTTTAGACCGAAAATTGTTCTAGCTAAAAGATTAATTAATTTCAGAAGCTAAAAGAATCTCAGGCTGAAATACTCCTTACATTCTTTGACCCGAAGACTCATTACACTGGTTCGACAGGACTGCATGTTTATTTAAAGAAAATGTAACCATTATGTTTATTGAACGTGTTGGCATTGATACTGGACTCAAGAAAAAAGAGCAATGTTTTGGAGAGCATGTAGGGCACGTGGTCAGGCGCAATTACAAAATGATTGTGGAAAAACTATAGGATTCACAATCTGTTTCTGTATGTAGTTAGGCATGATAAATCTCAATGATTTGCTGTACTGTTCCACTGGCCTTAAGGATTGAAAATTAATTCATTAGAAATGCAGAATAATTGAGTTTTATAAAACATTTGTGTCCAAATGCCATGTATTGAACATCTTTATCAAAACCAGTTACTGTGAACTTTGAATGTTGATGTGTGTTCTGTAAAGAGTAATATTGTGCTGCCTTTAGCTGTTTTTTATTCCAATGGGGGAGAGGGCAGATCCCTGCTTGGGACAGCTGTTTCGGATCTTGGGGTCCATCCTCAGCTAAGCACGGGTGCTGCTATCAATCTGCAGTGGGTCTGTTCGCTCATGAAAGACGACCTCTCATAATTGAGAGGTTTCATCTT
>CM065683.1:41509905-41517405 GCA_017654935.2 Phymorhynchus buccinoides | reverse complement strand
ACCACGTGTCTGCGTGGCGATTGAAACACGTTAATTTTATTCACAGACGGACATATAGTCAGACAGAGACATGTGTTGGTCTTCGCTTAGATTGTACATTACTTCTCGTTTTTACTCGAAACTTCTTAACATGAAGACGGAGAGTAGGAACAAGAGATATACATAGCCACACCCGCAAGGGATCAGATATGTAACACAATGTGACGTACGGGATGTTGTTATTCATCATGACTACAAACGGTCAAATTATGCGCAGTGCAAAAATCAGACTGAAACACTATTTTGCAGCGCATAAATAATAATAATAATAATAATAATAATAATAATAATAATAATAATAATAATAATTTAAACAAAAGAAAGATCATTTCTATAGCGCCTAATCTCCAGTGGGGGCTTTAGGCGCTTCACAAAAATAATATATCTTACATGAACGGGACATTGTAACAACAAAAACAACTAGTTCACGAAATAAAGCTGGGGGGAAATTACATAGCCCAAAGAAGGAAATTTCGGTTTTCACGGTCAAACTTCAAGGTCAAGGTCAGCACGGTGTTGATCGAAAGGAAGCTTCCTTTTCAAGCTGTGTACCCATCTGCCAATTTTAATCAAAATTCAAACAGTAGTTTTTAAGATAATCGATACACAGACACACAGACAGACAGACACACACACAGACACACAAACCGATCGCAATACTTCGGCCTCTGGCCGGGTAACAACAATGACAACCCACACACACACGTACACAAACACAGACACACACATGCACGCACGCACACACAGACACACGTACACACGCACACACACACGCACACACACACACACACGCACACACACACACACACACGCACGCACGCACGCACGCACACGCACACACACACACACACACACACACACACACACACACACACACACACCACACACGCACACGCACACTCACCCTCATTCCTCTGCTAACACCAAAAGAGACACACATGGGCGCGAGCGCACGAAGTGTGTGGACACACACAAAAATTAAGTGAACGTTCTGCACACACACACACACACACACACACACACACACACACACACACACACACACACACACACACACACACACACACACACTCACACACACGCACGTACGTACGCACGCACACACACATATTTACATAGCCTGACACACTTAGCGTTTCATGCACTGGATACAGAGAGGGACAGAGTGGGTAGGGGTGGGTGCGTGGAGGGGGGGGGGGGGGGGGGGGGTAGGAGCGTTTGAATAGGACAGTTTTTGTGGCAGTCTTGAAGGCTGCAGCTGAAGGCGAATGCCTAACACTCGCAGGAAGGCTGTTCCACACAGTTGGTCCCTGAAAGAAAAACCCTCGCTGACCAAACGATTTTGTTCTAGCAGATGAAATACGTAAAAGACGAGTGTCAGCAGATGAGCGAAGTTGACGGGAAGGGGTGTAGATGTGGAGGATGTCTGAAAGATATTGTGGTCCAGTACCAGAGACAGAAGAGAAACAGATTGAAGCCAGCTTATAGGGGAAGACGGGGTAAAAAGCGCATGGGCGGGTAAGAAGCCCACCCCAATTATCTCATGAAATAAAGAAAATGTCAGTCAAATTTGCCCATGAGACGAATGCTAGACATTAACGCTCGTCTCATGGGCAAAATGAGACTGAAATTTGCTTCATTTCATGAGATAATTGGGGTGGGCTTCTTACCCACCCATGCGCTTTTTACCCCGTCTTCCCCTAGTCAATACGACTCTGAACAGGTAGCCAGTGAAGGGATGTGAAGGGGGGTAACGTGCTGACGTCTAGATGTCCTGCAAACAACTGACGCAACTGCATCATCGGTTCAATTAACCTTGCTCACTCTGCTTTCTTTTCTTGTCCATTTTACTATCTGACCTCTAGCGAGTTTGTGCTAGGATTGCAGGATATGTGATGGGGTGGGGTGTGGGGTGGGTTTTTTTTCGTGCTTTCAACAAAATTGGGAGGAGGTCATTCAACAGAATTACCCAAAAGTTACTTAAACGCATCAGTAAAATTGTGTAAAATGTATGCTAGGTCACCATATAGTAATTTAGCAAGTGTCCCGTGTGTGTGTCTGAAACACGAAACGGGCCTTATAACTCCGCCGTTTTTCGACCGAATCGCTTCAAATTTGCTGTGAGCCCTAACGGGGCAATGGCAACGGCAACCGAGGCGGCCGTACCATTTGCGCGGTTTCGCAAATGCGCGAAACGCGCATCCGCCGGCCTCTCGGCGCCCGTATCTCCGGTGTGTGTGGGCCGATTGCCTTCGAATTTGGCAGATACATGACTGGGGATGGTGACTATCGATGTGCGAAACCGGAAGCGAATCGATTACTTAGGCGCATAACAGCAGCATGATGCAAAACGGGCCTTATAACTCAGCCGGTTTTCAACCGAATCGCGTCAAATTTGCTGTCAGGCTTGCTGTCACCGGGGCAAAGCCTGGCAGCAAATGTGAAGAGAGAGCGGGAGAGCGCGTCACTCTCAGAGCAGCGCCAACGGGAAATGGGGCCTTATAACTCTGCCGTTTCTTAACGAAATCGCTTCAAATTTCCTGTACTCAGCATTACCAGTATTTGGCGTTACCGTTACTAGGCGTTACTGTTACTAGGGAGAGCGCATCACTCTCAGAGCAGCGCCAACGCGAAACGGGGCCTTATAACTCCGCCTTTTCTTATCCGAATCGTTTCAAATTTGCTGTACTCAGCGTTACCAGTACTTGGCGTTACCGTTACTATACGTTACCGTTACTAGGGAGAGAGCATCACTCTCAGAGCAGCGTCAATGGGAAACGGGGCCTTATAACTCCACCGTTTCTTAACCAAAGCGCTTCAAATTTGCTGTAATCAGCGTTACCAGTACTTGGCATTACCGTTACTAGGCGTTACCGTTACTAGGCGTTACTGGTACTCGGCGTTGCGCTAGTTTGTTTAAAAGAAGATGTCTGGGAGTCACAGTGATTCAAAAGAGTTACACTGAAGCGAGTCAGTAAAGTGTGTAAAATGTGAGCTAGGATTTCAGGAATTTCGAGGGTCACAGTGATTGCATGAAATTACTGAAACTTTTAGGAATTTCACGAAATTAATGATTTCACGAATTGACTGTAGCCTACACGGTGAAGCGGGGACAAGGTGTGCAGAAAAGAAGTGGACTTACAACATCATATAGTAAAAAGCCAACTGTCCGTGTGTGTGTGTGTGTGTGTGTGTGTGTGTGTGTGTGTGTGTGTCTGTCTGAAACACGAAACGGGCCTTATAACTCCGCCGTTTTTCGACCGATTCGCTTCAAATTTGCTGTGAGCCCTAACGGGGCGATGGCAACGGCAACCGAGACGGCCGTGTCATTTGCGCGGTTCTGCAAATGCGCGAAACGCGCATCTGACGGCCTTTCGGCGCCCGTAGCTCCGGTGTTTCTGGGCCGATTACCTTCGAATGTTGCAGGTAGATGACTGGGGACGGTGACTATCGTTGTGCCAAACCGGAAGCGAATCGGTTCAGAAACGCGCGCGCTATATGCCGCTTCACCTTTTCACGCATAACTCCGCTGTTTCTTAACCGAATTGATTCAAATTTGCTGTCAGGCTTGCTATGGCCCGGGCGTCACTCTCAGAGCAGCGCCAACGGGAAACGGGGCCTTATAACTCCGCCGTTTCTTAACCGAATCGCTTCAAATTTGCTGTACTCAGCGTTACCAGTACTTGCCGTTACCGTTACTAGGTGTTACCAGTATGGTGCATTGCCAGTACTAGGCGTTGCGCTAGTGGTTATCAAAGGTCTCATACCTTAACCTCGGAGACTATTTTTCTGGACCGAACAATAAATAGTCTATTATAGGCCTATATGTCTTGCGGATTTCCGAGTGTGTTGTGTTATTCTAATTTCGGACTATTAATAGTCGTACCTCAAGCGGGGCAAGATTCATATTCACGTCATGTTAGTCACAAGAGTGACGGGGTCACGATGACGTAAATTTGGGTACCCATAATAAAACTCCTTCTGAAGTGTCATGTTTGCCAGACTGAATAACTGAGAGATGACGGGTAGGAGGTTGGGGGTGGTGTGGAAGGGTTAAAGGATGGTAAAAGGGGGTGGGGGTGGGGGTGGGGGAGTGGGGGAGGTCGTGCAGAGACAGAGTTAACTAAGTGGTGATTTTTGTTCATATCAGATCCCCCCCCCCCTCTCTCTGTGTGTCTGACTGTTTGTCTCTCTCTCTCTCTCTCTCTCTCTCTCTCTCTCTCTCTCTCTCTCTCTCTCTCTCTCTCTCTCTCTCTCCTCTCTCTCTCTCTCTCTCTCTCTCTCTCTCTCTCTCTCTCTCTCTCTCTCTCTCTCTCTCT
This sequence comes from Phymorhynchus buccinoides, assembly GCA_017654935.2. Taxonomy (NCBI): domain Eukaryota; kingdom Metazoa; phylum Mollusca; class Gastropoda; order Neogastropoda; family Raphitomidae; genus Phymorhynchus; species Phymorhynchus buccinoides. Next base: position 41,513,047 of record CM065683.1, on the reverse strand, counting down.
GATGAACAAAAACCCGAACGCCCAAATTGTTGCTGGTAATATTTCGGAAATGTATTGACTTCCCTTTATTATCAAACACTATCATGGACTCTCTCTCTCTCTCTCTCTCTCTCTCTCTCTCTCTCTCTCTCTCTCTCTCTCTCTCTCTCTCTCTCTCTCTCTCTCTCTCTCTCTCTCTCTCTCTCTCTCTCTCTCTCTCTCTCTCTCTCTCTCTCTCTCTCTCTCTCTCTCTCTCTCTCTCTCTCCCTCTCTGTATGCATGTGTGTGTGTTTCTCTTACTTATTGGCTGCTTGCTGTCCATCTGCCTGTGTGTCTACCCTCACCCCAATTGTCTGGTTGATCGTCTCTGTCTCTGTCTGTTTCTGTGTCTCCCCCCCCCCCCTCTCTCTCTCTCTCTCTCTCTCTCTCTCTCTCTCTCTCTCTCTCTCTCTCTCTCTCTCTCTCTCTCTCTCTCTCTCTCTCAGCTCACCAACATGATAGTATGTCTCCATAATGATGTTGTTATCTAATTGAGATGCGTAGTAAATATCGTATGATATTTTTTTGTTCCTTGACCCTGTTTCTAGGGGCTAGTGGCCTAAAGAAAATAAACCGTTCATTGTTCATTGTTCTCTCTCTCTCTCTCCCCCCCCCCCCCTCTCTCTCTCTCTCTCTCTCTCTCTCTCTCTCTCTCTCTCTCTCTCTCTCTCTCTCTCTCTCTCATCAACGTGCCAGTAACATGTCATAGGTGGATTCTCCCACTGACAGACGGAGATGTTCATCATACATAGCAGACCCTTCTGAAGGGATTTGAGCGAACAACACTTCTGAAGGAAGTTTGTAGGAAGAGCAAATACAATACACCTCCGTTATTATCCACACCCGTCCCTCCACTCCCTTCCTTCCATCTCTCATACATGTGAGAAGCTAAGGGAAGGGAGGAGGGGGGGGGGGAGGTCAAGGTAGGGGCGGACAACCTTGTCCATCAAGGGAGGTGTCTCTTGGTCCCTTGACAAGGGGACGTCTTTGTTCTCCCGTCCACAAAAAGCGTGATCCATCAAAGCCTTTACAGTAGTGTACTGTTCTGTAAATCTCTTAGACCTTTGACAGCTTACGGTAACATGTATGTAATAGAGCGCATGAGAAAACCAGACATACAGGCCTAATGGAACTTTTGCAGAAATTGGGATTTTGTTTTCACAAGAAATTGGGATTTTGTTTTTACATTGTCACCAGGAAAGACAATCTAATTATCTTTTGTTAGTTTTGATATTTCAGTCATTTGCAGTTTGACATCCAAGAAGAGATGATATTTGTTTTTTGTTTGTATATGTGCGGTTTCAGAAATGATTAAATAAACAAAGAAATTATTCAAAATATAACTTTATATTTTGCATAAGTGCATGGTAAAACATTCAGTTAGACGTAAATATGCCGTTAATTGAAATTTGTTAAGTTTTAGGTTGGTTGACTATGTTTTGCTTTCGCTCAAAAATATGCTCTTCGATTTATGTAGGGTTTTCTCGTGCACAGTCACAAGTAGCGTTAGTATAGATATAGTACAGCGTTATAAAGGAAGAGAAACGAACTAAGAGAGAGGAGGATGGGGTGGGACAGGAGGAGAAGGGTGGTACTGGATTGTAAGGGGGGGGGGGCGTAAGAGAGAAGAAGAAGAGTAGAGGAAAAGGGGTGGTGGTGCTGGTATGGACAATGTTAGGGGTTTATTTTGCTCTGTCATTGTAGTCACAGTTCTGTCCGTCGCGCGCGCGCGCGCGCGTGTGTGTGTGTGAGACCGAAATGTGTTCCAGCTCATAGTACCAAAACCACTGAATCGAAACGAAACTTAGTACAATGATTCGGCACGCAATGTCAGATCCACAGAATAACAAGCCATATAAATGTAATCCCACTGAGTACATGTTTTTGAATATACAAAAAGACACTGATTATTTCGAAGACAATGAATGGATTTAAACAATGATGTCATCCTATAATACCTTTTAGTGTCAAATGTATAATGTCTAAGTACACCAATACAGAACCCTTTTTCATTTTTAGCACAAAAAGCAAACCAAATATAAACAATGACCATAGAGTCCAAAATATATCCATTGAATTTCATCAAAATAAGACCTACTAGTGGAATTCAAGCGACATAACTCGAAATTTACAAATAGGAGCATACACTTTCTTTTTCCTTTTCTTTTTCATTTTAAAATATGAAAAAGTGTTTTGATTTTTGCCTTGAACTGGGAGTTAGGGGAGGGGGGGTACAAGGCTGGGGAGAGACGTGGTAGCTGAGGGAAAGGTGTAGCGGTGGTCGTATGTGGAGGTGGAGGGGGTGGTGCTGGGCTGAGACGAGATGGGGTGACCGTGGATGTTACTGGCACCTGGCTTAAATCTGCCCATGCGGTGCGACACTCTCAGCCAGCCAAGCAAGTTTCAAGTTTGGTTTATTCCCAAAATACCCCCCTGGGGGCACATGGAAATAAATATAAGTAACAAAAATGCTATGAACAACATATTTAATTAAGAAAAGGAAACAAAAATGCACATAAAGCAGCTAAACACGGTACATAGAGCGACAAAAATCACGACAAAATCGATCAACCATTAGGTACCAGAAGAATGAACAATGATACAGACTTGATTGTATTGCGAAATGAGAGACAGAGCGCTTGTTTAGAGACCCACTGACCCACCACGATTAAGTCCCTTGGTTTTTTTCTGGGTAGCTGTGACCCACATGCAAATGTCCCCAACTTCAAATTGAGGCTGCTCTTTAAAAGGATGTTTCGTTTTCAATTTGGGGACATTTGTAAGGGAGTCAAACATGGTCAAAACAAGATTTCGTACCAGCTATAAGAGGGAAAACACGTGAAACCCGTGATTTTGACACGTGATCTGGTGGGTCTTAAAAACAACAACAACAACAACAACAACAACAACAACAACAACAACAACAAAACTAACTTTAAATTGACAGTAAAACGAAAATAACCACAAGGCTTATCAGTGACAAATGGTGCATAAGTCCTCCAACCCCCCAACCCCGTCATGTTTACGACCTCCATCTCAAAGTCCGCTTCTTTCCGTTTTACGAAATAATCCTAGGCTGACCCTAACCTTATACCTTTCCCCCAAATGACAGAATTTGCTTCTC
>CM065683.1:41494905-41502405 GCA_017654935.2 Phymorhynchus buccinoides | reverse complement strand
TCTCTCTCTCTCTCTCTCTCTCTCTCTCTCTCTCTCTCTCTCTCTCTCTCTCTCTCTCTCTCGCTCTCTCTTGTCCAAATACCCACACCAACTACAAAAAAAAGAAAGAATGAGAAGCGAAAACAAGAAAGACCCTAAACTCATGAAGCGAGTGGAAGGGGATGGAAGATAATGAAGGGTGAGGTCTTGTGAAGAGAGTGGGGAAGGTGAGGGCGGTAGAAGGAGTTGGGGGTGGGAGAGGAGACGTAGTGTTGAGTAAGTACCAAAATAAGTACCAAAATATAGTCAGGTAATGCACGAGGGGTCAAGTGATAGTCCTGAAAGGTCACGCACGATTTCGTGTGAGCTGTTGACGGGGAGTGATGTTGGTATATATTATCTCAGGCTTACCTGTCTGTATGTCTCTCCATAGGTACTGTGTATCTGTCTTCGTTGTGTCACGACCTGCCTCTTTTTTCTGTCCAACTTTGCAGAGGCAGGGAAATGTTCCGCGCGCGCGCACGCACACACGCACGCACGCACGCACGCAGCGCGGTAGGCGTACATGGTTGAATCGTGACCGGAGAAAACGGCCCCTACGAAAACGGCCCTCACTAGTTACGAAAACGGCCCCTGATTTCAACACCTAAACGGCCCTTCTCTTACCAAAACGGCCACTGATTTCAACACCAAAACGGCCTTCTCTTACCAAAACGGCCCCTGATTTCAACACCAAAACGGCCCTTTTCTTACCAAAACGGTCCCTGCTCTCAACACCAAAACGGCCCCTGACTTCAACACCAAAACGGCCCCTGACTTCAACACCCAAACGGCCCTTCTCTTACCAAAACGGTCCCTGCTCTCAACACCAAAACGGCCCCTGACTTCAACACCAAAACGGCCCTTCTCTTACCCAAACGGTCCCTGCTTCAACACCAAAACGGCCCCTGACTTCAACACCAAAACGGCCCTTCTCTTACCAAAACGGCCCCTTCAACACCAAAACGGCCCCTGACTTCAACACCAAAACGGCCCTTCTCTTACCAAAACGGCCCCTGACTTCAACACCAAAACGGCCCCTGACTTCAACACCAAAACGGCCCTTCTCTTACCAAAACGGCCCCTGACTTCAACACCCAAAACGGCCCTTCTCTTACCAAAACGGCCCCTGACTTCAACACCAAAACGGCCCTTCTCTTACCAAAACGGCCCCTGACTTCAACACCCAAACGGCCCTTCTTTTACCAAAACGGCCCCTGACTTCAACACCCAAACGGCCCTTCTTTTACCTGTGAAGACTGCTCTATATTTCTTTATTTTCCCCTCTCTTCTCTTCTCTTCTTTTCTTTTTCTTTCTCTGGTCACATCCAAGGTGTGTACAGTTACTTCTGTCTAAAGAAGTTGGTCTACCACCAAGGAAGAACAAGAAGAGGTAATTAAGGCTTGCATTTTTGGAACATTTATTTCAAACAGAAAACAGAAAACGGGCAAGGAAGCGGGTAAACAAGAGTACTGGCGCGCACGCGCTCTAACACAGAGAGAGAGAGAGAGAGAGAGAGAGAGAGAGAGAGAGAGAGAGAGAGAGAGAGAGAGAGAGAGAGAGAGAGAGAGAGAGAGAGAGAGAGAGAGAGAGAGAGAGAGAGAGAGAGAGAGAGAGAGAGAGAGAGAGAGAGAGAGAGAGAGAGAGAGAGAGAGAGAGAGAGATTATATAACTCGAACTAAAACAACTTTATTATCTCCAGGATAACTAAAAGTGGCAAGTGAGAAAGATACATTCAGACAGACTGATTGAGTGACTGAGTCAGAAGAGACAGTGACAGACAGCACCGGTTTGAAGAAGAAGAAGAAGAAGAAGAAGAAGAAGAAGAAGAAGAAGAAGAAGAAGAAGAAGAAGAAGAAGAAGAAGAGAAGAAGAAGAAGAGGAGGAGGAGGAGGAGGGGGAACAGGAGGAGTAGGAGGAGGAACAAGAAGATACCGTTGATACAGTTAGAACCTGATATAACCTGTATGACAGATCGACTCACTCCGTCATTGTATCACAGAGCATTGGACAGGTTTTACCAAAGGGACAATGGTCAGTCAAGTTGATGACCACAGATGGTGATGAATGGGTACCAAAAGAGGGGACATAACTCACCGCTACCCCACCTGTCAGCTATGCCATTGCATTGACACGTTGGAGTGACGGCGGTCTCACCCCTCCCACCTTTCCCTATCATCCCTCATTCTCTGGAGTCCTTCACTTTCATCCTGTTTCTGTCAAACTGTACTTCGTCTCTCTGTTTCTGTCTCTGTTTCTGTTTGTCTGTCTGTGTTCCCTCCGTCAGCGACCGACACTCTCTGCTTTCAAAGCTAACCCCAAACCCCACCTGTTCCCCCGTCATTAAAGCTCCGCTCTCTTTCTCTTCTCTCTCTTGCCATTAGGTCTGTTTCTGCTGTATTCCATTGATGTCATCCGTGTGTGTTCGCTTTTGTATTGCGTTTTTGTTTGAATGCGTTATGAATGCTAACGTGTGTGTGCGTTTTGATTTGATTTCTATCAAGATTCAGCGCCGTATGAATACTGCATGTTGTTGTTGTTTCTGTCTCTGTCTGTCTGTCTGTCTGTCTGTCTGTTGGTCGGTCGGTCGGTCGGTCGGTCGGTCGCTCTCTCTCTCTCTCTCTCTCTCTCTCTCTCTCTCTCTCTCTCTCTCTCTCTCTCTCTCTCTCTCTCTCTCTCTCTCTCTCTCTCTCTCTCTCTCTCTCTCTCTCTCTCAGCTTATTTATTGTCCCTTCATGTACAACGGCATAGAGACGCAGTAATAAGATTTAGACTTGGGATGAATGAATTAAACTGTAATCAGTATAAGTATAACAGTAACAGACAATTACGACCTTGTCCATAATGTGGTGCAAGTGCGGAAAATGAAGTTCATTGTCCTTTGCGATCGTAGAGTATGTTTTCGTTCGTGTATGTTTCTTTGTTTTATTGTTGTTGTTTTGATTCTACATCAACACTTGATGCAAAAATGTTAACACGTCTTACATTAATCCATAATAAAACATAACACATTCACTTTATTATTTATAAATGCAAATATAAGATTACTGATGGGATATCACTGTATCAGCATTTTAAATCCGCAAATATGCACTTGTCATGAAAAACAATCTCTGAAAATTACCGATTGTACCTTATTGTTTGATGATAAAATCATTCTTATTGTGTCCAAACAACAGATATGAACAAAATGCATCAAACGCAGAAACGTTGATTTTGCATCTCAACGATTTAACGTTTATCTATGCAGAAGTAACGGCACATACATTTCCAAGTAATATTAAGCTTCTCAATATTTTGAAACCACTGTATACAAAATACTTTACTTCAACAGCTACTTAAAAGCTATTATAACTTTGTTTTTAAAAAAATAATAAGTCATTTGTTGACTCAAACAGAACCTCAGTATGTCTCTCGGCAGCTCTTATATTTGACTCGTTTTATAATCAAACAATTATTGTTTTTCTGCAATTGTCATTGCACTGGCAAGCTTGTGTGCAACCAAGTCCAAAGCAAGCACATGAACACTGACGTGTTGCACGGAAGGCACAATTACATGTCCTAAGTTCCTCTGTCAGTTGCTGGGGTTCAAGTACTTCACGACCATTCTCATAGTGGGGCTTTCACCCTGCAGTAGGCGTGGATGAAGTTCAAGGGCTGTCTTCCAGATAAGTGCCTAGTGATTATATTGTCTGGTATGCAAGTTCAGTTCTTCGTGCTTAGGTGGCAGATTCTCTACAACATTTTCAAGCTGAATGGACTGTTTCTGTGTGATTGGGTCATAGAGTTTGCAGCAGACAAATGACTCTGTATTGGCCAGAACTGAATCATCAAGAACATTTTCACTGTCTATGTCTTGGAAAAACGTGGGATTGTTGACAAAGACACTGCATGTAGGCAAATTGTGATGTCTAATCCTGTGATGGCATGGAATGCCATCTGTGTGTCAGTAATATTGATGAGATGAACTGGTTTGAAATGTGTTTTGTTTTTCTGAGGGAGTCCCTGTTTGCATCCACAAGAAGAGATTGGGTTGTGGTTGATGCGCAAGAAGACATACAAGGACATTCATGTCACATGTGATGACAAATGACTGGGAGTATCCATACTCACTTGCATCTCTTGCAAGAAGCATACCTGTATCAGCCTCTTCATGTCCAGCAGAGGTCAGTTTTGAGACACATTTTTCTCTTGACTTCCAAACTTTTGCAGGATCTGTGAACCCACCAGACAAGACTAGCTATTTTCCTTGCTCATTATGAAACTTAATTGAGAGTTCTGTGCAATAAAAGTCTGCCAGACTGCCTTTGTTTTCATCAAGAGAGATGAATCTGTCCCATTGACCAAATTGCTTGATCTTGTGAATGAAGCCAAAGTTTGATAGCTTGCTTTCCCTGAGTTATCTTGGCCCATGCTGCCGACTTGTTTGTGCACTCATTGTACCAGTCAAAGGCCAAGTCAACCCTGCTACACGAATCTGAGTAGTGTTTCCATATGTTGAGTAAAATTGTCAAACCACTGCCCAAATATATTCATGCCTGCACGACTTCCAACTGCTTGGACCATGGCCAGTGGTACATATTTGGCGGGTAGGAGGAGTGTCATTCTGTGGAAGGCCTTGCTGGAGGATTTTGGTCAGCTTAGTTTTGTTCCTTGGTAGATGCAATATTCAGTCTGCTGTTGCAAGAGAAGAGGAACTGGACAAAGCTCTTTCTGTAGCTGCCTGTCAACATCGACGTCCCTTTCTGCTTTGAAAGTAGTTATAGCAATAACGTATTACATGGCTAATGAATCCCCTCTCTGCCTTAAAAGCAACAGCTTTCACCTTCCCTGCATTGACTTGAATTGTGTGCATGCTGTCAAATGTTTGGAGTTTTCTTTCTTTTATACCGTTATAAAAGCTGAATCTGTTTAGGACAAAGTCAGTGATTGTATAATACCAAGTTTCTTCAGTTGTCAGCAAATGACTTGCCACACCACCACTGGCTGCATCGCTTATGGTAAGTGCTGAAATTTCCTGACTTGTGCAAGTGAAGATTTTGAATGTTTGGAACAAATTGGCCAGGTGTTTTTGCACATGATTATTTAATATTGATCTCTTTTCATTCTTTTTTCTCTCCAAAGTCCTTGTGTGAGGATTCGTGTTCCTTCGTCATCAATCGTCGATCAGGTTGAATTTTGTTCTAGTATCACTTGTGTTTTCTACCATTTCATTGAAATCGATGCACCCCCTATCTCCAGCTGTATTGTTTCTGGCGATTCCAACAAGACCCCTAGTAACCTTTTCTGTTTTGTTTGCGTATTCAATAGTCTGATAAATTGGAATTTTATTGAACAACTGCTTGGTCTTAATGCACCTCTGGTGCTGTAACTGGGAGCCTCTCAGCTTAGACCCCCCACCCTCCCCATCTCCAAGTGTGATGGAAATTATCGAAAGCACCAAACCCAGGTAGCTGTTGACTCCATGGTTTAAGACTCCAGGCGCCCAGACTCCATGACATTATAGTGGCCTTTGCAAGACATTGTGTACTCGTATTAACACGAGGATTGCCTTCTTAAACAATCTCAAAATATTTAATGAAGGAAGATAAGTGATTTGACTAGATAAATCTCTCTTACATTATGAATATCGTTTTAAACATGCAATGTATACACAATTAATGCTCCAAATATATTCCTTTAGTATTTTTATGTCTAGATAAAAGATATACAGACACAAATATTCATTTTGTTGCTTTGTTCAGCTAGCGAGAAATTTGTTGCACCGCTTTAAATTTTCAGCCTGTTTTGTGTGTTTTGTTTTAAAATCAGACCGAAAATTAATAAAAAAAACAAAAAAACATTTCCAATCACCACAAACATTAGCCACTGAGATGGCAAATGTATTCTAATAAACATGCAAGATATAGAGCGGTTATTCCAGTTTTAGCCACCATTTTGAAAACTGTCATGGCGGCCATACTTCGCAAATACAGAAGCAACATCTATGAGGAATACATTACTCTGCATCCGTGCATTCTATCCCAGATGGATGATTGCTTCTAACCAGCAACGTTTAGGTGGCTTCACTTTTTGGAAGATTGCTTCTTGACTTTATTTGGCTTTCCTTTGCAACAAACCTGCTAAGTAGGCCCTGGTAAATAATATTGATACATTTTGAGTTCCTCTGGCGTTAAAACGATCCCTTTTCTAAGGCATCATAAGACAAACATTGTACGTGGCTTGACAGACTTGGAGCTTTCAGACAACTAACTTACACCCAAAAGCAGCAGTATTATCTAGTGTTCTGACCCAGACTAAATTGCATCACTGTCGCACCACTAGTCAGACTGGGGTAAAACCACACATTTATTGAAGAACAATAAATGGCAAAACATAACGTCGACAACTTATAAACACAATAAAATCAAACAACAGTGAGAAGATTAAGCGTGTTTGACTGATAAATACTAGGAACCTCCGCTTCGTGTTTTGGTTAAGACGTTGCTTGAAGCAGTTTGGGGGGGAGGGGGGGGGGGGGGGGGGGGGGGGGGGGGGGGGGGGGGGGGGGGCGAATTTGTTTACATGAACTACGTAATACTGAAAAAAAATTGTAAAGCATAATTATTAAGAACTGTTTTTAAGTTCATATTTGTTGTTTATATTGAGCATAGGAATGCTTGAAAGCAACAGCAAAAGAAAAAAAACAATGATTTAAAAACGAAAAGATGTCCACAAAATGATAACATTGAAATAACATTTTAAGACAAACCGTGGATTAGACTATGAATGATACTTTAACAATTGAATGGTTGAATTACCGAGGATCGGTTAATTAAGATTATACAAATAGAACCTCCAGTTAGAATTGTGTCGTGTTTTGTCATTGTTACAGTATTGATCTTTGTTTCCTACTCAACAGACAAAACAAATCTGGTTGCCTACAGCCTACTGAGCACACATAATCACACCAGACCTGAGACCATATTTTGGTAAATTAAAAATAATAAAAAGTGCCCCCCAAAAAGTAAAAACAACAGCGACAACAAACAAAACGAGCTCCGATGAAACTGAATAATGCAATGCATAACTAAGCTATAGCCGTGACAAAGTAAAACAAACAAACACAAGTGCAACGCCGAGCGGCTGCAAAGTCCCCTCGCAGCATCGCCGAGCTACTCCGAAATCGGAATGTGTCGGCTGTACACATACATAAAAACGCATCAAAACAGCACGTAACAACATAAAAACGCATCAAAACAGCACGTAACTGAATAGTTTTTTTATATATAGCCTTGGGGTTCGGACCCGTGATTTGAGCGCGCGCGATCATGCACACACGCGCGCACAGAAACATTCATGACAGCTGTGTTATAGACCATTCATCAAGAAATGTTGTGAAAAAAACTGCATTAAAATACATGCAAAACTTCGCGAGATATTAGCGATTATGTGTTTCGGGCGCGCGCGCGCGTCTGTGTGTGTGTGTGTGTGTGTGTGTG
>CM065683.1:41465349-41494405 GCA_017654935.2 Phymorhynchus buccinoides | reverse complement strand
CCAATCTCAGTAATAATATGCATTGAAATGGTGCCGAATGGTAAAAATACCGAATGATCAAAACACTGTATGGTTATGCCGAGTGAACGATTTCACAGGTGTGTCTGAAACCTAAAACCGGGCGAAAAAGACCGACAGTCACTGAGAGAGACAAGATTAAGGTTAGATTGAAGAGAGACAATTAAATAATAAATAAAAAAACTCGGTTACATTGGGTTTTAAGGGGGGGAGGAGTGGTCTCCAGTTTCGTGTTTTAGGCACACTGCAATTTTTACCGGTAACCACCTAGATGCGCCGTTTTAACACAACTGGAAGTGTGTTGTTATGATGTAATTAGTGCTGTTTTTACTTAAATTATCTTGGTTCTCTGTGTAATGCTTTCATCATTCAGCGCAAATATTTTGTGTTTTGACCAAGATCGGAATTCACCATTCGGTACCGTATACCATTTGGCATCATTCGGCAGTTGAAAGCAAACTGAAAACTAACTTAACAAACCAATCTGTGTTTTGATGCATCCGTCACGGTCAGTCTTGTACGCTTGTTGTTATTGTTAATCTGACTTTAGTTTTAATGCTGTGGAGATTTAATGCTGTCGTCTCTCAGTGCGTGTCTTGCGGGTGCATTTGCATGTAAACCAGAGCTTCTGCTCTAATCCGTGGCAACTATTCAGTGGGGACGGGTGAAAATGGTCCCAGGATGGAAATTTTTTTACCTCGTCCATCACCGGGACGGATAAAAATAAAAGCTAGCGGAACCTCTGATATAACTTCATGGCTTTGCAACTTGCAACTTGCACCCATAAATATGAAGCAGGGTTTTCCAGGCGCCTTTTAAGTCCTTGTGAATTGTTTTTTGGTCAGCAGGCCGTTTAAGTGCTTTATCAGTGTTCCCCATGCTTCCAAGTTTTTAAGGGTCATCATGACCCTTTGCCCCCAAATTTTAAGGGTCATTTGAAAATTTTTGAGGGTCAAAATAAAAACCACTTAAAACTTCGAACGCGAAGTTTTCGCAATCCAGCAAAGCAGCGGGCTAGGCTTGGCAGCAGTGCACGTGCGAGCAGCATGGGTGGCGAGAAACAAAGGGAAATTACTCTGTGGTTCATGATAGTTTTTTGTCGTCTGCTTCAAGCATGGTATTGGTAGTAGTGAAAGAATAGGCCCAGTATATTTTGTTGATCGTTTCCTGCAAGCTGAAATGGCTTCGACATTCTGATCGCAAGCGAACACGTTTGAGGAAGCAATCGGCTGAGAGAGAAACTACGTCACAATGACGTATTGATTGAAAAATGTATACGTCAAACTTGAAACTTTGTACGTAATTTACGTACAGATCTGCGTAATCGGGAACACTGTTTATTTCAGCAAGTAGATCCTTTTAATTCATCAAGAGGTCCTTTTAATTTGTTAAAGGTACTGTTAAGTCCTGTTTTATTAAGAAAAAAGTGATAAAGAAACTGACTAACATCTAAAAAAAAATCTCGCCAAAAAACTGACAGTATGACATTACTAGCTGAGTGAGTCTTTCCGCACCAAGACTTAGTGATTCATTCCATGCGTGTTGGTATTGTGCTCTTGGTCAACAATTGGCATCCTGGCATTCTATGATGAACATGTCATAGAATCAGTTTGGTGAAGGTCCTTTTACAATCTTTATTGAGGTCCTTATAAGTCCTTTAAAGGTCCTTTTTTCGTTTCATGTTCCAAACCTGGGAACCCTGGAAGATTTCTATTACTTTTAGCCTCAGAAAATCTATCTGAATCTTAACACTATATCCCACAAGTTATCACCTTTGTTTTCCCAATGTGTGCAGTTGGAAAGGAAGAATCGGGAAGTAAAACAGCAAGTGGACGATCTGTGGACACGTATTCACGCTCTGTGGGACCGCCTGGACCTGGAACAGTCTGAGAGGACGCAGTTTGAGTCGAGTCACACAGGCCACAAGCACAGCGTGCTGTCTGCCCTTCGGGACGAGGTCCTCCGCTGTGAACAGCTCAAGTACCAGAACCTGCAGCGCTTCATTGAAGGCGCTCGCAAGGAGCTGGTGGACTGCTGGAACCGGTGCTACTTCAGCAAGGAGCAGCGCGACTCGTTCCTGCCCTACCTGGATGGTAAGCGCCACGATGTTAAGGTCGTCCTTTGGAAAGTCTGTTCCAGGTCATATTCATACAGACTTTAATAAGAAAAGCCACCTTCTAAAATGAAAATGGATTAAAATCATGTCACTTTTTCACCTGTATATACTATATTTCCACAGATTTTCACAGAAAATAACTCATTCAAATTTCAATTTAGCATTTCAATGTTTTGCTTCATGTGTTTAGCAAATTTAGAATGTCCATAGATTCTTTTGATTAAACCAGTTATCCCCCAAATATGGAGTGTGGCTTCCCACGTGGTGGAATAATCTTTTTTTTAAACGGTCACACATGACGATGACACGTAATGTTCTCATCCGTTGCTGATGCACTTGTTTTACCATAGTGTTCAAGTGCTTTCGCTGTTGGGATGATCCCTGGAGGTTTTTTTGCCAGGGTAAGCCAACAACAAATCGGTTAGAATGTCCATACATTCTTATGGTTAAATCAATATCATGTTCTTGACTCAAGATAAGTACCTTGTTATATATATATTTAAATTTACAAGTGTAGAAATAAAGCTCACACAGTACTTGCACTCACAGATTCAGGCTTTTGAGTCATGTCTTGATTTCATTTTTTTATTTTTTCCCCAGAAACATATGCAGAAGATCTTCTCGAGGTTCATGAACAAGAACTACGAAAAATGCATGAATACTACAAAGAACATGAAGCTGTTCTCAGTCTGATAGCAAAACGTGAACAGTTATGGAATGAAATGCTGGAGTTTGAGGTAATTCACTGATTACATTACCGGAACTTTCTTGTTGTTTAGTTTACTGTAAAAAAAAGAACCAGAAGTTATGGACTTTTCATTTGTAGTGTATGTTTGGGACAGTTTTCTAGGTATGAAATAATGATTTCATCTGTTTGTGAATTAGCCATCCTATCTACCGTAATTTACGGACTGTAAGGCGCACCTGATTATAAATCGAACCCCTCAAATTTAGCACAAAAGTCAGATTTTGTTACTCTATTTTCTTACTGTTATCAGTCACATTATAAGGCGCAGGGGTCTCAGTTTTAGTCTGGGGAAAAAGTATCGCCTTATAGTCCGTAATGTACGGTTAATCAAATCAAACTGCTGGTGGTGGATCAGGATGAAATATATCACCATTTATAATCATACATTTTTGATTTTAGCTTTCAGGCTTTGAACTGGAGTTGATATCAAAGTTATTGTTTACAGGCATGAGCTTTTTCAGCCTTTTTGATAGTCCCAGGGGTCATTTTTTAGATTGAAATAAAGAGACCAAATAGGTATAGGATTTTTATGAGTGAATGCTGAATGAACTAAATATATCATCAATCAGTTCTATTTCTAATGATGTTTTTATGGCTTAGATTTGTCGTTAGCAAGCTTCAGCTGCAGAGGTTTCAGCCCTTGCTTTTCAGCCTAAGTTTCTCAGATAGTCAATCTCATGCCTGTTTTAACATTTATTTAATTATGCCAATGGACGGATGAGTTAAGACTGTTTGACTGTTAAGTTGCGGAGTTGTTTTCTATGCAAACAATCTTATAAGTCCACTGCAGTGTAAAGGTGAAAGATTCGTTATAAAGGAAGATGAAAAGGTAGATAGTATGTGGACAGGACTAAATTCGTTTTCCTTTAAGCTGTGTCCAAGATTAATAAAGCTCTGTCAAGCGCACTGCTTGTGAAGTTCTTCTTCTTTGTTCGCTCAGACAGTTTCCTGTCACATGAGCGTAGATGCGTCATGCTGCCGTTATGCGCCTAACTAAAGAAATAGTTAGGCCCAGCCTGTTCGACTTCGGCTGAAGAAATCTTTGTAAGAATTTATAGAAAAAAAGGCAGGAGAATGGACCAGTAAGATAGAAAGATAGCAGATGACAGTAAGCAAAGGGAAAAGGCAGAGTCAAAGAGAGTGACAGATTAGAGGAAGTTACAAGCACAGAACTTCCAGAAGGTGGGGGAACTATTTGTACGAAAGACCCCCCGGTATCCCCATGGGGGGGGGGGGGGGGCTTGTGAAGTCATTTGATAACAATAAATTGGGGGACTGTTTACATTAATTTTTTTTATACCCATATGGGAAAACTACGAAAAGCTCAACAGTTGCAGTCAGTGAAGTATTTAGTCTTATGCTAGATGTGCCCATTCATACTCAGTACGTGTGTTCCAGATGTACATCTTTGTTCTTTTCAGTCTGCAAGCATTACCATGTTGTGTTGAAAATGTACAGAAAAAAGCAAGCGATCCCAATCGGTTCTTCAATGACCGGGGAGGCAAGCTGCTTAGAGAGGAAAAGGCGCGCAAAAAGCTGATGAAAGATTTACCCAAGGTCTGTTCTGTGCCCTATGTATGATAGGTGCATGCTTTTCTTTCCTATCATGATAGGTGCATGTTTCCCTTCCTCACCTTTTAATGACTTAGACAAAAGTATGTAATTATCCTTGTTACAGACCTGCCTACCCATACAATTTTTCTCCGTATTTTGTACACGATTTTGAGCCCCAGTACTGCAGTACTGTAAATGGAAAATTAATAAGGCAAAATTTTGAACTTAAGGTCTTCTAAGATCGATCAAAATCGAGTGTTTTTCGCCATTTTGCATGGCGGTTTAATGTTCTGTAATGTTCCGTTTTGGGGTCTCCTTGCAAAATACGGAATTTTGAGAAAAAGTACGGAATTTTATTTCGTGGAGTACCTAAAAAAGAAATTGGGGGTAGGCAGGTCTGTTGTTATAAAAAAATCAATATAGAAACATCAATTACCTAGACAAAAGTATGTCATTATCCTTGTTATCAATATGATTTTTCCATTTTTCTAAAAACAATTGCTTGCAGGACAGTAACAGTTGTGATATTAATAGACATATCTTTTTCTCATTATCCTATTAGTATTAGATTTCCACTACTTTGTCTCCTCCTTCCTTATCTTTATGTATCCTAAGCAAAGAAACAAAACGGCCCAAGACACTTATATTAAGAGGCCTTACTATGATTACAGTAGGCTTATCCACACTATCACGCACACACAGGCACATGAACAGAAACACACACACACACACTGCGAATGCACACGCATACACAGACACAACTCACACACACAGAGAGGTACACACATGCAAAGACAAACACGCACACAAATGCGCATGCGCACATACACACACACACACACACACACACCACAAAAGAAAAAAAAAAAGTATACATGAGAATGAAAGATGCATGCATGCACACCACAAACACACACACACACCACAAATTAAAAAGATTTTTGAAAGTTTTTAGAATTAATATTTATTTTATTTCTGTGTGTTTAGTTTTCCTGAGCTAGCTTATTGACTTACAGCGCTGTTGTGATTTTCAGGTAGAGGATGAGGTACGGCAGCAGATTGAACGCTGGGAGAGGGAGCAGGACAAAACGTTTCTGGTGGAAGGGGTGCCTTTTGTCCAGTACACTGAGCGCCAGTGGACCCTCTTCAAGGAACAGAAGGAGCAGGAAAAGCAAGAGAGGGTAACTAACACAGGCCCAGGGATTATTCTTAGCACCGGTCATCAGTCATTGACTAATAACATTTTGAAATGACCTATTGTTTTTTGCAGGCTAGAGGTCATATGACTTATTATGTTTACTTCATGTCTATTAGCAACTTTAAGGATTTTGATGTGCACTGCAACTGATTCGATAGTGATCAGACTGACTTAGGTCAAACAATAGACTGTAAAAAATAATTGCCCTGCTATTACTTTACATTGTATAGTACTGTACTAGCTTTTCTCTTGCCAAAAAAATTAATATAACAAAATAAAAACTTTTCTCATGTCAATTCTTTGAACATGCAGTCTGTGAAACTATGTGATTGATTGCAACAGAGTGTTTCTATAAGACGGTTTTTGTTATGCTCAAGTTGTATTTCCTTTCTTCTTTTTTTTTTTACATTATCATTATGACATCGTTTTATGAAAATGACCTATTATTTTTTCTTCGAACTGGTCAAATGACCTGTAATGTCCTCTAACAAGATTGATCCCTTCAGGTCTGATGTAAATGATGCTTAAGGTCAGGGTAGATAAATCAGTTTCTCGTCTGTATTTTTATCATTTCCAGCGTGCAATATTGAAGTACCGTATTTTTCGGATCATTACGCGCTGCTGTGTATAAGGCGAATAGGGCAATTTTCAAGAAAAATCTGAAAAAAATAAAGCAAAAGGCGCCCTCGTTTATAAGGTGAGCACCTCACAAAAGAAAGTCAAACTTTGAAGCCCGTACGCGTCCTGTAAACGCTTACCGACCGCCATTACTGCTGTCATAAACGAGAGTTGGCTCCCCTTTCAAATAATTGAACTTCCATTTGTGCTGCTTCCTGTTGATGTGTTTGCGAAAACTGATAGAATTATGGCATCTTCTATAACTATGCTTTTTACATGCAATGAAGGGTTATGGCATCTGTTGGACGGTATCTCGGACGATAATAGGGATTTTGAAGCATTTTAACGTATTCATCGTATTGGCGACTCATGACCACTTTCGTTGTCCGACTCACAGTAGACTGAACTGAAGACGGCAATTGTTGCCTCTCTCATGATTCAGGGGTCGCGCTAGTGGTTTTGAAAACGCGTTTTGCTTACGCGACGTTGGCAAAAAAATGCGTAAGGGAAGCAGAAAATCGTGTCAAAGAACAAAATCATAAATCTAAGCTAAAAACAATGAAAACAAGAAAGCAACAAAAACATGCATTTTTCTTCACTAACCAGTCATTTTTTAAAGACACAAGTCTGGCAATTGTGCAACAACGCGCTCATTTCGCGCCAAACGCTTCATTTACGTCACAGTTAATTGACTGGAATCTGGATATCCAGTGGCCAAGCACCATGAAAGGAAGCAAAGGCTGGAAGGGGGTGGGGGTGGAATCAGACAATGCGCTTACAGTGATTTTCCCGCCACACTGCACTGCGCCTACACGGCAGTACTGGACGGAATCTGGATAACTAATGAAAGAGAAAGGATGGGATACTTAGGCCTACCTCCTCACAAAGCAGTGGCACTTTTCTATTGTCTGTTCCAATGTTTGGTTTAGCAGAACCACTATGCGTGTAGGGACCGTAGGACTTCTAAAATCTGATTCACCATCTAGACTCAGATGCGATTTTGAGCGGACGTCATTTTGCGTACAGGTTACGCGTAAACGCCGTAAAAATGCATCAGCGATTTTTAAAACGTGTCAAATACGCAAGAAACATGCGTTAGCGCGACCCCTGATGATTTTGTTCACTAATAGGGCGCACTCGTTTATTAGGTGCATAGGTCGAAATTGGAGAAAACAATGTCGCCTTATAACCCGAAAATTGCGGTATTTTAATTTTTGTACATTCAAAGCAAATCAACAGAATCACAGATGATTGAAATACTTTTTGAACAATCTACACAAATTATAACTATCAAGGAAAACATTCTGAAAACCTGTACATTGCACAGTGTAGGCTGCTTAGTAAATTGAAACTGACAAAAAACAAACTCAATTTTCAGTCGTTTGTGGCTGATTTGTTTTAAACTGTTTTTGAAGATCAGAATTAATGTGAAAAAAGTGACATGTGATTTTTATGTTACTGTTTTCAGCAAAAGAACAAGGCTAAACAAATGGAAGAAGAAATGATTTTTGGCAGCAAGCCTACCACTCCGGCCAAGAGGCGTTTCATGAACACCCCCACCAGAACGCCGCTTAAAATGCGCAAGGTATGTTACGAACAAAACCGTGAACAATGTGGACTCCACTGAATCATCTTGACCAAAAAATACTCATTGCTTTGGAATGCCTTTGTTGAATATTAAGCCCGTGTTGTGTTAATACCAGATAGGAAGAAACAAATGTCTGTTCATGCTTTTGTGATATTCAGGTAATCGACTAAAGCAAAATATTGCATCTTTTTTCCTTCCTTTTTCTTTTATTTCAGTACATTACCTTGTGATAAGTTTGCTTCTATGTCATTTATTTGCATGCATGAGAGTATTATTGAATTGGAATGTTGAAATAGTGAATGCGCAAGCACCTTGTTATGCTAGATTTGGTACGAGGTGTACAGCTCTTTGTGTAGTGCTTGTAGTCAATGTATATCAGAGCACCTTATAAAGGATTGCTTTTTATAGATCAGTTATGCATTGGCCTATTGTTTCAAGTTTCATTTGTTTATTGGGTTGTCTTGTGACACAACTACTTTAGGGCTTGGGACTGGGAGAAAGATCAGTGTCTATGCTCAAGGTGAGACTTTTTTTTAATAAAAAAAACACCCCAAACTTCTGTGAGTTTACAAGATTGGATGTTTCATATGATTAACTGATTCACACAGTGCACAATTGTGATGCATATTCACTAACACAATGTTTATTGTTTTTGCTTGATTTTTTGGATTGGTATATTTTAAATGTAAAATTACATTGTTTATACCCTTAGGAAGACTGATTAAAGAAAATGCTTTGTTCCAGCAGCTTTAACCCTTTCACCGCCAATGTCCACATTTTAGCACCACAGTGATTTAACACCTATGTCACGAAAAGGCCTCAAACCAGGGCCTGTTATCCAAAGACCCTATTTTCTTAATTTGGGGGGGGGGGTGTAAGGACAGGCCTTACTTTATAAATGTCATAGAAGAATCTCCACTATTGCAGGTGATTTTTTTTCTCTACCCAGTTTAGCGGAATTGTCTTGCTGAAAAATGGCTGGCGGCGAAAGAGTTAATGACGAGCAAGAGGCTAAGGACTCTCATTGATTCTTCTCTAGTCTAGTCTCTTGTTAACCAGCTACATTTTAGTGCAGTGCATAACACTTTGTCATCAGGATTCCACCCTTTAGGTCACAGGTGGAATACTATTGTTTTTGTAAAAGTTTTTGACATTTTTGTAACCTTTTTTTCTACCGATTTTGATCAAATTTTAATTTGTTTTATTTCATTTCAGCTTCACTATCTTGTAAAACTTACATCCCAACTGAACCATGAAAGGACAAATTGGAGATACATCTCCATCCTCTTTTTGACATGCTGAAGCTAAACGCACAGTGATTTAATCAATTAATAGTCAGTTTCCAACATACAGCTTGCAAATAATGAAGTATGACTTTCCTCCTCTCATTTTTCACTCGTTCTCTTGTTCTTCATAAAATGTGCATTGATCGGCATGTTCTTATTTCAAAATAGTAACAACAGAAAGTTGTAGGAAGGGTTGTCTCTTTCAGTCTTTGGAATGTTTTTTAAGGGAATGGAAATGATTTGAATGATCAGTATGATTTATATCGTTTAATTCTTTTTGTGGGTTTTAGATCTTTTTATTCTAACTCTTAACTCATTCAGGTAAGTTGTATGTTCATGTTTACTACCTTATATGACTTGCTTTATTGCTTTAATCAAAACGGTTTAACTAATCCCATCACCAGCGCACTTTGTTCATCCCCCTTCACCATCCATGGCTTTGTTTTGCATGTGTTGCTGGTTCCCTCAGATGAACGAAACCCCTCGAACACCATCGTCTGTTAGCCACATCCAACATTCCTCTGTGTTCCACTCCCCTGTGGGCAGGCCACCTCTGTCCACTTCCAAGGTGAGACACCTCACACCTTGCTGACTGCTTCAAAACATCCTGCTGGCCTACCATGCGCTTTGCGATGAGGACTTGTAGCCATATAGCCCTTGCTGTTCTGAAAATTATTGTCCAATTTTAGTTAAAAGTCAAAATGTAATTTATTGTGGGAAAATCAGTATGAAGTAGTGATGGTAAATCATGATGGGGAGGATCATCCAGTACGACAGTGCAGCAGATGCAAGCCAACACAACTTTATGAGGAACTTGTAAAAGTAATGAGGTCTTGAATAAAACTTGTTTAAAGTGCTGCCCTGATCTTTTGTCAGTATCATATTGTTATCTTCTTTGATTGCTCACACAGGGACACCAGTGCCACAAATGAAGGCTGCCATACTGTTTGGTTGTGACTTCTTACATACGAGTATCATAAATCTTTACACCAGTAGTTGCCTGCCTACTTTAAAAGATTTCAGCAAAAATATTCAGAGTGAGAACTCTTTAGATTTCAGGGATTGCTTTTTTTTTTTTTTTTTTTTTTTTTTTTTTTTCTAAAGTCAGTAGGAGGCATACAATCCATTTCAGGTTGGGAGATATGTTAGTACTCAGGACTTGGTTTGAAAAAAGAAAAGAAAAAAGGACTTGGTTTTAAATTTCAGTGCTGACACTTGCTTGGCAATCAATATATCCAGCTGCTTTCTTTGATGAAAATCTGTTTAACGTCCTCCGGTCTGGAACAGACACATATGGGACATTAGTAAATATAAAGATGGTGGGGTTGGGAACGATCCTGGAAGCAATGCCCAGAGGCAGTGCAACACCAGTAAAGTCCCGAATTTTTAACAATACAAATGTATACAGCTGCTTACTTCCTCATCCTATCTCAGTTTTATTTGACCAATTTAAGCATAGATTGTCAACGTGTTGTTTGTGTATGTTGCATCCTTCTTTTTTCTTCTTCATGCCTATTTTCTTTTTTGGTTGTTCATTCCTTTTGAAGTTTGAATTTACTAACAAGTAAGGTAACACATTTTTCTAAATCAGATAAAATTCACAAGTTCATTCATTTGTCTTTGAATTTCGATGGCATGAGAATGAAATTAGGATGATGAAGGAAATGTGACATAGAGTGGAAGTGGAATTTTACGTAGGTGGTGGGAACATAATTGTGACATTGACTAGAATGGCTTTGGGGGAGGAGTCTAAGTGACCTAACTGTAAGTGGAAAGGAATTGGATGGGTGAGGGAATGTGTCATTAGTCTAATGACACATTCCCTCACCCATCCAATTCCTTTCCACTTACAGTTAGGTCACTTAGACTCCTCCCCCAAAGCCATTCTAGTCAATGTCACAATTATGTTCCCACCACCTACGTAAAATTCCACTTCCACTCTATGTCACATTTCCTTCATCATCCTAATTTCATTCTCATGCCATCGAAATTCAAAGACAAATGAATGAACTTGTGAATTTTATCTGATTTAGAAAAATGTGTTACCTTACTTGTTAGTAAATTCAAACTTCAAAAGGAATGAACAACCAAAAAAGAAAATAGGCATGAAGAAGAAAAAAGAAGGATGCAACATACACAAACAACACGTTGACAATCTATGCTTAAATTGGTCAAATAAAACTGAGATAGGATGAGGAAGTAAGCAGCTGTATACATTTGTATTGTTAAAAATTCGGGACTTTACTGGTGTTGCACTGCCTCCGGGCATTGCCTCCAGGATCGTTCCCACCATCTTTATATTATACTAATGTCCCATATGTGTCTGTTCCAGACCGGAGGACGTTAAACAGATTTTCATCAAAGAAAGCAGCTGGATATATTGATTGCCAAGCAAGTGTCAGCACTGAAATTTAAAACCAAGTCCTTTTTTCTTTTCTTTTTTCAAACCAAGTCCTGAGTACTAACATATCTCCCAACCTGAAATGGATTGTATGCCTCCTACTGACTTTAAAAAAAAAAAAAAAAAAAAAAAAAAAAAGCAATCCCTGAAATCTAAAGAGTTCTCACTCTGAATATTTT
Source organism: Phymorhynchus buccinoides (assembly GCA_017654935.2). NCBI lineage: Eukaryota > Metazoa > Mollusca > Gastropoda > Neogastropoda > Raphitomidae > Phymorhynchus > Phymorhynchus buccinoides. The sequence continues at coordinate 41,482,699 of CM065683.1, read as the reverse complement.
TGCTGAAATCTTTTAAAGTAGGCAGGCAACTACTGGTGTAAAGATTTATGATACTCGTATGTAAGAAGTCACAACCAAACAGTATGGCAGCCTTCATTTGTGGCACTGGTGTCCCTGTGTGAGCAATCAAAGAAGATAACAATATGATACTGACAAAAGATCAGGGCAGCACTTTAAACAAGTTTTATTCAAGACCTCATTACTTTTACAAGTTCCTCATAAAGTTGTGTTGGCTTGCATCTGCTGCACTGTCGTACTGGATGATCCTCCCCATCATGATTTACCATCACTACTTCATACTGATTTTCCCACAATAAATTACATTTTGACTTTTAACTAAAATTGGACAATAATTTTCAGAACAGCAAGGGCTATATGGCTACAAGTCCTCATCGCAAAGCGCATGGTAGGCCAGCAGGATGTTTTGAAGCAGTCAGCAAGGTGTGAGGTGTCTCACCTTGGAAGTGGACAGAGGTGGCCTGCCCACAGGGGAGTGGAACACAGAGGAATGTTGGATGTGGCTAACAGACGATGGTGTTCGAGGGGTTTCGTTCATCTGAGGGAACCAGCAACACATGCAAAACAAAGCCATGGATGGTGAAGGGGGATGAACAAAGTGCGCTGGTGATGGGATTAGTTAAACCGTTTTGATTAAAGCAATAAAGCAAGTCATATAAGGTAGTAAACATGAACATACAACTTACCTGAATGAGTTAAGAGTTAGAATAAAAAGATCTAAAACCCACAAAAAGAATTAAACGATATAAATCATACTGATCATTCAAATCATTTCCATTCCCTTAAAAAACATTCCAAAGACTGAAAGAGACAACCCTTCCTACAACTTTCTGTTGTTACTATTTTGAAATAAGAACATGCCGATCAATGCACATTTTATGAAGAACAAGAGAACGAGTGAAAAATGAGAGGAGGAAAGTCATACTTCATTATTTGCAAGCTGTATGTTGGAAACTGACTATTAATTGATTAAATCACTGTGCGTTTAGCTTCAGCATGTCAAAAAGAGGATGGAGATGTATCTCCAATTTGTCCTTTCATGGTTCAGTTGGGATGTAAGTTTTACAAGATAGTGAAGCTGAAATGAAATAAAACAAATTAAAATTTGATCAAAATCGGTAGAAAAAAAGGTTACAAAAATGTCAAAAACTTTTACAAAAACAATAGTATTCCACCTGTGACCTAAAGGGTGGAATCCTGATGACAAAGTGTTATGCACTGCACTAAAATGTAGCTGGTTAACAAGAGACTAGACTAGAGAAGAATCAATGAGAGTCCTTAGCCTCTTGCTCGTCATTAACTCTTTCGCCGCCAGCCATTTTTCAGCAAGACAATTCCGCTAAACTGGGTAGAGAAAAAAAATCACCTGCAATAGTGGAGATTCTTCTATGACATTTATAAAGTAAGGCCTGTCCTTACCTCCCAAAATTAAGAAAAAAGGTGTCTTTGGATAACAGACCCTGTTTTGAGGCCTTTTCGTGACATAGGTGTTTTAATCATTGTGGTGCTAAAATGTGACATTGGCGGTGAAAGGGTTAAAGCTGCTGGAACAAAGCATTTTCTTTAATCAGTCTTCCTAAGGGTATAAACAATGTAATTTTACATTTAAAATATACCAATCCAAAAAATCAAGCAAAAACAATAAACATTGTGTTAGTGAATATGCATCACAATTGTGCACTGTGTGAATCAGTTAATCATATGAAACATCCAATCTTGTAAACTCACAGAAGTTTGGGGTGTTTTTTTTATTAAAAAAAAGTCTCACCTTGAGCATAGACACTGATCTTTCTCCCAGTCCCAAGCCCTAAAGTAGTTGTGTCACAAGACAACCCAATAAACAAATGAAACTTGAAACAATAGGCCAATGCATAACTGATCTATAAAAAGCAATCCTTTATAAGGTGCTCTGATATACATTGACTACAAGCACTACACAAAGAGCTGTACACCTCGTACCAAATCTAGCATAACAAGGTGCTTGCGCATTCACTATTTCAACATTCCAATTCAATAATACTCTCATGCATGCAAATAAATGACATAGAAGCAAACTTATCACAAGGTAATGTACTGAAATAAAAGAAAAAGGAAGGAAAAAAGATGCAATATTTTGCTTTAGTCGATTACCTGAATATCACAAAAGCATGAACAGACATTTGTTTCTTCCTATCTGGTATTAACACAACACGGGCTTAATATTCAACAAAGGCATTCCAAAGCAATGAGTATTTTTTGGTCAAGATGATTCAGTGGAGTCCACATTGTTCACGGTTTTGTTCGTAACATACCTTGCGCATTTTAAGCGGCGTTCTGGTGGGGGTGTTCATGAAACGCCTCTTGGCCGGAGTGGTAGGCTTGCTGCCAAAAATCATTTCTTCTTCCATTTGTTTAGCCTTGTTCTTTTGCTGAAAACAGTAACATAAAAATCACATGTCACTTTTTTCACATTAATTCTGATCTTCAAAAACAGTTTAAAACAAATCAGCCACAAACGACTGAAAATTGAGTTTGTTTTTTGTCAGTTTCAATTTACTAAGCAGCCTACACTGTGCAATGTACAGGTTTTCAGAATGTTTTCCTTGATAGTTATAATTTGTGTAGATTGTTCAAAAAGTATTTCAATCATCTGTGATTCTGTTGATTTGCTTTGAATGTACAAAAATTAAAATACCGCAATTTTCGGGTTATAAGGCGATATATTTTTTTTTCCATTTTCAACCTATGCACCTAATAAACGAGTGCGCCCTATTAGTGAACAAAATCATCAGGGGTCGCGCTAACGCATGTTTCTTGCGTATTTGACACGTTTTAAAAATCGCTGATGCATTTTTACGGCGTTTACGCGTAACCTGTACGCAAAATGACGTCCGCTCAAAATCGCATCTGAGTCTAGATGGTGAATCAGATTTTAGAAGTCCTACGGCCCTACACGCATAGTGGTTCTGCTAAACCAAACATTGGAACAGACAATAGAAAAGTGCCACTGCTTTGTGAGGAGGTAGGCCTAAGTATCACATCCTTTCTCTTTCATTAGTTATCCAGATTTTGTCCAGTACTGCTGTGACGTAGGCAGTGGCGGGAAAATCACTGTAAGCGCATTGTCTGATTCCACCCCCCACCCCCATCCAGCCTTTGCTTCCTTTCATGGTGCTTGGCCACTGGATATCCAGATTCCAGTCAATTAAGTGTGATGCAAATGAAGCGTTTGGCGCGAAATGAGCGCGTTGTTGCACAATTGCCAGACTTGTCTTTGAAAATGACTGGTTAGTGAATAAAAATGCATGTTTTTGTTGCTTTCTTGTTTTCATTGTTTTTAGCTTAGATTTATGATTTTGTTCTTTGACACGATTTTTTGCTTCCCTTACGCATTTTTTTGCCAACGTCGCGTAAGCAAAACGCGTTTTCAAAACCACTAGCGCGACCCCTGAATCATGAGAGAGGCAACAATTGCCGTCTTCAGTTCAGTCTACTGTGAGTCGGACAACGAAAGTGGTCATGAGTCGCCAATACAACGAATACTCACGTTAAAATGCTTCAAAATCCCTATTATCGTCCGAGATACCGTCTAAACAGATGCCATAACCCTTCATTGCATGTAAAAAGCATAGTTATAAAATGCCATAATTCTATCAGTTTTCGCAAACACATCAACAGGAAGCAGCACAAACGGAAGTTCAATTATTTGAAAGGGGAGCCAACTCTCGTTTATGACAGCAGTAATGGCGGTCGGTAAGCGTTTACAGGACGCGTACAGGCTTCAAAGTTTGACTTTCTTTTGTGAGGTGCTCACCTTATAAACGAGGGCGCCTTTTGCTATATTTTTTTCAGATTTTTCTTGAAAATTGCCCTATTCGCCTTATACACAGCAGCGCGTAATGATCCGAAAAATACGGTACTTCAATATTGCACGCTGGAAATGATAAAAATACAGACGAGAAACTGATTTATCTACCCTGACCTTAAGCATCATTTACATCAGACCTGAAGGGATCAATCTTGTTAGAGGACATTACAGGTCATTTGACCAGTTCGAAGAAAAAATAATAGGTCATTTTCATAAAACGATGTCATAATCATAATGTAAAAAAAAAAAGAAGAAAGGAAATACAACTTGAGCATAACAAAAACCGTTTTCTAGAACACTCTGTTGCAATCAATCACATAGTTTCACAGACTGCATGTTCAAAGAATTGACATGAGAAAAGTTTTTATTTTGTTATATTAATTTTTTTGGCAAGAGAAAAGCTAGTACAGTACTATACAATGTAAAGTAATAGCAGGGCAATTATTTTTTACAGTCTATTGTTTCACCTAAGTCAATCTGATCACTATGGAATCAGTTGCAGCGCACATCAAAATCCTTAAAGTTGCTAATAGACATGAAGTAAACATAATAAGTCATATGACCTCTTGCCTGCAAAAACAATAGGTCATTTCAAAATGTTATTAGTCAATGACTGATGACCGGTGCTAAGAATAATCCCTGGGCCTGTGTTAGTTACCCTCTCTTGCTTTTCCTGCTCCTTCTGTTCCTTGAAGAGGGTCCACTGGCGCTCAGTGTACTGGACAAAAGGCACCCCTTCCACCAGAAACGTTTTGTCCTGCTCCCTCTCCCAGCGTTCAATCTGCTGCCGTACCTCATCCTCTACCTGAAAATCACAACAGCGCTGTAAGTCAATAAGCTAGCTCAGGAAAACTAAACACACAGAAATAAAATAAATATTAATTCTAAAAACTTTCAAAAATCTTTTTAATTTGTGGTGTGTGTGTGTGTTTGTGGTGTGCATGCATGCATCTTTCATTCTCATGTATATTTTTTTCTTTTTGTGGTGTGTGTGTGTGTGTGTGTGTATGTGCGCATGCGCATTTGTGTGCGTGTTTGTCTTTGCATGTGTGTACCTCTCTGTGTGTGTGAGTTGTGTCTGTGTATGCGTGTGCATTCGCAGTGTGTGTGTGTGTGTGTTTCTGTTCATGTGCCTGTGTGTGCGTGATAGTGTGGATAAGCCTACTGTAATCATAGTAAGGCCTCTTAATATAAGTGTCTTGGGCCGTTTTGTTTCTTTGCTTAGGATACATAAAGATAAGGAAGGAGGAGACAAAGTAGTGGAAATCTAATACTAATAGGATAATGAGAAAAAGATATGTCTATTAATATCACAACTGTTACTGTCCTGCAAGCAATTGTTTTTAGAAAAATGGAAAAATCATATTGATAACAAGGATAATGACATACTTTTGTCTAGGTAATTGATGTTTCTATATTGATTTTTTTATAACAACAGACCTGCCTACCCCCAATTTCTTTTTTAGGTACTCCACGAAATAAAATTCCGTACTTTTTCTCAAAATTCCGTATTTTGCAAGGAGACCCAAAAACGGAACATTACAGAACATTAAACCGCCATGCGAAATGACGAAAAACACTCGATTTTGATCGATCTTAGAAGACCTTAAGTTCAAAATTTTGCCTTATTAATTTTCCATTTACCATACTGCAGTACTGGGGCTCAAAATCGTGTACAAAATACGGAAAAATTGTATGGGTAGGCAGGTCTGTAACAAGGATAATTACATACTTTTGTCTAAGTCATTAAAAGGTGAGGAAGGGAAACATGCACCTATCATGATAGGAAAGAAAAGCATGCACCTATCATACATAGGGCACAGAACAGACCTTGGGTAAATCTTTCATCAGCTTTTTGCGCGCCTTTTCCTCTCTAAGCAGCTTGCCTCCCCGGTCATTGAAGAACCGATTGGGATCGCTTGCTTTTTTCTGTACATTTTCAACACAACATGGTAATGCTTGCAGACTGAAAAGAACAAAGATGTACATCTGGAACACACGTACTGAGTATGAATGGGCACATCTAGCATAAGACTAAATACTTCACTGACTGCAACTGTTGAGCTTTTCGTAGTTTTCCCATATGGGTATAAAAAAAATTAATGTAAACAGTCCCCCAATTTATTGTTATCAAATGACTTCACAAGCCCCCCCCCCCCCCCCCATGGGGATACCGGGGGTCTTTCGTACAAATAGTTCCCCCACCTTCTGGAAGTTCTGTGCTTGTAACTTCCTCTAATCTGTCACTCTCTTTGACTCTGCCTTTTCCCTTTGCTTACTGTCATCTGCTATCAGTCTATCTTATTGGTCCATTCTCCTGCCTTTTTTCTATAAATTCTTACAAAGATTTCTTCAGCCGAAGTCGGAACATGCTGGGCCTAACTATTTCTTAGTTAGGCGCATAACGGCAGCATGACGCATCTACGCTCATGTGACAGGAAACTGTCTGAGCGAACAAAGAAGAAGAACTTCACAAGCAGTGCGCTTGACAGAGCTTTATTAATCTTGGACACAGCTTAAAGGAAAACGAATTTAGTCCTGTCCACATACTATCTACCTTTTCATCTTCCTTTATAACGAATCTTTCACCTTTACACTGCAGTGGACTTATAAGATTGTTTGCATAGAAAACAACTCCGCAACTTAACAGTCAAACAGTCTTAACTCATCCGTCCATTGGCATAATTAAATAAATGTTAAAACAGGCATGAGATTGACTATCTGAGAAACTTAGGCTGAAAAGCAAGGGCTGAAACCTCTGCAGCTGAAGCTTGCTAACGACAAATCTAAGCCATAAAAACATCATTAGAAATAGAACTGATTGATGATATATTTAGTTCATTCAGCATTCACTCATAAAAATCCTATACCTATTTGGTCTCTTTATTTCAATCTAAAAAATGACCCCTGGGACTATCAAAAAGGCTGAAAAAGCTCATGCCTGTAAACAATAACTTTGATATCAACTCCAGTTCAAAGCCTGAAAGCTAAAATCAAAAATGTATGATTATAAATGGTGATATATTTCATCCTGATCCACCACCAGCAGTTTGATTTGATTAACCGTACATTACGGACTATAAGGCGATACTTTTTCCCCAGACTAAAACTGAGACCCCTGCGCCTTATAATGTGACTGATAATAACAGTAAGAAAATAGAGTAACAAAATCTGACTTTTGTGCTAAATTTGAGGGGTTCGATTTATAATCAGGTGCGCCTTACAGTCCGTAAATTACGGTAGATAGGATGGCTAATTCACAAACAGATGAAATCATTATTTCATACCTAGAAAACTGTCCCAAACATACACTACAAATGAAAAGTCCATAACTTCTGGTTCTTTTTTTTACAGTAAACTAAACAACAAGAAAGTTCCGGTAATGTAATCAGTGAATTACCTCAAACTCCAGCATTTCATTCCATAACTGTTCACGTTTTGCTATCAGACTGAGAACAGCTTCATGTTCTTTGTAGTATTCATGCATTTTTCGTAGTTCTTGTTCATGAACCTCGAGAAGATCTTCTGCATATGTTTCTGGGGAAAAAATAAAAAAATGAAATCAAGACATGACTCAAAAGCCTGAATCTGTGAGTGCAAGTACTGTGTGAGCTTTATTTCTACACTTGTAAATTTAAATATATATATAACAAGGTACTTATCTTGAGTCAAGAACATGATATTGATTTAACCATAAGAATGTATGGACATTCTAACCGATTTGTTGTTGGCTTACCCTGGCAAAAAAACCTCCAGGGATCATCCCAACAGCGAAAGCACTTGAACAATATGGTACAAGTGCATCAGCAACGGATGAGAACATTACGTGTCATCGTCATGTGTGACCGTTTAAAAAAAAGATTATTCCACCACGTGGGAAGCCACACTCCATATTTGGGGGATAACTGGTTTAATCAAAAGAATCTATGGACATTCTAAATTTGCTAAACACATGAAGCAAAACATTGAAATGCTAAATTGAAATTTGAATGAGTTATTTTCTGTGAAAATCTGTGGAAATATAGTATATACAGGTGAAAAAGTGACATGATTTTAATCCATTTTCATTTTAGAAGGTGGCTTTTCTTATTAAAGTCTGTATGAATATGACCTGGAACAGACTTTCCAAAGGACGACCTTAACATCGTGGCGCTTACCATCCAGGTAGGGCAGGAACGAGTCGCGCTGCTCCTTGCTGAAGTAGCACCGGTTCCAGCAGTCCACCAGCTCCTTGCGAGCGCCTTCAATGAAGCGCTGCAGGTTCTGGTACTTGAGCTGTTCACAGCGGAGGACCTCGTCCCGAAGGGCAGACAGCACGCTGTGCTTGTGGCCTGTGTGACTCGACTCAAACTGCGTCCTCTCAGACTGTTCCAGGTCCAGGCGGTCCCACAGAGCGTGAATACGTGTCCACAGATCGTCCACTTGCTGTTTTACTTCCCGATTCTTCCTTTCCAACTGCACACATTGGGAAAACAAAGGTGATAACTTGTGGGATATAGTGTTAAGATTCAGATAGATTTTCTGAGGCTAAAAGTAATAGAAATCTTCCAGGGTTCCCAGGTTTGGAACATGAAACGAAAAAAGGACCTTTAAAGGACTTATAAGGACCTCAATAAAGATTGTAAAAGGACCTTCGCCAACCTGATTGTATGACATGTTCATGATAGAATGCCTGAATGCCAATTGTTGACCAAGAGCACAATACCAACACGCATGGAATGAATCACTAAGTCTTGGTGCGGAAAGACTCACTCAGCTAGTAATGTCATACTGTCAGTTTTTTGGCGAGATTTTTTTTTAGATGTTAGTCAGTTTTTTTATCACTTTTTTATTAATAAAACAGGACTTAACAGTACCTTTAAAAAATTAAAAGGACCTCTTGATGAATTAAAAGGATCTACTTGCTGAAATAAACAGTGTTCCCGATTACGCAGATCTGTACGTAAATTACGTACAAAGTTTCAAGTTTGACGTATACATTTTTCAGTCAATACGTCATTGTGACGTAGTTTTTCTCTCAGCCGATTGCTTCCTCAAACGTGTTCGCTTGCGATCAGAATGTCGAAGCCATTTCAGCTTGCAGGAAACGATCAACAAAATATACTGGGCCTATTCTTTCACTACTATACCATGCTTGAAGCAGACGACAAAAACTATCATGAACCACAGAGTAATTTCCCTTTGTTTCTCGCCACCCATGCTGCTCGCACGTGCACTGCTGCCAAGCCTAGCCCGCTGCTTTGCTGGATTGCGAAAACTTCGCGTCGAAGTTTTAAGTGGTTTTTATTTTGACCCTCAAAAATTTTCAAATGACCCTTAAAATTTGGGGGCAAAGGGTCATGATGACCCTTAAAAACTTGGAAGCATGGGGAACACTGATAAAGCACTTAAACGGCCTGCTGACCAAAAAACAATTCACAAGGACTTAAAAGGCGCCTGGGAACCCTGCTTCCTATTTATGGGTGCAAGTTGCAAGTTGCAAAGCCATGAAGTTATATCAGAGGTTCCGCTAGCTTTTATTTTTATCCGTCCCGGTGATGGACGAGGTAAAAAAATTTCCATCCTGGGACCATTTTCACCCGTCCCCACTGAATAGTTGCCACGGATTAGAGCAGAAGCTCTGGTTTACATGCAAATGCACCCGCAAGACACGCACTGAGAGACGACAGCATTAAATCTCCACAGCATTAAAACTAAAGTCAGATTAACAATAACAACAAGCGTACAAGACTGACCGTGACGGATGCATCAAAACACAGATTGGTTTGTTAAGTTAGTTTTCAGTTTGCTTTCAACTGCCGAATGATGCCAAATGGTATACGGTACCGAATGGTGAATTCCGATCTTGGTCAAAACACAAAATATTTGCGCTGAATGATGAAAGCATTACACAGAGAACCAAGATAATTTAAGTAAAAACAGCACTAATTACATCATAACAACACACTTCCAGTTGTGTTAAAACGGCGCATCTAGGTGGTTACCGGTAAAAATTGCAGTGTGCCTAAAACACGAAACTGGAGACCACTCCTCCCCCCCTTAAAACCCAATGTAACCGAGTTTTTTTATTTATTATTTAATTGTCTCTCTTCAATCTAACCTTAATCTTGTCTCTCTCAGTGACTGTCGGTCTTTTTCGCCCGGTTTTAGGTTTCAGACACACCTGTGAAATCGTTCACTCGGCATAACCATACAGTGTTTTGATCATTCGGTATTTTTACCATTCGGCACCATTTCAATGCATATTATTACTGAGATTGGCTGATCAAAATCAACTAATTATTCATTTTGATAATCCAGCATAATGCATTGGTGTATTTGAGACCTTTTGCTTGAAAAACGTTCCTTTGTGGCCGTACACATTTAGACTTGGCCCTGTTCACATTTAGACTCAGGCACCCAAGTCACTTTAGACTGCGCACTTTAGACACGCTTTAAGCGCTGAAAATGAACAGCAGACGAGGCGTTATGGGTTAAACCAACGGGGGGAAAGGCTTCTAAAATGGTTGGACTCATTTCACCAATCATGAAAGCTCTTAGCTGAGCAGTAGAGAAGCTGATCTGGGGCACTAGATCGTTCCTGGCTGAAATGCTCTTCCCCGATTTTGTCCGTCCCGGTGACAGACAGCTTCATTTTTTTCAATCAAATACGGAGAATTTTCGGTTAACAGAAACTCTGTATATGTTTATTAACTCGCATCAGAAAGCTATATTATTTGGTAGATTGTTCTCCCTTGATCAGCTCTAGGTCATAGATAAGTATCATATACAGACTAAATTGGACAGATTAAAATTAATATTTTAAAAAAAAGAAGATTTTTGTTAGCACAGCAACAGCGATGCTGATTATGAATATTGAAAATCTGGCCAATTTAAATCTGATTGGTTATTAGTCACTTATCTTAAATCAGTAGTTGTTAGTGGCGACAAACTATATTGATCAAGTTGTACAGTTACCCTGCGACTAGTACAAGATTACCAAGAAAAGAAGACGTGACTGTTTTCACACCATTACTTCTTCTTAATTAATTGATTGATTGATATCACTATCTCATCAAGCAAAAAAGTACTAACAATACAGTATGCATAGCTGCCAACTTTTCCCAAACAAAATCCTGGAGGGGGGTGGGTTTGGGAGGGGGGATATAACCCCCTCTCAGAGCGTGGGTCAGGGGGCGCAGCCCCCTGAAGCTAAGAAACTTTTTTCTTTTAAATGTGAAAACTAGCCCTCAGGAGGCTCACTGAAGTCATTCTAAGTTAAAGTTTCATCTGAAAAGACGGTCTTCCACTTCTTCGTATTCTCCTTTGCCTTCAGCATCGTGGCGAGGTTACTTCAATGAGACAGGCCTAAAGACCGCCAAACAAAGGATTGCAGGAGGAAGTAGCCCCCACTTCTGACATGCGCAGTACGAACTCTGCTCTGCGAAGCTTCCTGAAACCCAGTTTCTGTTTTCGGGTTTCATAACACTCGTTTCTGAGGTCATCTAAGCTGGAAATTTCGAAATCCGGGAGTTTCACGTGAATTCCGTGAAGACCGGGAAAGATGACAAATTCTGGGAAGCTCCCGGATTTACCGGGAGGGTTGGCAGGTATGCACTATGTCAATGCAAAAACAAAAGAGAATGATCCTACATCCTGAAGCAGTGTCTTCAGCGACTCCATGTTGTCTGCGGACAGCTGAAAGGCATCGTCGTCCTCACAGATCAGGTCTCGTTCAAAGGAAGTGTCTGGATCATAGTCCATCTCATTGCACAAAGTCACAATCTTCCGTTTGGTCGACAGAAATTCACTGTAACGCTTTTCCTGTAAAGGAAGAAAAAAAGAAAATTAAAAACATTAACAGCATTTACAAAAACACCATCAAGGGCAGGCCACACGTCCACTAAAATCGCACGACTGTACGATACGATTCGATCACGTGGTCTCCAAGAACAAATGTGATTCGCACTTCAAGTCCATGTGATCGAATCGTATTGTACAGTCGTGCGATTTTAGTGGACATGTGGCTGGCCCTTCAGATAATTCTGTCTCCATTCATATGATTTTTTTTCATCATTCTCCTCAGTCCAATGAGGCTTTATACTGAAAATTATCTGCCCCTGTCTCGTGCACTGAGATGCATGCCGCAATGCGCCATCTACATAAGATTATCGTCCTTGCCTGTCATGAAGTAGTAGTATATAGTGACAGAAAATTCTCTGCCCCTGACTCATCACCAGGTGGCATGGTCAATCAAGTCAGTCCTAAAATAATTGACATTTCGTGTCATCAAGAAGTACTACATGTAGTATAAAGCCCCATTCAGATTTGACCTACCTGTACATTTTGATTTAATAGTAAAGGATCTTTACTGCCAAACTGCTGTTGCCATTTTTCATATATCCCTATTTAATTTGTCAGAGTTAAATGTTAAATTCATTCAATTCCTCTGCTATGAAAGATGAGCATGAAGTAGTATGCTATACCTACAGAAGTGGAAGATGCCAATCAGTACATTTCCCCCCATCCAATACCTTTTCTGCCCTAAGGATTTTGAGGTGGTCCTCCAGCTCTGTCAGCTGGCCTCGTGTGGGCACGCTGCAGCTGGAGATGTAGAAGGGCGTGGTGCACAGGGTCTGACACAGGGCCTGGTCCTGCTCCTGCAGCTCCGTCAGCTTCTTCATGCGCTCCTGCTTCTCTCGGTTCAGGCTTTCCAGCCGCGTCCTCAGCTCCTTTTCTCTCTGAGTAGAGAGAAAAGGAGCTGAGGACGCGGCTGGAAAGCCTGAACCGAGAGAAGCAGGAGCGCATGAAGAAGCTGACGGAGCTGCAGGAGCAGGACCAGGCCCTGTGTCAGACCCTGTGCACCACGCCCTTCTACATCTCCAGCTGCAGCGTGCCCACACGAGGCCAGCTGACAGAGCTGGAGGACCACCTCAAAATCCTTAGGGCAGAAAAGGTATTGGATGGGGGGAAATGTACTGATTGGCATCTTCCACTTCTGTAGGTATAGCATACTACTTCATGCTCATCTTTCATAGCAGAGGAATTGAATGAATTTAACATTTAACTCTGACAAATTAAATAGGGATATATGAAAAATGGCAACAGCAGTTTGGCAGTAAAGATCCTTTACTATTAAATCAAAATGTACAGGTAGGTCAAATCTGAATGGGGCTTTATACTACATGTAGTACTTCTTGATGACACGAAATGTCAATTATTTTAGGACTGACTTGATTGACCATGCCACCTGGTGATGAGTCAGGGGCAGAGAATTTTCTGTCACTATGAGCTACTACTTCATGACAGGCAAGGACGATAATCTTATGTAGATGGCGCATCATGCGGCATGCATCTCAGTGCACGAGGCAGGGGCAGAGAATTTTCAGTATAAAGCCTCATTGGACTGAGGAGAATGATGAAAAAAAATCATATGAATGGAGACAGAATTATCTGAAGGGCCAGCCACATGTCCACTAAAATCGCACGACTGTACAATACGATTCGATCACATGGACTTGAAGTGCGAATCACATTTGTTCTTGGAAACCACGTGATCGAATCGTATCGTACAGTCGTGCGATTTTAGTGGACGTGTGGCCTGCCCTTGATGGTGTTTTTGTAAATGCTGTTAATGTTTTTAATTTTCTTTTTTTCTTCCTTTACAGGAAAAGCGTTACAGTGAATTTCTGTCGACCAAACGGAAGATTGTGACTTTGTGCAATGAGATGGACTATGATCCAGACACTTCCTTTGAACGAGACCTGATCTGTGAGGACGACGATGCCTTTCAGCTGTCCGCAGACAACATGGAGTCGCTGAAGACACTGCTTCAGGATGTAGGATCATTCTCTTTTGTTTTTGCATTGACATAGTGCATACCTGCCAACCCTCCCGGTAAATCCGGGAGCTTCCCAGAATTTGTCATCTTTCCCGGTCTTCACGGAATTCACGTGAAACTCCCGGATTTCGAAATTTCCAGCTTAGATGACCTCAGAAACGAGTGTTATGAAACCCGAAAACCGAAACTGGGTTTCAGGAAGCTTCGCGGAGCAGAGTTCGTACTGCGCATGTCAGAAGTGGGGGCTACTTCCTCCTGCAATCCTTTGTTTGGCGGTCTTTAGGCCTGTCTCATTGAAGTAACCTCGCCACGATGCTGAAGGCAAAGGAGAATACGAAGAAGTGGAAGACCGTCTTTTCAGATGAAACTTTAACTTAGAATGACTTCAGTGAGCCTCCTGAGGGCTAGTTTTCACATTTAAAAGAAAAAAAGTTTCTCAGCTTCAGGGGGCTGCGCCCCCTGACCCCCGCTCTGAGAGGGGGTTATACTCCCCCCTCCCAAACCCACCCCCCTCCAGGATTTTGTTTGGGAAAAGTTGGCAGCTATGCATACTGTATTGTTAGTACTTTTTTGCTTGATGAGATAGTGATATCAATCAATCAATTAATTAAGAAGAAGTAATGGTGTGAAAACAGTCACGTCTTCTTTTCTTGGTAATCTTGTACTAGTCGCAGGGTAACTGTACAACTTGATCAATATAGTTTGTCGCCACTAACAACTACTGATTTAAGATAAGTGACTAATAACCAATCAGATTTAAATTGGCCAGATTTTCAATATTCATAATCAGCATCGCTGTTGCTGTGCTAACAAAAATCTTCTTTTTTTTAAAATATTAATTTTAATCTGTCCAATTTAGTCTGTATATGATACTTATCTATGACCTAGAGCTGATCAAGGGAGAACAATCTACCAAATAATATAGCTTTCTGATGCGAGTTAATAAACATATACAGAGTTTCTGTTAACCGAAAATTCTCCGTATTTGATTGAAAAAAATGAAGCTGTCTGTCACCGGGACGGACAAAATCGGGGAAGAGCATTTCAGCCAGGAACGATCTAGTGCCCCAGATCAGCTTATCTACTGCTCAGCTAAGAGTTTGTATGATTGGTGAAATGAGTCCAACCATTTTAGAAGCCTTTCCCCCCGTTGGTTTAACCCATAACGCCTCGTCTGCTGTTCATTTTCAGCGCTTAAAGCGTGTCTAAAGTGCGCAGTCTAAAGTGACTTGGGTGCCTGAGTCTAAATGTGAACAGGGCCAAGTCTAAATGTGTACGGCCACAAAGGAACGTTTTTCAAGCAAAAGGTCTCAAATACACCAATGCATTATGCTGGATTATCAAAATGAATAATTAGTTGATTTTGATCAGCCAATCTCAGTAATAATATGCATTGAAATGGTGCCGAATGGTAAAAATACCGAATGATCAAAACACTGTATGGTTATGCCGAGTGAACGATTTCACAGGTGTGTCTGAAACCTAAAACCGGGCGAAAAAGACCGACAGTCACTGAGAGAGACAAGATTAAGGTTAGATTGAAGAGAGACAATTAAATAATAAATAAAAAAACTCGGTTACATTGGGTTTTAAGGGGGGGAGGAGTGGTCTCCAGTTTCGTGTTTTAGGCACACTGCAATTTTTACCGGTAACCACCTAGATGCGCCGTTTTAACACAACTGGAAGTGTGTTGTTATGATGTAATTAGTGCTGTTTTTACTTAAATTATCTTGGTTCTCTGTGTAATGCTTTCATCATTCAGCGCAAATATTTTGTGTTTTGACCAAGATCGGAATTCACCATTCGGTACCGTATACCATTTGGCATCATTCGGCAGTTGAAAGCAAACTGAAAACTAACTTAACAAACCAATCTGTGTTTTGATGCATCCGTCACGGTCAGTCTTGTACGCTTGTTGTTATTGTTAATCTGACTTTAGTTTTAATGCTGTGGAGATTTAATGCTGTCGTCTCTCAGTGCGTGTCTTGCGGGTGCATTTGCATGTAAACCAGAGCTTCTGCTCTAATCCGTGGCAACTATTCAGTGGGGACGGGTGAAAATGGTCCCAGGATGGAAATTTTTTTACCTCGTCCATCACCGGGACGGATAAAAATAAAAGCTAGCGGAACCTCTGATATAACTTCATGGCTTTGCAACTTGCAACTTGCACCCATAAATAGGAAGCAGGGTTCCCAGGCGCCTTTTAAGTCCTTGTGAATTGTTTTTTGGTCAGCAGGCCGTTTAAGTGCTTTATCAGTGTTCCCCATGCTTCCAAGTTTTTAAGGGTCATCATGACCCTTTGCCCCCAAATTTTAAGGGTCATTTGAAAATTTTTGAGGGTCAAAATAAAAACCACTTAAAACTTCGACGCGAAGTTTTCGCAATCCAGCAAAGCAGCGGGCTAGGCTTGGCAGCAGTGCACGTGCGAGCAGCATGGGTGGCGAGAAACAAAGGGAAATTACTCTGGTTCATGATAGTTTTTGTCGTCTGCTTCAAGCATGGTATAGTAGTGAAAGAATAGGCCCAGTATATTTTGTTGATCGTTTCCTGCAAGCTGAAATGGCTTCGACATTCTGATCGCAAGCGAACACGTTTGAGGAAGCAATCGGCTGAGAGAGAAACTACGTCACAATGACGTATTGATTGAAAAATGTATACGTCAAACTTGAAACTGTACGTAATTTACGTACAGATCTGCGTAATCGGGAACACTGTTTATTTCAGCAAGTAGATCCTTTTAATTCATCAAGAGGTCCTTTTAATTTGTTAAAGGTACTGTTAAGTCCTGTTTTATTAATAAAAAAGTGATAACAAAAACTGACTAACATCTAAAAAAAAATCTCGCCAAAAAACTGACAGTATGACATTACTAGCTGAGTGAGTCTTTCCGCACCAAGACTTAGTGATTCATTCCATGCGTGTTGGTATTGTGCTCTTGGTCAACAATTGGCATTCAGGCATTCTATCATGAACATGTCATATAATCAGTTATGCGAAGGTCCTTTTACAATCTTTATTGAGGTCCTTATAAGTCCTTTAACGGTCCTTTTTTCGTTTCATGTTCCAAACCTGGGAACCCTGGAAGATTTCTATTACTTTTAGCCTCAGAAAATCTATCTGAATCTTAACACTATATCCCACAAGTTATCACCTTTGTTTTCCCAATGTGTGCAGTTGGAAAGGAAGAATCGGGAAGTAAAACAGCAAGTGGACGATCTGTGGACACGTATTCACGCTCTGTGGGACCGCCTGGACCTGGAACAGTCTGAGAGGACGCAGTTTGAGTCGAGTCACACAGGCCACAAGCACAGCGTGCTGTCTGCCCTTCGGGACGAGGTCCTCCGCTGTGAACAGCTCAAGTACCAGAACCTGCAGCGCTTCATTGAAGGCGCTCGCAAGGAGCTGGTGGACTGCTGGAACCGGTGCTACTTCAGCAAGGAGCAGCGCGACTCGTTCCTGCCCTACCTGGATGGTAAGCGCCACGATGTTAAGGTCGTCCTTTGGAAAGTCTGTTCCAGGTCATATTCATACAGACTTTAATAAGAAAAGCCACCTTCTAAAATGAAAATGGATTAAAATCATGTCACTTTTTCACCTGTATATACTATATTTCCACAGATTTTCACAGAAAATAACTCATTCAAATTTCAATTTAGCATTTCAAT
>CM065683.1:41446913-41464849 GCA_017654935.2 Phymorhynchus buccinoides | reverse complement strand
CGTCCGGGTGACAACCAACAGTTTGGACCTCTAAAATACAGTCATAGAATTGAAATTGAAGTTTTATTGTGTTCTTCTCTAAAGATATTAATGAAATAATCTTGTACACCAAAAGACAACTACTTTCTTTAAATTGTGTCTTTGCTGAGCACAGACTTGGTGTTGTCCGCCAACTGCAAAAAGTATATCCACCTACAGTTTTCCTTGTAAAAGTTGATTCTGTGCAGCTAAATAAGTTTTAATGATTATGATGTTGCAGGTTAGGTTATTTCACTGCAGTTTTAAGCTTGAAAATAATGGCATGACATAGAAGGGTGGATTTATCGAAACAATCTGATGGCATATGTCCACAGTGACAACCAACAGTAATAATGCACATAACCATAATAGGGGAAGGATTGCACCTGAACATTTTGCAAGAAGGCCATACTTGGTGTTTTAAAAGACATCACAGTCACAAAAATGATATTTCATCCATGAACAAATTTGTTTCGCACCAAACATGATTTGTCTGTATGTCCAGCGTGACAACCAACAGTTTGTGTCGAATAATTGAAGGAATTCATGTGATGCCTTTGCACAAATGATACCAAAATGCATTGAATAAATAATTGATCACATATGACACACACTGAAGCAAAAACTACCAATTGTGATCTGCTAAGATCTTGCATTTCTGTGCAATCATGTTGGTTGTTACCCTGAACATATCTGTTGGTGTCACTTTTCACCCAGTTGTCAAAGGTCATATAGACATTTGTGATCAGCATTAACAGGGGAATGCAGTGGAAAATCATTTTGAAGGAACTAGAGCACAGTGAGATGTGAGAGTGCTAAGACAAGCGAACAAGCACAGGTCGTTAGCAACCGCAGGGGCGTTGCTGTTGATACTACAAATTATTTTAGGTATTAGGTACTTTAAAGTCACAGAGGTGTCTCTGTGAAATTCGGGTTGCTCCCACATGGAGAGCGCGTCGCAGCTAGAGGCGCGCCACACATTTTATATTTAATTTTCGCATGCAGATTTTGTTTTCTGGATTATTTCCAGTCACAGTTGTGTTGTTGAGTGGAGGTTTATGTCCTATGGCGGAAAGCCGTTCCAAGGACAAGGTGTTCTGGTGTGGGTCGATCTTAGCGCAGGAGAAGAGTCAAGCAGGTTAACTTTCTTATCTCTAAAGCGAGGAAATCCAGCCAATAAGGAAACACACCAATCTACATGCCTTTATAAGTCGTATTAAAGAAGACACATAATTATATGAGCAAGCTATGCTGTTAAAAACAAACGCATTTTTAAATTAAAGAGTGTGAATATAAAGCAACTAAAATATGTCGAGAACAACTCTTAAAACGCACAACATGTCAGTCAGTACCTCACCCTTCCTCACAACCAAATTGCACAAAGGTGAATACTCTCTTTCTAATTAATTCCCCTCCACCAAAGTTGATTACGATACCAATCACTAGCAGTGCGTGGGCCAGAACAAAGTGAGAAAAACAAAGCATCATTCTTAAAAAAAGAATGTGCCAAGTTCGCCTTTATGGACCCTCCGCAACCGCTTTCAGGACGTGACATACTCCTCCACAAATAAACATTTTCAGACAAAATCTAGGTATATATCGTACATGATAAGGCACACCAGACTACTTCCAAATTTGGGTTGGGAGATTTGCTGTGCTTTTGTGATTTAAATAGTCTTTTCAATAGATTCCAAAAACTGGTGATGCAAGGTGCATAATTGCAGAGAATAAAACTGATAAACTGGTGTGGTTCGGAGCCATGATTTATACTTGGTATTGGAGCAGCACTGGACAAATACGGTTGTAACTCATTTGGGACGAATTACGAGTATACTCGGAACAGGAGAACGCCAGTCAGGGCCTAGTTCCGAGTATTCTCTGAAACAGCGATTTATGAGTCTAAAACTTGTCTAAATCAGTTTTTATTCGATCCAAAACCACGTGGTTTGAGTTATGTCTCTTCATCATCTTCCAGCTTTCGTTTCACTTATGTATCCACACTTATATTTCAAACTTTAATGTTAAAACTTGGAGGCGGTCAAGAGACCGCCTCCTCTTTTAATTTCGGGCAAGGGATCATGTGACTTTTTAGTCTGGATGGTCACGTGGTTTTTTGGCCAGTTCTAGAGTATGTGGAGGAGCACGTGACCTGCTGGGCGCATCAGAGTTGTCTTCCCTTTGTCATTGAAGTTGTCTGCCCTTTTTAATTGAGCGTGCGACTCTACATGTAATGTAGGTCCATGGGTGCGACGCGCTGGTGGATCATTGAGAACTTCATGAATATGCATCAGCCTAACAGACTGGTGACCAACATGTTAGCCTACAGAGTTAGGCTGTTGCGACGCGCTGGTGGATCATTGAGAACTTCATGAATATGCATCAGCCTAACAGACTGGTGACCAACATGTTAGCCTACAGAGTTAGGCTGTTGCGACGCGCTGGTGGATCATTGAGAACTTCATGAATATGCATCAGCCTAACAGACTGGTGACCAACATGTTAGCCTACAGAGTTAGCCTACAGAGTTAGGCTGTGACTGCGTCTCTCTCTCTCTCTCTCTCTCTCTCTCTCTCTCTCTCTCTCTCTCTCTCTCATCTCTCTCTCTCTCTCTCTCTCTTTCTCCTCTCTCTTTTTCTCTAACTACACAGTCCTGACGTCGCGGGTCAATTTCAGGCACACACACGTGCACGCACACACATCACGCACACACACACACCCTACACACGCGCATGCACGCAAGCGTACACGCGCACACACACACACACACACATGCGCGCGCACGCAAACTATGCGAACGCACACACACACACGTGCATACATGCATACACATACACACACGCGCATGCAAGCAAGCATACACACACGCGTGCATACACACACGCGCGCGCACACACACAAAAACATGCGTACGCACACACACACGCATGCATACATGCACACACACACATTTGCGCGCATGTATGCAAGCGTACACACACGCGAGCGCGCACACACACACACACGCCTGCGCACAAACATGCGCACACACACACGAACACACGAGCGCACATACATGCATGCGCGCGCACACACAAATGCGCGCGCATGCAAACAAACATGCACATACACACGCACACATGCGTGTGCACACACACACACGCGTGCAAGAACACACACACGTGTGCGCACGAACACACACACATGCGCATGCACACACACACGTGCGCGTGTGCACACGTGCGTGCATGCACACGTGCGTGCATGCACACGCACGCGTGCTGATGCACACACGTACACACACTGGCTTGCATGCGCATACACGCAAGCGCACACACACATGCACGCACGCAAGCACACACACACACATGTGCACACACGCACGCGCGTGAAAACACACATGCGCATACACGCATGCATGCACACACAGGCACAAGCTTGCGCGCGCGCACACGTACACACGCAAAGAAAGGCATGCATGCACATACACATGCACACACAGGTGCACACGTACAAACACACACGTGCGCGCACACACATGCATGTGCGCACACACACACACACGCGTGCGCGCGCGAACACACACACGTGCACACGCACACTTACACACACGTGCGCACACACATGCATGTGCACACACACATGCGCACGCTTTCACACACACACACATGTACACACACACACACGCATACATGCAGCACACACACACACACAAACACATGCGCGCGCGAACACACATACGTGTAAACGCACACATGTCACACGTGCGCACACACACACACATGTACACACACACATACATGCGCACGCACACACACAACGCATGCGCGCACATACACACACGCGCGCTCGTGCATACACACACACACACACACACACGGGGTGTGTGTGCAGCCTAGACCCGCACATTTGGAATAGGAATGAACAGCTAAGTGCTACTTTTGACTATATAAAAGTCTGGGTCTATTTGACCTGCGACGTGACTGTGTAAGTCAATGACGAGGCACGGTGAAGGTTAACTAGGCTAGGCTAGTAGGGGTGGGCTTTTTTTTTTTAAAGTGTACATCCACCATTACTAAACCTTTGCAAAATCACAGAAGTGCATTACTAAACTTTTTCAAAACAACAGCAATTGCATTCTCAAATAATAATAACTGCATTCATCTGCATGTGTCAGCAGACTTGAGTCATGGTTTTACAATGCGTGTGTGCGTGCGTAGCAGTAGGCTTCCACCACACTTTCTTTACTGAAGCTCGTGTCGTCTGCTAAACTTTATGATTTTTGTGTTCACATTGCTAAATTATGTAGTATAGAATACGGATAGCATGCAAATGATTTGCAGAATTTTAAAAGCCAAACGATTGTACATGTATTACAGCTGTTTATTACGCTTCAGCAAAGAGAATTATAAAGAAAACACGGTTTGTGTTGCTTCTTCTTTAGTAAGAAAACTACGTTGACAAGGCGTGTTTTGTATGATAAAAAAAAACCTTGACAGGGCCTCATCGTTATTTTGGCATTTTGTAACCACATTGTTAAACTTTAGCAAAATAACAGAAGTGCATTACTAAACTTTTGCATTATATCATGGTGCATTTCAATCATTTTCTTACCTTTTTAGGACAAACAAGAAACTAATAACACTACTTCCTTTTATTATTAACACACACTAGACTCATTGAACTAATAGCTTATTTGTGTACGTACCAGCGGACTTTTCTAAAAAATAGTTCTCCTACCGTCTAGAAGTTCTGTGCTTATAACTTTTTTTAATCTGTCGCTCTCTTTCACTCTGCCTTTGCTTTTTGTTTTTATCAGCAAATATTTGTGTCTACATTGACTTCTGAAATCAGATTGTATTAGCTGTGCGTAGTAGAGAGACCAGTGATTACTGAACACCAAACACACATACATTATGTACTTTACCCAATATAGCCATGTGGCCTGAAAACACAGCAAAAAGAAATAATAACAGTTTATTTTCTTCTATCTTTTTTAACACACTAGACTCATTCAACTAATAACAATTTGCTCTCTTTCATTATTAGACTTGGAGTAATAACATGATCTAAAATCATTTTCTTACTCTTTTTCTTTTCACCTGTATAAAACAAAACTAAACATAAATAATCTTTTCAAACAGTCTGAACAAAGTTTTACTGCAAATCAACATCTGTATGCAAATAAGACAAGTCAAAATTCGTGTTTGTAATAATAACAAAATGAGTGCTTTTAAAGGTAACCTAACCTGAAAGCATTCAAGTGTGTATACATCACTTTTTGTTGTTGTAATTATGACTATATGGATGTTTGTGTACATTAATTAACTTCATTTTTAATATGTTCATATTTTACATAACTTCATGACAGACTGACTATTTCTATGAGATCTATAATACTGTTCATAACTCCATTTTGTTATTCCCAACAGTGTCTCTTGTATTGTTTTTTGTTGTTGTTATATATAAATGTATTACTACTTTCATATTTAAAGTAAAGGTTAATTTTTGTTGCTTTGACATTATGTGAGGTTTATAGATCAATAAACCTTACATCTTTTTTTTCATGCTCATATTTACATAACTTTTAAACAGACATGTTCATATTTTACCAAAACACTACATGGTGTTTTACTCTTCTGCTGTTACTGGTTTTATACAAGTCCTATTGCTTGTTAGTGAACACAAAATTATACTTTTTACAACACATGACTTCTTTTAATCTTTTCAGTTATGAATGTGTGATTAGTTATTAGCCTCTTCACTGCCCCATCACAAATATTTCCGTCAACTTCCAGTAACCTATAAACTGTCCTGTCTCGGAAATATCCGTCATAGAGTTATTCTAGAGTTTCATTTTGTCTATTGACATTCTTTTTTGCAGTATGTTCAAATGCATATGGGAGTGTTCGCAAACGATAATATATTCAATTCCTGTTTTAAAAAAAGTATAAGTTAGGTGCATGCAATCATAATGCTATCCATACTCTTTACTTCAATAATAGTAATATCTTTATAATGTACATGTAGTGTTTAAGTCTGTATGTATTATCTTTTGCTGCATTTGTCCATTTATGTTTTTGTACATGTTTTTCTTTTTATATAAACCAAACTATGTATGCAGTGTCTTTTTTTTAAATTTTGTTTCAACATTTATGCAGTCTCAACCAGTGTTTGTTTTTTCATGCTAAATCTCTGTTGTTTTTTCCAGTAAAGAATGTTATAACATTAACTATACTGGAGCACTGTCTTACAAATTCACTTAATTTCTTTTTCATACCAAACCTTTGCATTGAAGGATGCCGTGTTTCTTTCCATAAAGAGTGTTATGATCTTCATACACATTTGTAGTATAATGGTGCACTGCTTTACAATGCTACTCATAATTAATAAACTTTAAACATGCATAACCATTCCAGTTTATTTTACAATTTTTCCATTTTATAATAAACAACAATGTTACTTACTTCAGTTTGCTTCTTTAGTTATCCATTTTCTAGGATCTTGTGAATGTCATAACTCTGTTAACTGCTTTTCCTGTTAGAAAATATATTATAAACCTTGATTTCTTTAAACATTCCTGTTATGTATTACACTTTGAAATTCACTTTTTATTCTTTCTTTCTTGTCAATTAGACTTGTATATAAAATATTAACTACTAATACTGTTTGAGTGTTACACAATGTATGTCTGAAAGTTGACAGTATGTAATTCTTTTCTACAATCATACAGACTTCTCCTCTCTCTCTCTCCTCCTCTTCTCTCTCTCTCTCTCTCTCTCTCTCTCTCTCTCTCTCTCTCTCTCTCTCTCTGTCTTTCTGATTCTCGCACACACACACACACACTTATATATATACTGTCTGTCCTACGTTCAAGGCCAAAAAACAAAAACATTAGGAATAGTCTACATTCTTTCTTGTTAGTTTTCATTCTTCTTCTGTTCTATATATATTATAATTTAAGAAATAAATCCTATAAACCAACGATCACCATCAGATAGTGAGCTGTGCAGGACAGATGAATCAAATAATATAGAAAAAAATAACAGCCGCACAAGCCAAACTTCCACTCCACACAACTCTGTATAGACTAAAAAGTGATTTGTTTGGTTTTTTTTTATTATAAAGTAACACAGAATATTTTTATTACGTTACCTTGTTCCTGAAGTTCACAAATTCATACATTACATACAGAAAAGTTTCATCAATTAGCCATTTCAAATGCAACAACTTTTTAGACCTAAATTCTCACCGAGTCCAGCAATAGTGTAAGTAATGACTGTGCTGGGCTGGAAGCGGTTCAGCAAGTGTATTACAGTAATAAACCGATCCTGTTGAAGGAGTCATTACTCGAGCACCCACTGTGTTGAAGTCGTCAGAGGTCGTTCTTGTTATCACGTATCAACAATGCCACAGCCAGGCAGTCTGTTTAGTCACTCCAAAATGCCTTGCTGTCGCTAAAATGGATGCTCCCCCTTGCAACATGCCAACAACACAAAGTCACCTTCAAATAAGCATAATATCTTTATGTATGGGCTTGTTCAATGCAAAAGTATCAACAAGACTTAAAAAAAAAGTATAAATTAGACACAAATACATGAGCAGCCACATTCTTACATTTCATGCATAACTCCAAAAACAGAACATTGCTTTTATATAACCTTGCTGTTCTACTTCATATTGATTCATTTCAGAGTATTGTGCTAAGCCAAACAAACGACTCTTCTACATGTCAACACTGTTTCCCCTCCTGTTGATCTTTGATCAACTGAATTTCTTGTTTCTTTCTGGGCAGCCCCAGGCCAGTAATAAAGCTTGTCTAAGGCAGTGATGTCTTTAAAGGATTAATCAACTGTACTTCTCAGAGTACAGGGGGAGATAAAAAAAGAAAGGGGGAGACAACTGCAGTACACCTTGCCGATATTCTCCCTTGCACTGAAAATGTCATTATACTGAGCACATGGCCCGCCTTTACATGTGAGAAATAGGCGAACCGGGAGGGTTGACCAGGATCAAGTATAGGTCAGTTCCCTCTTACTCAATCGCTGTATGAGTTGTTATGCTAACAATCTATGCCTTGGTGCGTTCGGATCAAAGTCATGGGGAGCAATGTGTTTTGGGGAGCTGTCGGTGGACGAACGTGGTGGCACCCTCAGAGGAGGACATCACTTACACTGGCTCCGCGACCAAGAGAGAATAGTGTTGTCAGTAGGGGGCTTAGTATGTTGGTGTCCTGAACAGGCTCCGCTGAAGTCCACCGAGGTGACTCAGCAGCAGTGAAGTGTTTCCTTGGTTGGTTGCCTCCTGAAGGCCTAACATAAATTCCCTCCCCTTGAACTGATGGTCTCAGATTCTGTGACCTGAACGTGCAGCGGTGTGGCTGCGGAATTGGGACTCGGAATTGAGCGGCGTGGGAGCAAACCGCCACTGTATGTTTTTTGAAAAGCAGCATAGAAACATTAAACAAATTTGGAAATGCATCAGGTTTGTTTATGAATAATGACAAAACAAAAGTAATTTGGTTAGGAAGTAAAGTTTTTTTCAAATGTCAGATATATGCCCCACCTAAATATGTGCTGGAATCCTAAGCAGTTTAAAATACGTGGGATATGGTTTACACCAGATCTGACATAATGCGAACAGTTGAATCATAAAAACAAGCTGGAGGAAATACAGGTACTATTTAACATATGGACCAAAAGAAACATCACGCCTGTTGGTAGAGTAGCAGTGTTGAAATCCTTGATACTCTCCAAATTGATGTAGTTTGGATGTTCTTACCCAACCCACCTAACGACTTCATTCATATGATTCAAAAAACAGTGCTTCCAATTTGTATGGCAAAGCAAACAAGATAGAATAGCTCGAACAAAACAGTCACAAATATAAGAAATGGAGGATTAGGAACACCTCAGTTGAAACATATGATTACTGCACTTAAAACTTATATGGGTCAGGAAGCTCACATATGTGAATTATAAATGGAGATCTATATTGGAAGAAAGGTGTCCATTTATTAACGACCTTGACAAACTTGTTACGACTTACCTATCAACAATGAAAAATGCAACACTTTGGCTGATGCCTTCGAAGCGTATAAAATGTTTGGCAAAAAAGTTCCTATTGAAGACCCGTGTGATCTTTGGGCTGAGAATATTGTTTACATGTTTCGTTTGCCAACTCTCAGCACAGAAGACAAGTAAAGATTTCTACAATGATTGCATGTGTTTACTCTCTGCTATCTGATATGGTTACCATTACAATGAATAGTGTTCACTTCAGAATGGACAATCACATTGGGCTATCCTTATTATTGTGTTGCATGTTATTAGCAGGTTGAGCACTATTAACTACATACGACACACTTCATCTGCTAAGCAGAAGTTATGGTCCCGGTACGACTGACTGGAACACAATTCAATAGGCAAAAAGCAACTAAACCCTTTCATCGCCACTGTCGCCCTAATGGCACCACAATTATTCAACACCCACGTCACTAAAACGCATCAAAATCAGGGTCTGCTATCCAATGACCATATTTTCTTAATTTTGGGAAGCAAGGAAAGGCCTTACTTTGCACACGCCACAGAAGAAATCCCCAATTATGCCAGACCTTTTTTTACTTTTTTGTGACCCTCCACTGGTCCTCCGTCTTTCTTTTTTTTTTTTTTTTTTTTTTTTCCTTTTTTTTTTTGAGGCGGCACCTCTTTTTTGTTTTATTTTTTTTCCCCATCTTTTTTTGTTTGTTTTTTCCCCTCGCTACTCTCATTCATTTGTATGTGTGATGAACTATTATGGACATTTTTTCGGGGGAAGTACTTAGTGTTCTTGTCTGATAAATAAGTGTCTGGGTTTCTGTGTGACTTAGTGTTTGGTGTACTGATACACTCATAACATTTGTGTGTGCGTGCTTGCGGTTGCCTGTGTGTGCTTAGCGCATGTCGTGTGTATGTGCGTGTGCCGTGTGGCGCATGCGTGTGCGCGGCGTGGGTGTGGGTGTGGGGTGGGTGCTGGGAGTGCATTATAATATCAAAAGCATATATTCTTAATGAATCAAATAGTGTATTAACTCTATCATTGCTACTGTCATGTGACATTAGCTTATTTTGAGCGTAACATTCTGCTTTATATTTGCAGACTTAATCATTCTTCTCTCCATAATGACGTCCACATAAACCTGTACGCGTGTGTGTCGTCTGTGTGGTGTGTGTGGGTGGGGGGGGTGTGTGTGAATATAATATCCAAAGCATTAATTCTTAATGAATCAAATGGTTATCAACTCTATCATTGCTACTGTCATGACATAGGCTTATTTTGAGCGTAACATTCTGCTCTGTATCTGCAGACTTAATCTTTCTCTCCATATCCGTCATTACCTTATGGACGCGTCGTGTGTACTGTGTTACTGTGTATGTGCAGATGGGGAGGGGGGGGTGCCATATAATATCAAAAAGCATTAAATTCTAAATGAATTCAAATGGTATCAAGACTTCTATCATTGCTATACTGTCATGATTAGGCTTCTTTTGAGCGTAAAATCGCTGTATAATGACAGAACTTGAATATTTTCTATCCAGAATCGGCTACCACTAAACCTACAGCACGCTGTGTGTCTGTGTGTGTGGTGATTGGTGGGGGGGTGAGGGGGTGAATATATGAGTATTCAAAAGCACTTAATTCTTAATGAACTCAAATGGTTATCAACTCTTATACATTGCGTACTGTCATGACATGGGATTATTTTGAGCTGTAACATTCTGCTTGTACTATACGCAGAGATCTTAATCTTTTTCTCTCCCCATAATCCGTCCATTATAACCTGTACAGCGCGTGTGTCTGCGTGTGTGTGTGGTGTGTGTGTGGGGTGGGGGGGGGGTGCATATAATATCAAAAGCATTAATTCTTAATGAATCAAATAGTTATCAACTCTATCATTGCTACAGTCATGACATAGGCTTATTTGAGCGTAACATTCTGCTTTATATTGCAGACTGATCTTTTATCTCATAATCGTGCATAACCTTACGGTGTGTGTCTGTGGTGTTTGCGTGTGATGTGTGGGGGGGTGCATAAAATATCAAAAGCATTAATTCTAATGAATCAACTAGTATCAAACCTATCATTGTTACTGTCATGACATAGGCTTATTTTGAGCGTAACATTTGTTTATATGACAGACTTAATCTTTTCTCTAATAATCAGTCATTAACCGTACGCGCTTGTGTGGCTGGTGAGGTGTGTGCTGTGTGGGGGTGGGGGGGGGCATATAATTATCAAAAGCATTAATCTAATGAAATCCAATGGTTATCAACTCTAATCATGCTACTGTCATGAATAGGCTTATTTTGGCGTAACATTATGCTTATATTGCAGACTAATCTTTTCTATCATAATCCGTCCCATGAACCTTACCGCGTGTGTGTCTGTGTGGTGTGTGTGTGTGTGTGGGGGGGGGGTGCATATAATATCAAAAGCATTAATTCTAAGAATCAAATAGTTATCAACTATATCATGCTACTGTCATAGACCCTAGGCTTATTTTGAGCGTAACATTCCTGTTTATATTGCAGGACTTAATCTTTTCTCTCCATAATCCGTCCATTAACCTTACGCGTGTTGTGGGTCGTGTGTGTGTGTGTGTGGGGGGGGGGGGGTGCATATAATATCAAAAGCATTAGTTCTTTAATGAATCAAATAGTTTTCAACTCTATCATGCTAATGCATGGACATAGGCTTATTTGTGAGGTACCATTCTGCTTATATGCATACTTAATCTTTTGCTCTCCATAATTCCGTGCATTAACCTTCGCGTTGTGTGGCTGTGTGTCGTGTGTGTGTGCGGGGGGGGGGCATCAATATCAAAAGCATTAATTTATTAATGAATCAAATAGTTATCAACTCTATCATTGATACTGTCATGACATAGGCTATTTGAGGTAACATTCTGCTTATATTGCCGACTTAATTTTTATCTACATAATCCGTCCATTAACCCTTACGCGTGTTGTGTCTGTGTGTGTGTGTGTGTGTGTCGTGGCGAGGGAGGGGGTTGCATATAATATCAAAGCCATAATTCTTAGAATCAAATGGTTATCAACTATATCATTGCTACTGTCATGACATAGGCTATTTGAGATAAACATTCTGCTTGATATGCAGGATCTTACATCTTTCTCTCAATAATCCGTCCATTAACCTTTACGCGTGTGTGTCTGTGTGTGTGTGTGGTGGGGGGGGGGGGGGGGGGCATATAAATATCAAAAGCATTGATTCTTAATGAATCAAATGGTTATCAACTCTATCATTGTATGTCATGAATAGCTTATTCTTGAGCGTCACATTCTGCTTTATATTGCCGACTTAATCTTTTCTCCCATAATCCGTCCATTAACCTTACGCGTGTGGTGTCTGTTTCCGTGTGTGTGTGTGTGTGTGGGGGGGTGGGGGGCATATAATATCAAAAGCATTAATCTTAAGAATCAAATGGTTATCAACCTCTATCATTGCTCTGTCAGACATAGTAAAAGCTTAGTATTCAGCCTTAATCTTCTTACCATAATCCGTCCCTTTACCTTACGCGTCGTGTTTGTCTGTGTTGTGTTGGTGGGGGGTGGGCGGGGGGGGGGGTGCATAAATATCAAAAAGCATTAATCTTAATGAACAAATGGTTATAAAACTTATCATTGCTTATGTCCATGAAATAGGCTTATTTGAGCGTAACATTCTGCTTCTAATTTGCAGACTTAAATCTTTTCTCTCCATAATCGTCCATTAACTTTACGCGTGTGTGTCTGTGTGTGTGTGTGTGTGGTGAGGGGGGGGGGTGATAACACATCAAAAGCATAGGAATTCTTAATGAATCAAATATTTATCCACTCTATATGCTAATGTCATGACCATAGGCTTATTTGAGCGTAACATCTGCTTTATATTGCAGACTAAATGGAATAGAGTTTCCGTTATCTCCATAATCCGCATTAACTTCCTGGGTAGGAGTAGAGAATAGAGAGCAGACTCATCTGTCTACCCAGGTAGGTTAATGGACGGATTATGGACATTTTAGATGACCAATGGCGGCGTTGAAAAGGGTTTTAAACATTATATTAACCTTAAAAGCACATATTCAACAAATAAATCAAACAATATTAATGGCACAAACAAGCTAATAATACGTTCAAATGTTCGAACAGCGGCTGGCAAATACAGACCAAAAACCACAATCATGATGTATGTATCCAACACAAACAAAGAAATATAAAGTTAAAACAGGTTATTCAAGTTCGTTGTGTAAGAATAAAGAATCGATTGCCTTTGTGTTAGCCTAATAAAGAAATCAAGAATCTCGCCTTTGGTTCAAGGATTGCATTTTGCTTAAAGGACCACCAGGTCCGTGACGTGAAAATCCACTGCTTTCCAGGTTGTTTCCCTCTCTCAGATGCGTAAGAAATATAAGAAATCTTATTTGACCAAATGTCGGCTCCCATAAAAGTTCCCTCATGCGCGAAAACGAGACATCGCTTTTAAAGAGCCAGCCTTCGAATCGTATATGAGGAAAGTCATGTGTGGGGGCCACCTCGAACCAGAAAAAAACCCAAGGGACTTAATCGTGCGGGTCAGTGTGTCTTTAAGGATGGGTTATGTGTCGATTGGTGTGAATGACTATGCTTGAAATCATGTACATGTGCGTGCGCGTGCATACGTGGGTATGTGTGTGACTGTTGTGCGTGCGTGCTGGTGTTTGTGTGTAGGTGTACTAGTTGTGTTTATGTTGTTTGTATGTATATGTGTGTGTGTGTGTGGGTGTGTGTTATGTATGTGCGTGCCGTGCGTGCTGGTTTGTGTACTGTGTGTGTGGGGGTGCTGGTTGTGGGTAGTGTGTGTTTGTGTGTGTGTTGATGTCGTGTGGTGTCTGTGTTGTGTGGTGTGTGCGTGTGTGTGTGTTTGTTGGTGTGTGTGCTGTCGTGTGGGTATGTGTGTGTCGTCACTGAGTGTGTGTGGTGTGTGTGTGGTGTGTTTTGTGTGTGATGTGTGTGCTTGTTTGCGAGTGTGTGTTGTGCATGTCGGGTGTGGTGTGTTCTGCCTGTCTGTGTGTATCTGTGGTGCGTGGGTTTTTGCATGCGCGTCCTTGTTCAGTGGCTTGTGTATAGGCAAGTGTCTATCAACCGACATCAATCTTCTACTGTGTCTCTGGCAATGCGCGGTCGCCGTTATTAACCTTCTGTCCCAACGGGTTGCTTAGTTCCAGACTGTTCCTACTTCACCGGTTGCCATTCTCATCAGGAACGGCTCGTCATCAAGTCAACCTGAAGATAATGCAATCCGCTTTCACCCTGTTTGCGAACGACCGTGAGTTCACAATTTGATCGTTCCTTTTGAGGCGGGGAAGTAAGCCTGCAATCAATCGGTCTAGCTTGGCATCCCAGGTCGTCGTGGAATTTCGATCCATTTTGCATCCAGGCTCTCTAAAGCGGGTTTCCGAGATCCGTTGAGTGTGCCTTTCACGTACCGGCAGTCAAGGGCCTATGGGCCAAGTCCGGACATCTTAAGATGTCAAGGTAAAGACAAGCAAAGTGGCACAAATGTTATCAGCGTAAGCTGATCAGTGGAACAAGACCAAAAAACAGTGGCAAATTTGACAGCGTAAAAGGGATAATCGCACAAACTATTTGGCACAGTGTTTGTGCCGGAAAACAAAGAAAACCCCTCAGTGCCCGACACATACATGCGCGCTTGACACACGAGCCTTAGTGCCTACCGGTTAGGCCTAGGCGTAGGGTATATTCGTCAAAAAACGACTTTACCGGTTCGAAATATACTACAAATCACACACACTAATGTTTCTTGACTTTGGCTGTTCCTCAGGGATCAGTACTTGGGCCTGTACTGTCATTATGTATACAACACATTGTCCAAGAAAAAATAGACATTCTGTTCAGCACGAAATTTTCGCCGACGACACCCGGCAAACATTCTGAAATACAGGAAATACCACCAAACTGATTCCAAAAACGCACTTGAAGACTGGTCTCTGACATCAAAAAATTGGAGTCAAACCAACAAACTTAAAAGTGATAAAACAGAGGCTATCGGTTTGCGACAAAATCATGCTCAAAATCTCCCGCCCCCTATATGAGCATTGTTCCACCGAATTACGTTTATGTCGTTGCGTGTTGTGATCTCGGCCTCTGATCTACTTTGAAACAGCACCGTACCAAAATCTATCAAGCATGTTTTGTACATCCGTCGCATTAGGCAATTAGACCCTTCCTGACAGACGACGCCACAAAGAAAATTGTCCACTGCCTGTCTCTGCAGATTAGATTATTGCAATGCCCCCTCCTAGGCCTTCCTGAACCTCTCCCAACCTCTTCACGTGTTCAAAATTCGCCGCAGACTTGTATTCAGAGTACACAACGGCACCATACATCAGATCTTTTAATGAAACCTACACTGGCTCAAAAATCGAATACCGAAATCAATACAAAATTGCCTGCCTCTGCTACAAAAACGTATACAAAAGACGCATCAGAATCATGAAACCTTTTCCAGATTTAGTTCGTGCCGATCCTTGTTAATTTCTCGTGTGACGTATTTTTCCATATTCCCTATACGTCGAAAAACAACACGTCTACAGAGCATTTCCGTTTCCGCTGCTACACTCTAGGGAAATCACTTTGTAACGTTTAAGTTCTGCTCCTGAAAAACCACTACTTCTAAACTGCAGCTTGCAGAATAATTTAAAACCTAGGGAATAATGCCAGCCTCTCCATTTGTCCATCTTGTTATATGAATGTGTGTTCACCACGTGTTCGTGTGTGATGCGCGTACTTGTGTGTGTGTGTGCGCGTGCGCGTGTTGCGTGTGCGTCTGTTGTGCGTGCGTGCAGCGCGATTTTGTTGTGTGCGTGCGCTGTGCGTGCGTGCGTGTGTTTGTCATTGAGTGTGCGTGCGTGCGTTCACGTCGTGGTGTGGTGTATGTGTGTGCGTGCGCATCGTTTGTGGAGTACATGGATGTGTGATGGTGTGCGGTGCGTGTGCAGTGCGCCGCGTGTACGTGCGTGCGTTATGTGCATGCGGTGTGTATATTCGTAATATCTCTCGGATGCTATCTAATGTTCTCATTAATATATTATACATACACTACACTTTATTGGGACGTTGATAGGAAAGGGAGCAATATTGTTAACTAAAATTTAAAAAACCAATTTGCGCTAAAAAACCATGCCTGCCGCCGACGTGCTCGCGCGACTGACTCTTGCTGTGCACGTGATCTCCTCCCGCAATCTCGCGAAACTTCTTCCCTGAACGAGAAAATCTATGAGAAATAACTAGGTTTTGTAATGTAGCAGGTCTCAGTACTAACATACTATAAGGTTTTAAGGCCAATTTATGATAGAATAGAATGTGCAAGACCAGGAAAGCAAAAAGAAGAAGAAGAAGAAGAAGACAAATAAGAAGAAGACAACTTTGAATTAAAACAACAACAGCCCCGTGGCCGTTGAACAAAGAACTAAAAAACCACCCAAAAAAACCTGATTCGTTAGTTATGTTATACATTCGAATCTCTACTTGGACAGCAGACAGCGTATTGAAACAGCTTAGAGTCAACGGTTAATACTCCAATATCATCATTATGCTGCCATCTACTCAGCACTCGCGAGAAAGCAGCTTAGTGTCACCAACATCAGCTTTAAACCCTTTCACCGCAAAGCATCTTTTGAGCCAAAAAATTCATATAAACGTACTTGACTACGACATATTTTGTCATGACGAGTATTGTGGGATTGACACAGGTTAGAATGGGGTTAATCATTATGCCTATTTTGGGAAACCAATATTATTGAATAACAGACCGTGATTTCACAGGTTTTACGAACATGGTTGCTACTCTTGTGGGGCAAAATGTGACATTGGGGATGTGAAAGGGTGATTAAAAGCCTCAAAATAAACGGTGTTGAAAAAACTGCACACACATACAAACAAAACGGGAAACTACGAATATGTTTTACAATTTACAACACAACGAAACTAGCTCTAGCATTTTAAAGCAGTCTCACTCCACATCCAAAACCAAACCCAACACAAATGCACAACAAAAACCGAACCGTACAGTCAGACAGGGTTCACTACAAATCCCAATCAAATATTCCAATCTAATGTTAAAAAGGTAAGGTCTGTACCACTGAACCCACACCTGCACAAATGAAACATAAAATAAGTCTCAAATACGTTCAGTCGGAGAGTACATAAAATAACAATTAGACAAACG
Organism: Phymorhynchus buccinoides; assembly: GCA_017654935.2. NCBI lineage: Eukaryota > Metazoa > Mollusca > Gastropoda > Neogastropoda > Raphitomidae > Phymorhynchus > Phymorhynchus buccinoides. The sequence goes on along the minus strand of CM065683.1, from coordinate 41,447,587 downwards.
AATCTGCCGCGGTCGCTGCCAGCGGACAAAGCACCCCCGCCAAACACATAAAGCCCAAACAACAAAATCAATCACCAGTCCCCCAATTTAACTATTACCACATATAAATAGACATCTAATAAATATGTCTCCAACAAAATAAAAGTAAACTTACGCAAAGTGGGGGCACTGATGTGGGGAATAAAGGACAATCGAATGAAAACTGCTGCTGGCGAGCACTACATAATGAGGAGAGAAATTGCGCGTCAACAAAAAGATGGGAGACGATGCCAAAGCCACAAATAAAAAAAAAACATCTGAAACACTAGATCCAGAACATCATTTTATTTGAACGTCCTCGTTTAACCGTTGACTGATATAAACATCCGCCCACAATCTCAACACAGAATTCTTGTATTTTGCTACTGTACAACTTCATAATATGTGAAGTAAACAGGCTAATAATCCCGTACGTTTGTCTTTGCAACGTTGTAAAGGAAACCCCCAAGTCACGTTGTACATTCCCTCGTATACGTAGAATATTTCTTAAGATTTCTTTAACAGATATAAGAGGGGAAAACACGTGAAACGTGCGTTGATACGTGACGTGGTGGGTCTTTAAGGGCCGGCCGCGCTACACATACACTACAGACGATGCGATCCCAATGCGATACGATTAACAAAGTTTTTTTGTG
>CM065683.1:41351413-41443913 GCA_017654935.2 Phymorhynchus buccinoides | reverse complement strand
CAAACGCCCGAAGGTGCTGATGGGACTCAGAGACACGCAGGCCCCCACCTGCCTTACCAACACAAGAGCAGACTGAAGAAGAGGAAAGGCTTCCTCCGTCACATGAGGCATCGAGTTCGCAAAGAGGTGAGCATGAATCAGTGAGTGAAAGACAAACGCTCGAAGGTGCTGATGGGACTCGGAGACACGCAGGCCCCCACCTGCCTTACCAACACAAGAGCAGACTGAAGAAGAGGAAAGGCTTCCTCCGTCACATGAGGCATCGAGTTCGTAAAGAGGTGAGCATGAATCAGTGAGTGAAAGACAAACGCTCGAAGGTGCTGATGGGACTCGGAGACACGCAGGCCCCCACCTGCCTTACCAACACAAGAGCGAGAAGACTGAAGAAGAGGAAAGGTGTCCTCCGTCACACGAAGCATCGTCAGAATTGGTAAAGATGTAAGCATGAATGAATGAAAAAGAAACACCCGAAGGTGCTGATAGGACCCAGAGACACACACGCCCCCACCTGCCTTACCAACACAAGAGCAGCCCCATACAAACCCTGGAAGCCCCGTGTTGTGTATGGGCAAAGTGTTAATAGGTTTACTTTCATCTGATTACTTAATTCTTTGATGTTTATTATTACAAATGAATGTGAGTAATTTTCTTTACAAGCTGATTTTTTTATATTCTAGACTCTCTCTCTCTCTCTCTCTCTCTCTCTCTCTCCTCTCTCTCTCTCTCTCTCTCTCTCTCTCTCTCTCTCTCTCTATCTCTCTCTCTCACACACACAATCTCCTCCCCCCCATCTCTCTATATCTCTCTCATTGTTCTTACTTTATATTTCTGATCCGTCTCTCTCTCTCTCTCTCTCTCTCTCTCTCTCTCTCTCTCTCTCTCTCTCTCTCTCTCTCTCTCTCTCTCTCTCTCTCTCTCTCTCTCTCTCTCTCTCTCTCCCCCCCCCCCCCCTCTCTCTCTCTCACTCACTAAGGATTTGGAGCCGATCTCATGGTGCAACGATGAACTCGAATCTTTCTGGACCACTTAAAGTCTACCTTTCCAAGCATGATGAAATAAAATGTCTTTCAATGTGCATTATTCTTTTTTTCAGGTTCTGTTCTGCACTTTCCGAGTTATTTCTATTGAATCTGGTTGTCTAATGCATGGTGGCGTTAGTGGTAGACAGGAGTGGCGTGTGGTTGAATTAAGTGGAAGATAAAAGTGTCTTTTTTTTTACTGGTTCCTAAACAGCGTTGTCCCCAGTTTGTTGGACTGCAAATTAGCAGGCTTGCTAGTTGGATTTGTTGGCTATTTGCTCCATTAAACGCTGATCAGTAAGTGCACATGCACCTTATTGCAGTGTGGAATGAATGTGCTTGATTTTCTAATTTAGAAAAAAAGGCGCCAAATTCAAAAAGAAAAGCTTAGGTTAAATGTTTTTATTCATCAAAGCAATCGTGGTACAGTAGAACCTCCTTTATAAGATCTTCAAAAATCCAAAATGAGGTCTTATACTGGAGAGGTCTTATAAGGGAGGTAATATTAATGCTTGCAAAGAAGGGCAATGTCTCAGAGAAGTAGGTCTTATGTGGGAGGGAGTCTTATAAGGGAGATGCCACTGTATAAGCCATGTGACACAAAACAGCATGGGAAGAGGCATCAACCGAACGCTCAAAAAAACCGTTTGTCTACATAAATCCAGTTCCATATCTATGATACATCCAACAGATTCGCAACCGCACGCTGAAGGGTCAGACCAACGTGCTGACGGCGTTGACGCTGCAGTTCCCCAGACTGTGCTGCTGTCTCAAGTGGTTCAGCGCCACCAAGGACGAGTGCCTGGTCTGCAAGGAGCCCGAGGGCAACACGTTCCAGCGCTGCCCCACGACGGGCTGCAACTGGGGCTACTGCGCCGAGTGCTGGAAGGACGTCAAGCGCCGCTGTTACGCCTGCGGGGGGAAGGCGGACGGCGAGTCCGGCTCAGACCCCAGCGAGGACGACGATGACCAGTCCTCCGACGATAGCGATCTGGATGACGACGATAACAGATTTCTGCATTGATATGAAGGGATGGCTAAAAGACACCTGTCTGAGTGGGGAAATCGGTGTAGAACTTTTTTTGAATGGAGGGAAGGTGGTGGTGGTGGTGGGGGGGGGGGGTGGTGTCGGCGTGTCGTGTTTCTATCATGGGATGGAGTAGGGATAGTTGGCCTGGGAAGAATTAAAAGATTATAGGATTTTTTAAAATGTAGGGTTGTGTGTGTATGTGTGTGTGTGTGTCAAGTCAAGTCAAGTCAAAATGATCTTTAATGACGATAAAGGAATAAGCTAAGCAAAACTTTTGTTCATCCTGTCGTCATAAATAAATAAGAAATAACTGAAGCAAACAAGATGAAAAGCAAAAACTGTAAACAAAAAAATCAATTATAAAAAAAACGTGTTGCCCGGTGTGTGTGTGTGTGTGTGTGTGTGCCACTGACTGGCCTACTGTCCGCGCGCGTGTGAGTGTTGTGTGTGTGCGTGCGTGCGTGCGTGTGTGTGTGTATGTGTGTGCCACTGTCCGTGTCGATCGGGTGTGTAGGATATAGGCCCATTGCTGCGTGTATCTAACTTAAATGTAAATTCTTTTCATTGATAACAGATGTGTGTGCGCGTGCTTGTGTGTGTGTGTTGAGAGAGAGAGAGAGAGAGAGAGAGAGAGAGAGAGAGAGACGTGAGAGAGAGAGAGAAACCTATTTTTTTTAATTAATTTTTGTTGGGGTAAATTTTAACCCATTCGTTATCATTCACGCTTTTATCGCATGTAGAACTACAAGGCTGATGTAGTTTTTTCACTTTGTTATTATCATCAATTGGTTTGTCTAAAGTTGTTTCTTTGTTTTGAATGCAGTCTTGTGTTGCGTTCATTTGTATTCTTTATGCACAGAATGGTTTGTTATTATCATCAATTGGTTTGTCTAAAGTTGTTTCTTTGTTTTGAATGCAGTCTTGTGTTGCGTTCATTTGTATTCTTTATGCACAGAATGGTTTGAAAAAGTAAAAATATATTGTCAGTTTGCTGTAAAGTAGTCTCAGAGTGTGTGTGTGTGTGTGTGTGTGTGTGTGTGTGTGTGCGCGTGTGCGTGCGTGCGTGTTCGTGTGCGTGTGCGTGTGCGTGTATGTGTTTTGCTGTCCCGTCTTCTGAGCCGTACAGTGGCGTTTCTCCCACGCCGCTCATTCCGAGTCCCAACTCGCAGCTACACCCCTGCTTGTTAGGTCGCAAAATTCGAAATCAGCAGTCCAAGGTGAGCGAAACTACGTTAGGCAATCAGGAGGCTACCGTCCGAGGAAACACTGCACGGCTGCTGAGTCATTTCAGTGGAGCCTGTTCTGAGCTAACATATACGCAGGACACCACCTTCTAAGACCTCTAGGGGAAGACGGGGTAAAAAGCGCATGGGCGGGTAAGAAGCCCACCCCAATTATCTCATGAAATAAAGAACATTTCAGTCAAATTTGCCCATGAGACGAATGCTAGACATTAACGCTCGTCTCATGGGCAAAATGAGACTGAAATTTGCTTCATTTCATGAGATAATTGGGGTGGGCTTCTTACCCGCCCATGCGCTTTTTACCCCGTCTTCCCCTACTGACACTGTATAGCCTGGGATATATATATATATATGTGTGTGTATTGTTGTTTTGTTGCTGCTGCTGTCGGTTGTCGTCGACTCGGACATTGCTGACAACATGTAATATCAACCTTCTGTCATGAAAGAGTATTTACAATATGTTGTTCACTTTTAAATGTCACGTTTAACAGATATTTGCGTTTCACAAACACAAATTAAGCCTACAGAAAGTGAAACAAGCTCAAGTAAACACTGATTGCAAAGTGGTTTGACATTGTTTTCCTCAGTGTCCGGTGATTCATCGCTATATGCGTTATTCGGGATTCTACGTACAAAATAAATATGGTTGCCGCAATTCTTGATAAAACTAATTATAAACTGTCATATAGGAGATGTTTTTAACAAGTTTTATTGGGCAACGGTAAAAGAAGCAAGAGGGGAAAACACCCAACTTAATTCATAACACGGAGTAGGCCTACTTATTTTGACATGAAGTAAGTTCATTCCAGGTATCCACTTTTATTTCGGGAGACATACATTTATATTTAGACAAAACTAAATGGTAATTTAAAAAAATTAGCCTCACATGTTTCTCGGTTAAACTCGAAACGTAAAATACCGTTTTTAGTGATAGTATTTACAACCTTGAAGCATAGTACCGCATGACTCATCCCCGTTATACATAAAGTGATAAACACCGTGTTTTGACGCCGACTTGTCTTATTCACGTGATCCCAGAAAAGTAACATTCGTGCTATTTCTGTACATTCCTGGCAAGACTTATAAAGCTACTTGGGTTTCTTCTGTTCACGAAGAAAGGCTTCCAGTTCTCTGCTCAGACTCCAGGGAGATTCTCGTTACCTTGACAACAGAAATGATGACGCCAGACCCACGGTTTGATGGTATAAAGGAAGAAGTAAGAAGTGAGAAGATCTGAACAGTAATCGGAAGCGATCGAAGATAGTTCGTTCTTATTTGATACAGTACTGTTCATTTCCATCTGACATTGGAAAGTTTCAGTGTTGGCATAAGAGTTGGGAGGACCATCAATTTATTTGAAATATCACTAGATTTAGGTTACTTGAGGTATTCTAGTATTCAATTAATTGTGACTTTTATTTACACAGGACGTTTTGGATGAGAAAGTACAAAATTTGGTGATAGTGCCAAACAGTTTCCTTTAGAGAACTAACGCATTCTGTCTACAAGGCCAGGAGACTTCGACTGATTGTATTAATCAACGAAATAATAACTTTTGCTTACAGAGTATTGGCATATGCCGTGTTTCACTGGAACATTACACTTTCTTTACTGACTGTAGGCAATAAAACGCCAGACACTGATATTGATTCCAGCTGGTGCTGTGTGAAGCCGCGTGTCGATCAATAACCAACATCCTATCTAGTATCTACCATGTCTGCTGACAGAGATATGTGCAGCCACCCAGGGTTAAACTCCCGGCGCAACGCCATGGGAAACATCTTTGAGAACATGGAGGGCACCACGCTCACCAGACTTCTTCTGGGAGCCTCGGGCAAAGAGGACAACTCAGGATCTTCGGTTCCGGTTTCTTGCCCTGCTTGTAAAACGGTCGAAGACTCGGATCTCTCTTCGTGTGATTGCCGTAGTGTATCTGATGACCAGACGGGTTCCACACATTGTATGCGTCATAATCCAACACTCATGGACGTTTTTGATGAACAATCTCGCGGCAATCTTCCAAAGAACGTCGATTGTCTCCAGCCCACACAAAACAATGACGGAAGAAATCCATTTTCTTTAAACCCTTCACTCCTCAAAGAACACAACCAACAAAGATTCACTGGGACATGCTCCGCGGGCCACGCCATTTCCACTTCCACCGTTTACCAGACCAAGAACAACACCAGCGAAGATGGGAACGTCTCCAGTGAACCATCTTCCATCCAGCGTCCTGCCAACCTCCCAGCCAGCTGGCGCAGAAGCTCCATGCAGATGGTGCGTAGATGGCACAGCGTCGACACGGAGATGGCCACCGCTGCCTTTTGTGAGGGCAGGAGAGAGAGGGCAGTGTTGACCAGAACTAGGTCTGCGTGCAGTGCATGTGCTGCTCGAGCTCTGTGGCGTGAGGACTATAGTGTGACGCTTCTTCTCTGACACACCTGAAAGGATCTTGCATTTATGGAACGATCAGAATTAATTACACACACGAGGATGCACATGGTCATGTGCACGTGCACACAGACACGCGTACGCGCGCACACACATACACAAACACGTACGCACTTATAGTAGGCATACACACACACGCACGCACGCGCGCGCACACGCACACGCACACACACACACACACACTCGGGTGTTTTATAGATTTCAGTCACCTTCATCTTGTAAATGTGATATCTCCTTTCCACTTGTGTGTTGTTGCTGTCAATCAAACAGCTGCTACAGAACAAAAAGCATTTCAGACTGCCGTGCACTGGCACCTGTTCGCATTTCCTTCCCAAAACATACACGTAGGGCATGCCACTTAAGGGCTAATATACAAACCGGTAATACAATGCCACTTAAATGGCTTTTATTGTTTGTTGACATATAAATTTTGTCTAAATTTGTTCGCAATTCCTTCCCAAAACATATAAATTTTGTCTAAATTTGTTCGCAATTCCTTCCCAAAACATACACGTAGGGCTAATATACAAACCGGTAATACAATGCCACTTAAATGGCTTTTATTGTTGGTTGACATTTGTCTAAATTTGTTCGCAATTCCTTCCCAAAACATACACGTAGGGCTAATATACAAACCAGTAATACAATGCCACTTAAATGGCTTTTTATAAATATTGTTGGTTGACATTTGTCTAAATTTGTTCGCAATTCCTTCCCAAAACATACACGTAGGGCTAATATACAAACCACTAATACAATGCCACTTAAATGGCTTTTATTGTTGGTTGACATTTGTCTAAATTTGTTGTCTAAATTTGTTCGCAATTCCTTCCCAAAACATACACGTAGGGCTAATATACAAATCAGTAATACAATGCCACTTAAATGGCTTTTATTGTTGGTTGACATTTGTCTAAATTGGGAACCAACGGTACAGTGAGAGTAGGCCTAACAGGTGTATGATCATTGATTTTTTGTGAGCAATGGAAAACGACATTTTACATCCTTAGTCTTTTGTAAACGATTATGTGACAATCGAATTAAGAGAGAGTGTGGACTTTCTTCGTTTGGGCGAGGCATCACCACTACAGGGAATGCAGTCAACTTCTTTGTTATCTAGTGATCGATCATGGTCAGCCACTACTGACAAACACACGTATACAGTAACTAGGTCTACTATTTTGCAGATTAACCAGAATCTATGTATACCGTTGGTAGGCCTACTTTCCACGCTTGGGGCCTCGTCTGTGTGAGGGTTTTCTCTGTAGATTTTGAACCGTGGCTCGAGTTGCTTGGTCAGTTAATGTACACTATGGTCCATATTTTATCCAGGCTTGTAAAATCAAACATGGGTGTAAATTGCCTGTTTCAGGGGAGCAAACGCGTACAGTTGTGTGTTGTGTGTGTGTGTGTGTGTGTGTGTGTGTGTGTGTATGTGTATGTGTGTGTGCGCGCGAGTGCGCGTCAGTGTGTATGCACGTGCGTGCGTGCGAGTGTCACAGTGTGTGTGTGTGTGTGTGCGCGCGCGCGCGTGCATGATTTTAAAATAATCCAAGTAGGCCTAATACTGATGTTTTGTTGGCAAGGTACCGTTTTCTTGTTCTAGAGCTCAGCCATGACACATCATTGCCAGAAACTGAGAATGCTTTCGAATACTGTTTGGATCTGTAGGGGAAGACGGGGTAAAAAGCGCATGGGCGGGTAAGAAGCCCACCCCAATTATCTCATGAAATAAAGAAACTTTCAGTCAAATTTGCCCATGAGACGAATGCTAGACATTAACGCTCGTCTCATGGGCAAAATGAGACTGAAATTTGCTTCATTTCATGAGATAATTGGGGTGGGCTTCTTACCCGCCCATGCGCTTTTTACCCCGTCTTCCCCTAGTAGTGTTTGTGCAAGACACGATTTGATTAGGACCCCCCCCCCCCCCCCCACACACACACACACTCTTTATGTGGGAACTGAGTCCTATTGTTTTTGTACAAATTCTTCAGCTTTTCCCCCGTTCCATTCTGTTTCTGCGTTGGCTACATAAAGTATGACTGACAGTTTTTGTGTGCGGGAAAAAAGTGATTGACAATATACAAAAACAATCTAGCAAACAAATGGCCTTTTATTCTGTTAGTTTATTTTGTATCCATGATTATCTCTGCCGAGAAGATTTTGTTTTGTCTCTGTCGTCTGTCTGTGAAATATTTGATTCATAAACTTGTGGCTGGTTTTTGATGAGGGTGAAGGGTTTCACTTTTTAGATAAAAATTATAATCGGAGTTAATCTGCATCGGTAGGCTCTATTCAGGTGTGCATTTGCTTTTGTAAGCTTATATTGATTTTGTGTCTAAGTTGAACAGGAGTGTGTATCCTACTTTAATCTGATTACTTAATTCTTTGATGTTTATCATGTGAGTAGTTTTCTTTCCAAGCTGAATTTTTTTTAAATTCTAGACTATCTCACTCTCTCTCTGTGTATCTGTCTCCCTCCCTCCCTCTCTCTCTCTCTCTCTCTCTCTCTCTCTCTCTCTCTTAACTCCCTCCTCCCTCCCCCCCTCTCTCTCCTCTCTCCTCTCTCTCTCTCTCTCTCTCTCACTCTCTCTCTCTCTCTCTCTCTCTCTCTCTCTCTCTCTCTCTCTCGCAAACACACAGAGTTCTGAAGACATTCCATTCTGGCGTATATTGATTTTCTTAAGGCAAGCGAAGTGGTGCTGTTTTATCCATATTTTGTTAATTCATTGAATGTGATTTTGTGCCTTTATGAACGTACTATGTTTGCATAATCAGTGGTATTATAATTTCTCCCCCATTGTATTGCCTTTGCAATCTATTCAAAATGCTGTGAAAACGTGGCTCTAATAGTCAAGCGTTTTTTGTTTATTTTCAAAACAATGAATAATTATGTGATTCGCTTTTAAATGTGAAATGTTTTGTGTAAATCCTTTTGCGGGGTGAAAGTGAGTGAGAGGTAACAAGAGAGAGAGAGAGAGAGAGAGAGAGAGAGAGAGAGAGAGAGAGAGAGAGAGAGAGAGAGAGAGAGAGAGAGAGAGAGAGAGAGAGGAAATAGAGAGGAGAGAGAGAGAGAGAGAGAGAGAGAGAGAGAGAGAGGGCAGAGAGAGGGAGAGAGAAGGAGTTTTCTTGTTCTAGAGAGAGAGAGGGATGAGACAGAGAGAGAGAGAGAGAGAGAGAGAAGAGAGAGAGAGAGAGAGAGAGAGAGAGAGAGAGAGAGAGAGAGAGAGAGAGAGAGAGAGAGAGAGAGAGAGAGAGAGAGAGAGAGAGAGCAATGGTTCAAAGTATTTCTTTGTTGAATGAATAGTTTGAAATAAACTATCTTGATTGGAATATTCTCTTGGGTCTTGTTCATGATGATGATGGTGATGATTATGTCATGAAGACTGAAATTAATTGATGATGATGATGATGATGATGATTGCTAGTATTTTTTTTTATAGACTATAACCATATATTTCACAGACGTATGATGCTGTTATCAAGAAGCACCTCAGCCGGTATCATCCAAAAAGGTTCTATGTCGGTGGTATCATCTCATTCTATCCATGGACCGGACATTAGGCTAATCTAGCATCCATGTTCTATCCTAGCTCCCATCCCTCACGATGCGCTCACGTCATACCCCCCCCCCCCCCCCCCCCCCCCCCCCCCCCCCCCAACCACTAACAAATAATTTCCACTAGGCTACAGAGCAATAAACAGACACGCTAATTATAGGGTCTGTAAATGCTCTTCTTGCCCCCCCCCCCCCCCCCCCCCCCCCTTAGTCGCAAAAAAAAACACACAAAAAAAAAAAACAACAACAAACAAAAACAACAAAAAAACGCATGCGAAAAAAACCCCCACCCCACCAAAAAAAGGATGGTGCTGCAGTTGTGCTGACGCGCTCTCCAAGTGGAGCAGCCAGGTTTCACAGAAAGGAGTCAGTGTCTGTGGCTAGAACAGTAATACCAATACCAACATTAATACCAATGCCTATTTCATACCCGCTGTACCCAGTGGCGTAGGAACGGGAGGGGGGTGGGCCCCCCCCCCCCCCCCCCGGCTCAGATCGAGGAGGGGGGGCAGACATGTCTTCGTGCCCCCCCAAAAAAAAGAAAAAGAAAAAAGAGCAAGCCAGCAAGCGAAAAGACACAGAGAGAGAGAGAGAGAGAGAGAGAGAGAGAGAGAGAGAGAGAGAGAGAGAGAGAGAGAGAGAGAGAGAGAGAGAGAGAGAGAGAGAGAGAGAGAGTTAATTGAAAACCTCAATAGCTTGCATTATTAGCCGTTTTATCGAAGCCGGTTTGCAAGAGTGAATGCGCTTGTTTATCTCTAGCGCGCGGAGTCGCGAAAAGTGATCTACTCACTTCCGAGCCGATGGGGCTGAATGTTTGCCTGACGACAAGTAATGGGCAAAGAACAACCAAAGATGTGCGTGCAGCTTGCAGATCTCGCATTAATCTCTGACACACAATTTTGTCACTGATTTTTTTAAATTAATCAGCTCTACTTTTACACAACACTGTGTGTTTCTCATAACAGATCACGATCTTATTTGTTTGGCTCAGTTGTGATTATTTATTCGATCACAAACCCTGCAACTGAGCAAACTCATACTGTCTTGCACGAAAAAGCCACAGAACATAACTTTTTTCATTAGCTTAGGCGGTTCCTTTTCTATTATGTTTCATAATGTTGGGTGTCCGCTGATCGGGACCTGACTGGCTGGGTCACTTAGCTTAGAGTGAAGGTAGCTGCTCCATTCAGCATCACGTTGGGTGCCCGCTGAAAGGATCCTGACTGGCTGGGTCACTTAGCTTAGGGTGATGATGCTCTTTCTCTCAGTGCTTAAAATCAGTGTTTATCCCAGGATAGTTAGTAAATCTTCCCCACAAAAAGGGGAGGGAAGGGGGCAGTTAGGTAGGCTTCGTTACATTTTTTTTCTCAAAACGGTTTTGGTAAAAGTGAAATACATTTGCCTGCTATTGTGATCATGAAACCACGCCCAAAAAAATTACATACACGTTTGCCTATTCAAAACACGTTTGCCTAGTAGTGAGGAAGGGGGGAGGTTCGTACGAAAAGGTTTTGAGACTTTCGGGGCTGGTATGATTTTATTCAAAATTAATGCGCATGCACAGGTGTACTTTGCTTTATAACAGCATTAAATACAAATACACTGACACAACAAAGTAAGACGTATTCACATTATTTTAACCAACACTATCCGGGTATCCCCACAAATCCTCTCAATTTCAGACAAAATTTAAAAATAATTTGTATGATTCAATCTCATTCCCAGTATGTTGCACTACCAATGATGTCAATTATTCACTGATTCTCATGTTCCCTCCCATGTGCCTGTAATCTTTAGGACTGCAGGATGTAAAGGAGAAATTTGCTATTCACGCAAAAAAAGTGGTTATTTTGGATTTTCAAAGGGTATACAAACAGCAAGTTTGTAACAAGAAAGTGTACTGCATACTGATATTTCTCCTGGGGCGTTGAAATGGTGTGCAAATTATGAAATGTGTAGTAAGAAAATGTACTTTACTTCCACCCAGTGCTTGAAATAAGAAACTGTGCATAAGCCATCACCCCAACAACCTGGGATAGTGCACCCAGTACTCAGAAGTGAAATAGTACACGCTAAGACATTGTTTGGCCTGCGCTAGATCTATTTATTTAAAAACAAATAATAACAAAATAAATAATAAATAATGTATTAAAAGAACTTAATCAGCTTTTAAGCCCAAAACAAGTCACTCTTTCCATTACAACACAACTGTTGTAAGTAGGACTACAACATACAATTAAATTACATGGTTATGGAATCCACAACAATTTACTTAATATGGATAGAAGACTTTTCATGTAACAGAACTCAGTATTGTAATAGTAAAGATGTGAAATCAGTCTGTAGGCTGCACATGTTAGCAGTAGTGTTCCTCAAGGTAGTATTCTAGGTCCTTTTTTAAAAACTTATTTTATGGATGCCTAGAGAGAGAGAAAAATAGAGATTTTACGCCTTCTGAAACAATGGATGCCTAGGTGTCTGTCACTGTTTTACAGCTTCTATCACCTACCACCACTGAAAACAAATTTCAGTCCAGCCCTGTAGTTCTAAGTAGAATAGCAGTAGCTTTATTTGCTATGTGAAAGTCATAGTCAGCTGACTCAGTCAGTGACACACACACACACACACACGCACACACTGTGACACACACACGATACATTGTTTGTCTTTTTTTTTAATATATAGATGCCTAGGTGTCGGTCACTGCTTCACAGCTTCTATCACCTACCACCAATGAAAACAAATTTCAGTCCAGCCCTGTAAAAGTAGAATAGCAGTCGCTTTATCTGCTATGAAAAGGTTATAGTCAGACACAACTGACTCAGTCAGTGACACACACACACACACACATGATAAATTGTTTGTCTTTACAATATACGACTGTATACCCTCTCGACCTTCACGCGCCTCTGTGTGTGCGTGTGCGTGTGTGTGTGAGTTGTGTTGTGTGTGTATGCGAGTTGTGGTGTGTGTGTGTGAGTGAGTTGGTGACCCATTATTTCTCACCACCACTATCAAGCACATTTTTGTCGCTTATTTTTAAATTTTTATCTGGAAGGACCAACGTCCTAGTCGTGGATTTTAAAAAGGCCTTTGATAAGATTTATCACTATCTCCTTATGAATAATTTCGCCACTATGGGATCAGAAGTTCAGTCAATAGATTAATTGAGAGCTTCCTTGCAGGCAGGCAGGAAAAAATAGTTGTTGATTGAGCTGCATCCGAAGCTATCCCTGTAGAATCAGGAGTCCCCCAAGGATCTGTGCTTGGGCCGACCCTTTTCCTGTTGGCATCAATGGTCTTTCGAGGCAACTATCTTCCAACTTCCTTTCTCTTTGTGGACTCTGTCACCGAGCTGTGGACCCTCCCAGAGACCTCAATGATCTCCAACCAGACCTAAATGAATTAGCATCATGGGAAAACAAATGGATGTCCTTCCATCCCGACAAATGCAAGAGCCTCCATGTGATCAGGAAGAAAAATCCCCTGATAAAGAACTACAAACTATATGGCCAGGACCTGGATTGGATAGAGATGAAAATAAATGTCTGGGCTTTACAATATCACAAGACCTTAGATGGGACACCCACATCTCAAATGTGCGCAGCAAAGTCAGTAAGACCCTTGGCTTCCTCCATCGCAACTTAAAAGTAGAGTTAGTCAACATCAAGGAATTTGCATATAAGGCAAGTAGTAAAAGGCTTATAATTATGTCACTGGTTAACCCATTCTAGAAAGGTGCCTGCTATGCCATAGCATTGCCTCTTTAAACTGATGTAAAACTATATATATATATATCTCTGTACATGTGTGCGTGTGTGTCACTGTGCGAGCCCCTTCCCCCATCCGCCCCACTTTACTCCCACCCTTCTAGTTCTACCCATTCCCAAATCATAGTGAAAATCCTTCATCCACGACCCACCCACCCTCTAGTAGAATCCCCCGTTTGCTTGCATGCCCCCTTTCCCCTCAACCATATCAAAATTCAAACTCAGATTATTTTATTTGTTGTAAAACCATCAAAGGAATTATCGAACAAACCAAAGCATTTTTGGGTGGGGTGAGTGATGGTAACGGTGTGTGTGTGTGTGTGTGTGTGTGTGTGCGTGTGCGTGTGCGTGTATGTGCCGGTACGTGCGTGTATGTGTGTATGCCTATTTGCATGTGAGTGAGCGATTATTTCGTGTTGTTGAATTTGTTGCTTCTTAATTTTTGTTGTTGTTAAGCGCATAGAGCTCCACATTGGTGGAGGAATGCGCTATATAAATGATTCACTATTATTATTATTATTATTATTATTATACGGCGCTCTCGCCACACCGTAATTATTTACACAGATGTGGTAAACAGTAAACACATTATCGTCATAGGCCTACCATGAAAAGAAACAAAACAAAAAGCGCAGGGTAAAGATGGTGACAAAGTAAATGTTATTGAAGCAAATAAGGAGTAGTAAAACTCGCGTAATCACGTATAGGAACAGCAAAACATTCATGTTCGTATCAACATCGCGATTTATCGTCAGAAGTGGCGTCTGCGACGCAAACAGAAACAGGAAAGTCGATCTACTATCTACTACTATAATCTACGGTAGCTGCCCAACTCGCCACCGGAAGTTATAGCAAACAAAGGGACTGTATCAGTGAGCCACCAAACCAAGGGAAGTAACAACCCCACCTAAAACGGCTAATAGGGACATAGTTTCATTGTTTTCAAATTTCGTTATTAGCCCTCTACTTCATTTCAAGAAAGGTCAAGGTCAAGGTCACAACGGTTATAGTCTGCCTATATAGGACCATCTGTAACCAGTCATTTACAAATATCCCCAAACTAAATCAAAAGTAATGTCCCACATGGCTACGGCCGGGAGGACGTAAAGCATTATTTCCCCCTCATTTACAACCACACATGTTTTAGACATTTGCAAGCTTATGCATGTAATGGTGATTCTGAATGAGTAGGGGAAGACGGGGTAAAAAGCGCATGGGCGGGTAAGAAGCCCACCCCAATTATCTCATGAAATGAAGCAAATTTCAGTCTCATTTTGCCCATGAGACGAGCGTTAATGTCTAGCATTCGTCTCATGGGCAAATTTGACTGAAATTTTCTTTATTTCGTGAGATAATTGGGGTGGGCTTCTTACCCGCCCATGCGCTTTTTACCCCGTCTTCCCCTATCCATCAATTCTAAGGTCAGGGTTAGCAGCAAGGGAATTAACTTTGCTGCGAGTCGGCAACACAGCTGTAGCTGAAAAAGGGTAAAAACTGACCAACAGCTAACTCACCTTACTTAAATTTGGGACTTCAACATATGGAAGACAAGATATAATGGACACATTCAAGGTCAATGATCAAGGTCAGATAGGTTATAGTTACTGCGGGAGACACACCGGCGATTAATGAGCTTCAGTTATATACCTCCACACAAATTGCAGCAGTTTACAAATGGTTCCATGTAAGAAAAAAAATCTCGGTCTCTCTCTCTCTCCTACATTTCTCGGTTAATTCTCTTTTTCCGTTTTTGCCTTTCTTACCATACATAAAGCTGTATTTTAAGAACATTTTCAGCTAATAACCTTTTTGGAATACTAACCCTATCCCTAACCCTAGCCCTAAACCTACCCCTACCCCCCACTATGTACTGCAGTACACCGCGATTTGTCACAGTTGTGGTTCGTTGCGTTTTCCCGTCTTATAGGGTTAGGTTTAGGGATAGGGTTAGTATTCCAAAAAGGTTATTAGTTAAAAATGTTCCTAAAATACAGCTTTATGTATGGTAAGAAAGGCAATAACGGAAAAATAGAATTAACCGAGATAGGTAGGGGGGGGGGGGGGGGGGGTGGCACAAGCAACCAGAGCCTAGATTGACTTTATGAATACATGATGCCACTTCTAGATACTTATCCCCAATCCACAGACACACCGACAAGTGCGGTTAATCAAGCCAACATTTTTGACACTGGCAAGTGCGTCTAAGCTAGCTTCAGAAGAGTTTCGGTGACATTTCAAAATGGCGGCTGAATCAAAACGATAGTAAAGCGCCAGCCACACGTCAGCTGATTCTGGTTCTGTACGTCGCAGACGCCACTTCTGACGATAAATCGCGACGTACGCATTTACAGCTGGGGTTGGACATTTGACATGGTAATTGTGGGCGTACTGTCGTGAGCCATTAGAGAAAGGTCAAAGGACACTTGAGAGGCCGCGAGACCAGCTGACCTGAGGCTGAGTGAGACTCAGAGAGAGAGAGTGAGAGAGAGAGAAAGAAAGACTCAGAGAGGCTCTGTCGCATGAAAAAAGGTAGCTCGTAAAAATAAAAAGCTCGCTACTATGAGAGTGTATTTGCGACAACCACAAATTTCACTTTTTCTGTACTTTAACCATTTAACTAACTCTAACCCTAGAAAAAAGTGAAATTTGTGGTTCATGCTCAATGTCGCAAATATACACTGTCATAGGTAGCGAGCTTTTTATTTTTACGAGCTACCTATTTTCATGCCACAGGCTCTCTCTGTGTGTGTCTCTCTCACACAGACACAAATACACACAGACACGTGGTTTATCTTCTGCATAATAATATATCAGGATTTGAAAGTCCAGGAAATTTGCACATTTACTGACTTACAATCTTCAGTAAAATTGAGAAACAAATGCATGCAAATTTCAGGAAATTTGCAAATTTCTTCAACATTTTAGGAAATTTGCAAAATCCCTGAGTGAAACAGGAAATTTGCAAATTCCCTGAAAATTTTAGGAAATTTGCAAATTTCCTGGTTTTGTAAATTTACTGTAACATATATACACACACAGTTGACACACACTCGGACACACTTTCTCTCTGTGTCTCTCTCACACAGACACATACAAATACACTCAGACACATGGTTTATCTTCTGCAACTATATCCATTCCATGTCACACACACACACACCTGTAGACACATGCGCATGCAACACACACGCACACACCGAGATGTATGCACACATACAGTTGACACACACTCACAGTGACACACATTCTCTTCAACTTTCTACACACAGAGAGTGAGAGAGTATAAATGAATAATAACTGATTAGTAGGCCTACTCGAGGGTGGTTTTTCTTTTTTTGCGATTTCAGTAATATTTTAATTTGATATATAAAAATATTTTTTTCTGGAGAGGGAGAGGGATAGAGAGAGGGGAGAGGGAGAGAGTGTGTAGAAAGTAGAAGAGAATGTGTGTCACTGTGAGTGTCCTGAGTGTGTGTCAACTGTGTGTGTGTGTGGGTGCATGCGCATGTGTGCATGTGCGTGTCTGTGGTGTATGTATACAGGTGTGTGTGTGACACGGAATGGATATAGTTACAGAAGATAAACCACGTGTCTGTGTGTGTGTGTATTTGTATACAACAACATGTACAACGACCATGTGTGTGTGTGTGTGTGTGATTATCAAAGATTGCTTGTGATTATCACTGTATGCATGTGTTTTCTTGTTTTGAGTGGTGTGTGTGTGTGTCTGTTTGTGTATGTGTACATGGATGCTCCTGCTTTCAGGATGTCCTGAAGTTCAGGATTTTTTTTATTGCCTGGAGCCAGCATCACTGGATTATGAGAATTTGAGAAGATGCATTTTGCTGGTTATAGAGGTCATGAAGTTTAACCAGAAGTGAAAGTGCAACGAAAGCCTGTCAATTACATTGGAAACTGTTGTTTCCCTTCAGTTTCCAGGGGGCATTGCCTCCCGGAACCCCCAGGAGGGGTGCTGTCCCTGCACTCCGCCAGGGCCTGGGAGGCCCCTGGACCCCTGCCTTGCAGGATTTTTGAAATTTCCCAGGAGCACCCATGTGTGTGTGAGTGTGTGTGTGTGTGGTTTGCGGTAATGCTTTCAACCTCGAGATACATGGCTTTTGTCACTGGTTGACTTTGCTGACTCTTTGTGCTGCAGCCTTGAGGTCAATTGGCCATTGAGGACCATCCATAATGCCAACTGTCCTAAAATCCTCATAGCTGAGAGAGTGGGGATGTACCCTGGGCAGAGCATCACCAATATGAATAATTTCCAGTCCATCTTTCCAGAATAGCATAAATTGCTTTTTATAAGGCTATCTGTTGGCCATAGACTCACAGGAATAGCACTCAATGTATCCAGGTAGGAGCCCAGTACTTTAATCTTCATGTGTGATTAGATTTGAACGTTAAAACCCCCCAACATTGCTTCATCCATAAGCTCTGATGCTACCCACTGCAATAGTCATAGTGTGAGACTAAATTATGCAACATACTTGAACTGTTAATACAAATGCAGTTTTTAATGCGATAAAAATAAGTTGCTGCTGAACTTCAAAATATCATTAAAATAAAAAACAAATCAGTTTGAGAAGTCCAAAACAAAAACAAAAATAATAAACACGTCATTAATACTATGATTTTATTTTGTATGACGTCATTGTTATGTTTCATCATTGGTTTTGCCATGACTAAGAGATACGTCTCGAAACGTTGGCGTGTGTTTATTATTTTGGTTTTTGTTTTGGACTTCTCAAACAACGATTTGTTTTTTAATTTTAATGCAGTTTTTAATGCTAATTTTGAATTATCAGTTGTTGTTCCCTGGCATAACGACTCCAGGGATCATTTGCACCAGCTAGGGATGAGAACAGTTGTGACCGTTTTTGATTACCCCGCCATGTGCCACACTTAATCTTCGGGGGATTTTAGACTGATGATGTTATGCTGGGAGCTTGTCATGGCTTAAGACAATCCCCCGCAACCATTCAGAGCATAACAACATTTTGATGTAGCCTTGGCGTTCTAGCTTATGTCAACTGGTCTGACACAGCCTCATGCCAATGCAAGGAATTCTCAGTGATATGGGGTATGGGATTCATTTTATTTTTAAAAAAGAAAAAAGAATCCAAATGCATGTTTTTAAACTTTTAAAGTAAAAGTTTTATTTTCATGTGTTAACCTTGGTGTTTATTATAGAGTAGAACAGGTAGGTCTCCTCTTCCAACCTTCCCAGTTACATCTCCCACACATGACCTGAACATTTGTAACATTTCTAACAGGTGGAATCAGGCCACACAGACTTTTGTGAAATTGCCAATTTGTGATGTGGAATGTAATAATTAATAGTGCCAGCTGTTGCCTTCCCTTTCCAGTGGTTGAATTAGTTCACAACCTGAATGCTGGAGTTGGATGTTTTTTGTCTTGTCTTTCTGTGTGTAAGCTTTTGCATTCAAGTTATTAAAACTTCACTGTTCACTGTGATGTCATTGATGATGCCATAACGTTTTATTTCATAGCCCTGGAATGATGGATTTTGGTTTCTAGACTAGTCATGAAATATATATCTCTAGACCATTTTCTCAGATTGAGTCCAACAGGTCTCTTTTAAATTTTATAAGAAAATTAATTATTTCTCAGTTTTGCTGTGACAGTGATTGAAGTGAGTGAAGGGGTTAATGAGGTATTACTTTAAAGTTTGTCGACATGGATCCAGTGATTAGGGTACCATCTAAAGATCTTTTTGTTTATAAGTTAATTTAAATAAGAGTGTCATTGGAATATGCATGGGTGCAACTCCCCCAAATAAAAAAACCCTGAAACAATCCTTGACATTTTTAGTTGTAATTATTCTGCATGGATTTTCAGACTTTAAACATGGGGAGCGCTGGTACAGACCACAACAACCCAGTGACGAAACAGGAAGAGAAAGTGAAATTGACGCAGGGAGGGGATCATGGGATGCAAAACGGTGCTGTCACGAAGGAGGAAGAGGAAGTGAGACTGACAGCAGAAAAAACCGATGGGGTGCCCACCAAACGATTGGTTGTCAAGCAGTCGGTTAGAGCCAGGATGCGGGACAGAGAGTCCCGAAGAAAACTGCTGAGCACGCTGCTGTTTGGTGCTTCATTTTGGGCTCTGGTGAGCTGAAAGAAGAAAAAAGTTCTGGAATTAATGTACCGGTACTGCTTTGCACCTGCATTTTTTTGTATTTGTTGTTGAATATGCTAAAACAAATTATGTGCTTTGTGACTGTCACTTTAGACAGTTGTTTGCCTGTGAATATTCTTTCTATCAGAAATCTGTTTCAAGCTTTGTTGGAATTTTATGAAGGTTAAAAAACGCACTGAAAGAATGCTCAAGACTTTGAATCTGGGAGTTAATCGACCACTGAAGAAAAAAAAGAAGAATCTGGGAGTAAACTTAAATTCTCATTATTTTTAGATGATGTGATTGGGAGGAGAGCAAGTCCGTATTTTATCTGCAATAGAAAAGAGACATGAAAAATATTTCAACAATTGAATAACCCCTAGAGAAAATAAATGATCATCCTTGAAAGAATATAAAATAAATGATTACTTCAATTGAAAATAGAATCAAACACAAATGAGGGGTTCCAGACACTAACTAAGCCAAAACAAATGAGCTATTTGTCTTTTTTTTGCAATGAGGGATAGGGGGTGCTTGTTTATTCATTTGCTTTTATACTTTAAAACCCCCACCTCTTTTAGCACGATGGGCGAATACATTCGCCCAAGACATCACTCTACACTCCCACCAAATGCAAAGACATTCACTACCAAGTAGCCTGCCATGTGTTTGTCAATTTTAAGAGCTTATGTCACTGTTTCTTCCGTTAAAGCGACGCATGAGCATTAGAAAAAAATAGTCACTCTCCTCTTGTCACTTGAGATGCAACGGACAACCAAGAACATTAAAACAATACATGGTGCTAGAAGAGTTAAGGTTTAAAATTTGAACAAACGCTTTTTCTTATTTTGTTTTGTGTGCTAATACCCACTACAGCTGAGCTTATTTATTAGTTTTTCTTCAAACACTATAATAAGAACGATGCACGTTTCTCAGGGGTTCATCCTGAGCCAACGCGGCCCCGCCTTCCTGGACCTTCAGCTGATCACGGGCACGGACGTGGAGGCTGCCTCCTACTTCTTCATGGCCTCCTCGACGGGCTACCTGATTGGGTCGATGGTGGCCGGGGTGGTCTACGAGCGGGTCAACACGTCGCTGCTGCTGCTGGTGTATCTGCTGGGCATGGGGGCATCCACGGTGGCTGTGCCCTGGTGTTCCCCTTACCCCCTGATGGTGGCCATGCATGCTGTCTTCTCTCTGTTTGGCGGGGGGCTGGAGACCAGTGAGTATTGGGGGCATAGGGCGAGTTTGGGGTGTCTGTGTCCATGATGGCTGTGCCCTGGTGTTTCCCTTACCCCCTGATGGTGGTCATGCATGCCGTCTTCTCTCTGTTTGGCGGGGGGCTGGAGACCAGTGAGTATTGGGGGCATAGGGCGAGTTTGGGGTGTCTGTGTCCATGATGGCTGTGCCCTGGTGTTACCCTTACCCCCTGATGGTGGTCATGCATGCCGTCTTCTCTCTGTTTGGCGGGGGGCTGGAGACCAGTGAGTATTGGGGGCAATGGGGGAGTTTGGGGTGTCTGTGTCCACGATGGCTGTGCCCTGGTGTTCTCTCTACCCCCTGATGGTGGCCATGCATGCCGTCTTCTCTCTGTTTGGCGGGGGGCTGGAGACCAGTGAGTATTGGGGGAGTTAGGGGTGTCTGTGTCCATGATGGCTGTGCCCTGGTGTCCTCTCTACCCCTTGATGGTGGCCATGCATGCCGTCTTCTCTTTGGTTGGGGGCTAGAGACCAGTGAGTATTGGTACATAGTCATATACTAGTTTGTTAAAGATTCAGGGGAGGGGAGCTGGGCTGGGATAGACAGCAATGTCCTAGTGTGTATTTCCCTGGAATGGGGCTGAGAGAAGATGGGTGAGTTAGGGGAATGGGATAGGGTGGAGATAGACTGTACCCTGGTGCTCTCCTTATTTCCTGATGGTGGTTGTGTCTCAATGATTGGTGGAGGGCCAGTGAATATTGGAAGTGGGGTGAAGTAGTTATTTTTTTTAATTTTAGGAGTAGGGTGGATACTGTTGTGCTTTGGTGCTCTCCTAGTCCGTACCCTTCTCTTCTGACCGAGTCCTAAATTAAAAAAAGAAAAGAGCAACTGACTAATGGTAGCTGTTTGTGTGTGTTTTGCAGTCGGCAATACTGAGATGGTACGGATGTGGGGCAAAGGCGGGGAAGGGTCAATGCAGTTCATCCATTTCTCCTACGCCTTTGGAGGTGTCATAGCTCCCCTGGTGACAGAGCCTTTCCTCACCCCTGTTCCCGATCAAAAGGAAAACACAACAACTATGGCAAGAACTTTCACTTTTCACAACACCGAACCTGCACCCATTTCTGTCAGTGAGGTTAATTCTCTGTCCCCACCTTTCAACAGTTCAGTCCTTGGTAAAATTTCTTCCTATGTCAGTAACCTTAATAAATCAGCGTTAACCATCGGCAGCTCTGGGAACAGCTCTGTGATGGACCAGGCTGACAGAGGATTGGTTGAA
The DNA here is from genome assembly GCA_017654935.2 of Phymorhynchus buccinoides. Lineage (NCBI taxonomy): Eukaryota > Metazoa > Mollusca > Gastropoda > Neogastropoda > Raphitomidae > Phymorhynchus > Phymorhynchus buccinoides. Next base: position 41,422,211 of record CM065683.1, on the reverse strand, counting down.
AAGTCATGGCTAGCTGCAGAAACCCGCGTGCACTATGCATACTTAATTTCAGGGGCTATCATCGTGATGATCATGGTCCCTGCGGTTGTCCAGGTCTTCACTGACCGCTCCCACCGCAGGAGGAGGCAGGCGGCAGAGGAGGAGGAGAAAGACGTCACCCAGCCGCTCCCTCTCTGTTGGTTCCTTTTCGTGATGGGCACCCTGTGTCTGTTCAACTTCCTGAACGTGGCTGTGGAGGACACCTTCGCTTCCTACTTATCATCGTTTGTGGTCAAACAGTTACACTGGACCAAATCGTCAGGAGCTCAGGTGACGTCTCTGTTCTGGGCCATGTTTGCCGTGTGTCGGTTCCTGTCCATATTCGCTGTGCGACTTTTCAGCTCGGTAGGTCTGCTGCTGGGTAGCTGTGTGTCGTTGGCGCTGTCCATGCTGGGCTTTGTTTTATGTTCCTACCACAACGTCGACACCGGAGTCTGGGTGTCGGCGGCTATGGTAGGTGCCTCAATCGCCGCCATTTTCCCCACTGGGTTTTCGTGGATGGAGGAAGAGTTGGTGCGGGTGACGGGGCGGGTGACGTCTAGTATCGTCATCTCGGCATCGGCTGGCTCCATGTCAGCCCCCGTACTGCTGGGATTTCTAATGAAGAGGCTGTCTCCCATGTGGTTCCCCTACCTCATGTTTGGGGAGGCTGCAGTGTGCGCCGTGGTCTTCCTGCTCCTGCTGGCTCTGTCACGACTCCACCTGAGAAAACGCTTCACCATGAGCCCTCCGTCCAGGCAGCAGGAGGTGACAGTTAGTAGCTGTGAGGAAGATGGCAGCAACACTGGTGAGGAATCTACAGTATAGTTTGGAAAAGTAGAGGCAGATTTGAAGAGTAATGAGATGCTAATCTGTCAATGGAAGAGCTTTTCAAATACCACTGTCAGACATCTATACTATGGCACCAGGAGGCCCTCCAGAGGGCTACTGCTGGCATGGCAACTGCCACCCCATTTGAGAAGTCATTATTGAAGAAGAACCAAGGATGTTTTTGAAAAAATATAACTAAAGCGTTACAACTCGTTTTTCTGAAGACAAATCTGCCCCATGGATATCAGCTCATTTCATGCAGATCAATCAGCATTAAAAATCCTTGTACCTTGAGGTGCTAAACCAGGTCAGCTGTGATTGATATTATTTTTATATTATATTCATATAATTTTTTCTCATTTGTTCATTTGTTTTTCTACCTTAACCCCTTCAGTGCCGCCCATTAGTTGCGCATGGGTCGCCGGTTTGCCGCACGATTTTTGAATGCGGCAAAATCACTACTTATCAGCGACTACTTACTCAGCGAGGACGTATATATATATATATATATGGTAAATTCAGCACATTATTTTCTTTTATTCTTTTCAGTAAATTAAAGTGAAGTTTCTTTCGGTTCACAAACTATAGAGTTTTATTCAAGCAAACTATATATATAAGAGGAAAGTTTAATGGTGTGGTTGTTTTTTCTTCTTCAATTCTTGTACGTTTATATATATATATATATACGTCGTCGGCACTGAAGAGGTTGAATTATTATGCAGTGTTAATGGTGACATGTATATAATCTGTTGTTAGTGTTCATTGTTTGCTAATGGTTTTGGGGCATTAATTTTCATGCTTTGATATTTTGACAGCACATGTACTTCATAAAAGTATCTAATTTTAGATCATTCTTTTTATAGCTGTGTTAAAGAAACTTTTTTGTTAAGAAGTGCTGCACAAACTTATTAAGAAGTAGAGAACAAACAAAGATTTGCAAATAAGTGAAAAATCACATTACCGGTATTTGATATTCAGTTACTTAGATCCATTATTTGACACATGTGGTTTGTTTGTGACATCATCATTTGATATTCTGTATTTGACATATAATTCTATTACTGTGACTTATCATTTTATATTCTGTTGCTGATATTCATTATTTTATATATATATATTCTCTTGCTGATATTGCTTGTGAAGATAAGATATATATTAACAATATTGGGTGCTGATTTTATCTCTTTACTGGCGCTATGTCTGTGATGTTGCAGAGTTAAGCATTGTCCGACTGTTTTATGTCCTTAGAGAAGATTATCTACTGAAGATATTTGTTTCTACATGTCAGGAATTTTAAAGATCGGTTAAAGATAATGTTATCTGCAAGTCTTTGTCTCCACATTTTTCTTATTGAAATTATGATACTGGCAGGCTTTGTCCTGTTGATTTCTGCAAGAGCCAGGACATTGCTCTATTGGTTTTTGTGTGTCAGGGTAGTTTGTTATACCACTTTTTATTCCTTGGTGCATCACTGTAATGCATTGTAATTTGTATCATATTGTATTGTAATGTTTTGTATATGCAGAGAGAGCATAAGTTTCAAAATTACAAATGAACAAAATTGTTATGGAGATATTTTTTAAAAGACATTGTTCAGATCAAGTATTACAGTGTGTTTGGGGAAAGAAGTAAATTGACAAATAACATTTATTAGTTGTATTGTTCTAGAAAAGAAATTTTGTATGATTTTTTTTAAAAACCCACTTTTTTTTGTATTTCAGATTTTAAATTCTATAATCTGTGGTTTCTATTTTGCGTTGTATCTTTTATGGGAAAATCTTTCACATTCAGATTGTAGAATGTAATTTTTTTATTCGTAGAAGATTGGAATGAAATGTTATATATCATCATAAAGTAATATTTCTGTGAAGTTTTAATAATAATAATTAATAATAATTTTTATTTCATATAGCGCTAAAATCCATACAGTAGTATGCTTGATGTGCTTTACAAAAGCAACATTAAAATCAACATTAAAACATGCATTAAAATCAACAAGATAGTCATACTACCAACATTTCAGTGCAAAGAAATAAAGTAACAAAAATAACATGATTCTCACTCACAAAAACATCCACCCTCATTCACCAGCACTGTCACTCTCTGATAACACCTCACCCTCGCAGAAACTAATTAAAATGTCAACAAGAAAACAAATACAATATAAACAAGAAAAGAAAAGCCTGAAATGAGTCACTCATGAGAATTTTTTCCATCACAAAAATTACATCATTTCTTTATAATAATAATAATAATAAATAACATTTATAGAGCGCCCTTTCTCTCTTGAGCTCACTGCGCTTCACAATTGTTTAAATAAATACATAAATCATAAATAAGCTACTACAATATCAACTATCACAAACATTCACACAGCCACAACAAGCACGCACGCACACGCCCACACCCACACACGCGCGCACACCCACCCACCCACAATGTGGGGGACATCATTTTAAGGCAGGAAACAGGACAGGGAAGAAATCGGAGGTATTGCCGGAAGAGGTGAGTTTTAAGAGCGGTTTTGAAAGACTGGAAAGATTTAGCAGAACGAAGTTCATATGGTAGGGTGTTCCAGACAGAAGGGGCGCTGAAAGAAAATGAACGTTCACCATTTGTCTTAGTGTTAGTACGAGGAATAGAAAGGATAAGTTTGTCAGAAGAGGAACGGAGAGACCTGGAGGGTGAGTACAGGTGAACGAGATCAGAGAGGTAGGCAGGACTAGATGAATGGACAGCATTGAAACGGAGGCAAGCAATTTTATACTTTATTCTTGCCTCGACTGGAAGCCAGTGTAAGGTCTTGAGGTGGGGTTTGATGTGGTCTGTACGAGGGACTTTAAGGATTAATCGAGCTGCATTGTTCTGAAGTTTGTTGAGGAGGGTTTATGACATAAGCATGACCAGACCTGTGTACTCCTGTACTCTGAATATTGAAAAGTATACACATACTCTTTCTAAACTATAAGGCAAATTAATAACTGATTTGCTACAATCCTGCTCTAGTGACTTTTTCATAAATGCTGTCACTGGAAAGTTGTGTTGTTTTTTGTCACATGAAAAGTTTGGGCTATTATTTATAGTTTCTGAGAAAATTATACTTTTTTGATGAATCAACACACGCACGCACGCACGCACGCACACACACACACACACACACACACACACACACACACACACACACACACACAACAACAACAACAAAAGTATATTATTTTCTTATTCAATGTTCCATCTGGAAATAAAATTTTGACTTGACTTGACTTGACACAACACACACACAGACACACTCCAAGGCATGAGAATTTAAACTCACTTTTGCTCGTCAAAAATTATCTGTAATCATTAGCGACTATCATGCTATCAGTGTTGCCTTTTTACTTAAATGGACATTATTTTTGACATTGCTTCACTTTTGAGCCAATAAAAAGGGAGAGTGAAAGGTGTATGACCATTGATTTGCTATACTGATGGAAAATCATATTGAGTTGAGTCTTTTGTGAATGGTTATGACTCAAATAATGTGAATGATTATGACTCAAATAAGGCCTTTGCACTCGTACTTAGTGCTGATGCAATGGAACTACATGTAGTTGGCCTTTTGGGACTTAACCCAAAGCTTAATGTTCTTAAATCCTCGTGACTGAGAAAGAGAGAGATAGAAGTGGGAGGGGGTCATCCTCTGGGCTAGGCATCTCTATTCTATGCATATTCCAACCCAGCTTTCCAGAATAGCTGTTGTCTCTTTTATGATGTAAATCTGATACAGTGTACTCATGCTTTTTTAGTTTTCTCTTTAATTCAGTCGATGTGGTTTGATGGCTTGGGTTGTCCTTTTTGCTGGATTTTTTGTTGGCCTGCCTTTTTTATACATACTAGCAATCGCCCCGTGGCAGTTAATTCCCGTGGCAGTTTTAACCCCATGGCAGTATTGAACAATACTGGAGGCAATGCCCGGAGGCAGTGCTAAACCAGTAAAGTCCCGATTTTTTAATAATACAGATACGTGTAGTGTCATCCCCTTGTAATCTCCACTGCCCCCCCCCCCCACCATCCCGTGTGTGTGTGTGCGAAACCGCGCAAATGACACGGCCACCTGGGTTGCCGTTGCCATCGCCCCGTTAGGGCTCACAGCAAATTTGAAGCGATTCGGTCGAAAAACGGCGGAGTTATAAGGCCCGTTTTGTGTTTCACACACACACACACACACACACACGGACGGACAGTTGGCTTTTTACTATATGATTGTTTTGGGATTCATTGCTCAAACACTTTTGTTGGTCTTTCAAATTCCAGTTGTTCAATTTTGAAATGTGTCACCAGGGATTTTTTTTTTATCAGATATGACCATTTTGTTGTTGTTGTTGTGTGTGTGTGTGTGGTGTGACTTGACATTGTGTTGTGTGGACATCCATGTCAGGGTTTGATCATCATCACCCCTTGGCTTTTCAGGGAATTGTTCTAACCAGGCCAAAATCTATGAATTGTGCTAGTTTGCTAATCAGGCATGGTAGACCTCCGCGAATCGCAGAAAATCCACGAAACAGTTTGAAACAAAATTATAAAAAAAATGCATTGAAATGGCATGAAAAAGTGAACATTTCACTCTCATTTATTTAATTTTATTGAATTTTCTTCGGCCCCCTGGACTCCCGGCTATTTTCCTTGAAAACCACTTTGCCCCCACTACCATGCCTTGCTAATACAGTAGCAGGATTTTAAAAACAATTACCCTACTTTTTGTTGTTGCCATGCATGGAGGATTGTTCAGAGTTTACCAAATCAGGCAATGACGTGCTGAAGTATAATTTCTTTATAAAAAAAAATGTCAAGGATGATTTTAGTTTTGAATAATTTAAACAAGGTCAAGATGTGCCCCCACCCCACCCCCCCTACATTTCTCGGTTAATTCAATTTTTCCGTTTTTGCCTTTACCAAACATGAAGCTGTATTTTATGAACATTTTCAGCTTATTATCTTTGTTCAATAATTAATTGCAGTCATGATAAAGGCCATTATCTAATAGGACCCCCCCTATGTAGTGCAGTACACCGCGGCATTTGTCACAGTCGTGGTTCATTGCGTTTTTCCGTCTTATAGGGGGGGGGGTCCTATTAGATAATGGCCTTTATCATGACTGCGATTTATTATTCCCAAAAAATAATTAGCTGAAAAGGTTAATAAAATGCAGCTTTATGTTTGGTAAGAAAGGCAAAAATGGAAAAATGGAATTCACCGAGAAATACAGGGGGGGGGGGCACATCTTTACCTTTACCGAAAATTAATTTATGAAAGATGCTACTGCTTGAACGGTTTTAGTTCTTTCTTCTTTTTCTTCTTTCCTGTCATTATGCGCCTAACTAACAAATAGTTAGGCCAGCATGTCTGTCTTCGGCTGGAGAAAATCTTTGTTAGAATTTCTATAACAAAGGCAGGAAAATGGAACAGTAAGGCAGAAATATAGTAGATAACAATAAGCAAAGGGAAAAGACAGAGCCAAATAGAGTGATTGAATAGAGAAAGTTACAAGCACAGAACTCGAAATAATATTATCATAATCTCATTTCAAAGTATACAACTATGTATACACAAATGAATTTTTTTTTTTTAAAGATGGAGAGATTAAGCAGCATGGCCGGCAAGGCATCAGTCACATTGTTTAGTGTTATTGGTGTTGAAAGTAAAACATGTTAGTTATGGTCAGTCACATTGTTTAGTGTTATTGGTGTTGAAAGTAAAACATGTTAGTAATGGTCAGTCACATTGTTTAGTGTTATTTGTGTTGAAAGTAAAACATGTTAGTAATGGTCAGTCACATTGTTTAGTGTTATTTGTGTTGAAAGTAAAACATGTTAGTTATGGTCAGTCACATTGTTTAGTGTTATTTGTGTTGAAAGTAAAACATGTTAGTTTAATGGTCAGTCACATTGTTTAGTGTTATTTGTGTTGAAAGTAAAACATGTTAGTTATGGTCAGTCACATTGTTTAGTGTTATTTGTGTTGAAAGTAAAACATGTTAGTAATGGTCCAAAAAAAAGAAAAGAAAAGCACAGAGCTTCCAGAAGGTGGGGTAACTATTTGTACCGAAAGACCCGCAGCCCGGGGTGTGTGTGCTATTATTTGTTGTTCCAGACCTTTGTCCTTCCATGTTGTCGTCCCTATGGGGAGAGACTCGAGGAGGGGGCGAGGTCATCCAGCTCCCCGTTTGGAGGCATGAGGCATCCACCCACTGCTCCACTAGTTCTTCCATGTCATTTTGTGTGTGTCTGGAGGGTATATGGGGTGGAGGATTTGCTAAAGAATTATTCTGGGTCTAAATAATCTGAATGATGGTGTTTTACATTACAGAGCTTCAGATTGCTTTCAGACTTCATGGGTCATACGACCCTTGACTACTGAAAATGAGGGGTCAGTTATTAAAATGATGGGCCACTAGTGTGTTACTAAAACTTTAAAAGCCTATATTTCAATATAATGCCTAATATGCGTGTAGGCATATGTTTATATCAACTAATATGTGTGTGTGTGTGTGTGCATGGATGCATGCATGGGAGTGTGTGTATGAATAGAACAGAACTTTAAATAAATATCAGAAGTTAAGGTAGTGTTTGGCGCACACATTATAAGAGAGAGACAGACAGACAGACTTAACAATGATCCAAGGCTCTGGTCAGACATTGACCTATTAAAATTGAAAATGTCCTATTGTGGTCTCCCCTGTCATGACAAATGTCTGAATACATTTTTAACACTGGCACGCTTTGACTTAATCATTTCTGTAAGAGCCAGGACATTGTCCTGTTGATTTCTCTCTCAGGGCAGTTTGACCTATCACTTTTCAACCCTGTATAAGACAGTATACACACACACACAAACGCACACGCACACACACACACACACACACACACACATGTAAGCTTAGTCCATAAGTTTACAGTCATGTAGTAGATCTAGAAAAAGAAAACAGACCATGCAAGTTTTTGTGCTTATGAAACAATGTATTGCTGCGGTGCTATTCCTGATATGATCTGATAGCAGAGACAGGCAGCTTTGTAATTTATTCTTTGTTGAACGGGTAGCCAATGTAACTCCTTAAGTAGAGGTGATGTGTGTTGAAGACGTTTGGCTTTGCAGACCATTCTAGCAGCGGAGTTTTGAAGTTGTAAGGGTTTGAGAAACACCTGTGGAAGGGAGTTGCAGTAATATTTTCTAGACAAATCTAATCCCTGTTGATACTCTTTATATATATCTTACATTTTAAAATGTACTTTTAATGCTGAAAGCCTGTTGATATTTTTTAAACATATAAGCTTAACATTTTGGATTTTTTTTTTTCAGCTTTGAAAATATTAATTGGAAACTATTGGTATGTTCAAAGATGCTAATTAGATTAAAACAGAATTGATTAATATCAATTAAAAATACTGATGATTTTGACGATTTCTTTTTATATCTTTCAGAAATCAAATAATATGATTTATGTTTTTTTACAGATTTCTTTTTTATGCTTTAAAAACACACCATTAATTGAAAAATACTGGTATGTTCATTTGTTTTGGTTCCTTTTATGAAGTAATACAAGGACACTCATTAGGTTAAAAAGTAAACAGAATTCATTAATATTAATTAGATTTTATGCTGTTGATTTTGACGTTTGATTTCTCTTTATACCTTTCATAAATCGAATAATATTATGATTTATGTTAAACAAGATGTGCATTTTCCAAGTTTCAATCAGAAGAAATGCATGTACATACAAATGTTTCTGTTTAACTGAAAGGAAACAGTTCTTCTTTATCACGTTCTGTGGAAATTTGTGCATTTTCTTTTTATTTTAGAAGTTACATGAATATATTTGATTGGATATTGTTGAACACATCTCCACCTCACTCCATTCCTTCAAAGAAATCCCTTGAGTACTTGAAAGATATTTTGCTAAGCCCAGTGAATAGTATGAAAGTATTTTTTAGTTGATTGTATGCTATGACAAGTGTGTGGTGATGTGCATGTACATTATTTAAAAAGAAAAAGAAAAAGGATCTTGCTGACTGGGAACACATTTTTGACTGAATGAGAAACATGTTTGACTGAATGAGAACACCATTTTGATTGAAATCATACACATTTTTGTTCACACACACACACATGCATGCACGCACACACATGCACGCACACACACACACATCAAAATTATACTTCATCCATCTTCTAATAATATCCTTCACCTTAACCATCCAAAGCCAACAGACAAAAATGTGATTATTTTTTATGACACCCGTAGTACAACGTATCCACAACATCTAATTGTAAAAAAAAAAGGGGAAAAAAAGATTGTTATATAAATCCATATTTCTTTAATTGGGCCATTTTGTTCTACAAACACTTATATTCATCAAACATATAAATTATATATAAATGCCATTGAAAAGCCAGGTTTATGGAAAAATAACTGTGATTAAATAGCAAAAAGTAACCGAGAAGGAAAACAAACATTTGAGTAAGTGCACAGATTGAGGCTATCCCTGAACATATGAAGCAACATATAAAGAACAGAACCGTAAAGTGCGTGTACACAGACAGACAGACATTTACACACACAGAGTGTTAGAGCGTAGTAATGATAACTTAAAAAAACAAGGGGCAAAGCCTTCAAGGATCACTCGGGGTGGTGGGTGTGGGAGTGTGTTTGAGTACAAGAGTGCCAACAACAGTAACACAGATGGACACACACACACACAGAGACACCCGGAAAACCGAAGAAGCATGAAAACATAGACATAAACATAGACTCACTTGACACGAGTGAGTAAAAAAAAAAGAAGAAAGTTTTATGCAAACATATAGAAAACCTTTTAATATATTTTCCACTATCACACCCACCCATGTAATGGGGTTACAATCCAGGTTTATTGCTCTTTGGGTGATACTGGAACTCCACTAAACAGGACCTCGCTGTGTTAACAGGTCATTGACATTGTGTGATTTTGTTCAGAAACAAATATGACTACTAGAATATTTATTTGTTTTGTTTGTGTCAGGACGATTGTGCCCAAATGCCACACCATAGACCATATACAGTAGTATAGCTGTAATTTGAAAACAGTTGGTTGTCGACCATTTTAACCGAATCTGGGACATTTAGCCAACGGACACTTAGCCAACGGCCATTTCACCAATGGACACTTAGCCAATGGACATTTAGCCAACATTTGCAGGGGGGACATTTAACCAACATTGAAAAAAATATTGAAACAACATTGAACAAAATATATTAAGTTAATGTAATGATCACAATCTCATGTCTCGTACAGTAGAACCTCCCTTATAAGACCTTCAAAAATAATTTTAAAAAATGTCTTAAATGGGAGAGAGTTGCATAATGGAGGTAATGTTAATAGTTACAAAGAAAGGCGATGTCAGTCTCGGAGAAGTAGGTCTTAAAAGGGAGGGAGTCTTATAATGGGGGGTCTTATAAGGGAGGTTCCACTGTTTTCTAAAACTTACAAACATGAATATTACTATATAGCCCACAGCTGTTTATTACCATTCATCATTCTCGCGGTTCACAGGCTTCCAGCGTATGAAAGATATTATTATAAAAGTTTTATTTATTGTAAAACATAAAACCCAACACATCACAGATCTAATTACGTAACATTCATGCAAAACACACTCACTCACACCCACACGCGCGCGCGCACCCACACACATAAACTTAGAACACATTGGACCATGTTACATGCACACACATCGGCACACACATACATGCACACATGCATGCACATTTATAATCGCGATCACGTGCGCACACACACACACACATGCCAGTTTTAGAATATGAGACATTACATTGTGATCATTATATTAACTTAATATAATTTTTTTAATGTTGGCTAAATGTCCGTTGGCTAAATGGCCGGATACCTTTTAACCATATAATTTTTATATTCACGATCAGAATCGCTGGAGGATACAGTGGGAGACATTTCGAAGTGCGACCCGGTCATTCACATATAAGTTTTGAGTCTCTATACAGTTTCAGTGTCTACATACAGTAAAACTAGAAATCAAGAAGGTAAGGTACAGATTCAACGTTATAATACTAACAAACGAAAACATTGTTTTAGTAACCATGTTGCTAACCTCTGGAACTCACTGCCACCTAGCTTTAACCTTTCACCGCCAAACTCGCATTTTAGCACCACAGTGATTTAACACCTATGTCACTAAAAGGCATCAAATTGGGGTCTATTATCCAAAGACCCTATTGTCTTGGTTTGGGGAAGTACGAATAGACCTTATTTTATATATGTTACAGAAGAATCCCCAACACTGCAGATGGATTCATGCAGGTAAATGTAATGGCATTTTTTGGGCTGAAATATGGCTGGCGGTGAAAGGGTTAAAGGAGCACAATCATCTAACCAACTCAAAAATCTCCTGGACATAACAAAATTATTAGTCAAATATTTTTTTTATTTCGACGATTGATTTGAAATCGTACTTTTTACTGCATGCAATATGCAAACATGTAAAAGAAATTTCAAATGGATGGGACGTTTTATAAGCCGCGAGTCTTGAAGGCTGAAGCCTGTCTACCTACCATAAAACAAACAACTGTAGTTTGAAAACCGTTGGTTGGAGATCCCTATATTATGTATAACCATGTATATTTGTGATGAACATGACCGCGGGAATGCAACGGGAGATATAATTTCGAAGTGCTATTCTGGCAACTGCTATTTTGACGACCTAGGCTAGTGTCATCACTGCCCCCACCCTCATCCAAAAAATAAAAGAAAGAAAAAAAAAGCTTTCGAAAGAAGAGACTGAGATTTTTCAGAACAGTCAAACATTTGATTTTGAATTCAAACACTTTTTTTAACACAAAAACCTATTGCAATAAAACAGGACGGAGAAGAGGTACGCGAAAGAGTACAGTCCTTGGAGGCCTTCAAGAGCTAGGGGCCTCCAAAAGCACCTCTACTAAACAACCATTCCTCTGCCTTCCCCTCCCCACCTCCAAACCCTGCATTCCCACACCTTAAACCCCCCCCCCAAAAAAAAACCACACCACCAAAACAACCAAAAACAGATGCCCCCCCCCCCCCCCTTTATTTGCATGCATGTATTGTCACCTGAATACAAATACTCCTGTGCATGCATCATGTGGGGCCCGTGTTTCCCCGGTTGATCTGGGGGGACTAAGCGGTCGTGCATGACACTCTACATGCATCATGTGGGGCCCGGGTGTCCCTGGCCAGTCTGGGTACATTTAACAGTCGGGCATGACCTTTATCTCGTCTTTCCCTCTATCACACCCACCCACCCCAACCCCCCTCCATCCCCCCTTCCCAAATCAAATCCTCACATATTTAACTTAATTCTTTCTACATGGTAACCTGTGTATCTGTGAATACTCAGTTATTTCCTGACTGTCTTGCAATCATTTCATTTCTTTCTTTCTATTTCCCCATAATGTTATTATTTCGCTTTGTACTCTATTTCTTGCTATTTTTCTCTTTTTCGTACTACCCACTAAAGTGCAGCAGAACCTTCAGCGTGTTGAAGTTTTGGCTGCCTAAGGAGAAGAAGAAGAAGAAGAAGAGGGATGCGGTAGGCTTTTTGTTCATCAATGACCTTCCACCTTTTACTGTGGTGAGGTCATTTTTCGTAGACTCCACCATTATTTCTGAGAAATTCGGGGAATTCCCTTTTTCAATGTCACATGAGATTCTTAACCAATGAAATCGCGCAAAAAATGTGACGTCACAAGAAATGCCCCCGAGTGTTGTCGGCCATATTTGTTGTGTGGTAGACGACAGGAACTGGAATATAGCTGGTGAGGTTAATTCAAAGTGTTCCTTGAGATTTAGATATTCGCTTGAACATTTTATTAATTCTGTATTTACACGTTGACGGGATTTGTTTTTAAGGACACTCATTACACCATCGAAAATAGGCATGGTATGAATGTAGTGTACAATTCGTGAAGTGAGAGTGACACTCACAGTCACATTGACTGATTGAGTCAATGATTGACACTGACACTGACAGTGGTGCAATCGAATGGACATAAATATTGCGAAAATCATCAAAAACCTACGACAGCATTGTTCATCGTGGTATTTTTGTACTCTCAGTACTGGAGTTCATTGCAACGGTAAAGAAGGCTGAGCATTTAAATTCACTGAATTCACGAGTGTCAGAATCATTCAGACACTCGGATTTCTCATCTCAGGTCAGGTCAGGTATTTGGACGACCAGGCCTTGCAGCCTCTCAATGCGTCCTTCCTTTTGGTTAGTGTTTGGCAATTGCTGTGGCGGTTTTTAGCATCCATATTGATGCACTAATCATGGACGTACTTTAACAGGGCATCTCAGGCGAAACCTCAAGATAGCCTCCACTGAGCTGAGAGCAAAAGCCTCCTTTGTAAGGCCGCTTCTTGACTATGCCTGCTCAGTGTGGGATCCCTCCACTCAGAAAATCGTCGACAGAGTGGAGCAGATTCAACGAAGAGCTGCGAGGTTCGTCTCAAATCAATATTGGAGGACAGCCAGCGTCACCGATATGGTACAGAGGCTTGGCTGGAATCCCCTGCAGCAACACCGGCAGGTTGCAAGGCTCACCATGATGTATAACATTTTTATAAATACAGAATAACATGGTGAGCATCAGCAAAACCAAGCTTGAACCACAGCCAGAGCGACAAAGAAGAGGACACTCACAACAATTCCTTGTTCCCCAGTGTCGCACACAGTACAGACAAAGTTCCTTTTCCCCACGTACCATCAGGGAGTGGAACGTCCTGCCACCAGCAGCAGTTGAGGCCAGAACCCCAGAGAGCTTTGTGACCAGAGTCTGGCAACACCTCAGTGGACAACCTCCTGCTGCAGACGCCACGTCTGATGGCCCCACTCTGGGGTCATCGGACTAACAAGCTACAACACTCTCCCCCCTCCCATCCCGTCCCCCCTCCCATCCCCCCCCTCCGTTTTTCTTCTCTCCTCCCCTCCGCCCCATCCCCACTACCCCTTCTTCCAACAACCCAGCAGATCAACAGTTGGCTAGGCTTATGGTTCTCTTTTATCTATCTCCTATTCTGTCACACTATTTCTTTCAGGCCTTGAGCCTTCCAGCAAAAGTGGTATAGAACCTCCCCGGTTCCGTGGCAAAATAATCAAAGTGTTGATTGTGGCCACGCATGGCTAAGAAGAAGAAGATTCAGAAGGCTAGTACTAGTAGGCCTAGTACTAGTAGTTGGGGCCTACAGCTGTACATTGTAGGGCTGTAGCCTAGGCCCCTACTACTAGTGACTGTAGGCTACACTGGCTACACACTTGATATGTGACACACATACACACACACACACACACACACACACGTCACCGACATGCTCTAGAGACTGGGATGGAACTTGCTGCAGCAACGCCGACAGACCACCACTCATGCTCTTCAAAATACTCAATGGCATGGTGAGTGTTAAACAAGAGCAAGCTCATACCTCAGCCAGAGCGCCAACGAAGAGGTCACTCGCAGCAGCTCCTCATCCCTCAGTGTCGGACGCAGTATCGCCAGAGTTCCTTCTTTCCCCGGCCAATCAGGGAGTGGAACGACCTGCCTACATCAGCAGTGGAGGTCAGAACTCCAGTGTTTCGCAGCCAGAGTCTGGAGGCACCTGAATGGACACCCGCCTGCTGTACCCATCATGCCTGATGGCCCCACTGAGGGGTCATTGGGCTAGCAACCCAAACTTTCTTCTCCTTTTTTCTTTTTTTGTTTTCTTCTCCCTCTTCTGCTTTTGCTTGTTGCTGGAAGTGGGGCCTGTTCCTTCCAGCTGAACTGAGGGGTTTAATGGTCTTTACCCAGTGCAAGCACTTAAGGGAAGTTAATCCTTTTATCTTTTTATCTGTCCCTCTTCTGTCTAACTCTAAGGCTTAACTTTTCAGTTTTATTCTCAGGCTTTGAGCCTTTTCTTCCACTCAGTTCCAGCATAATAATAATAATAATAATGGGAATTTATATAGCGCTCTTTCTCACATGAGCTCAGTGCGCTTTACATTGATAACAAGAACATTAAAGGCAAACAAATAATTAATCATTAGAAAGTAAAATAAGCACGATGCTTACAGTTACACACAACGTTCTCTTACTTCCTTACTCACACACACACACACACACACACACACACACACACACGCACACATACACACACATGCATGCGCACACGCACACTCGCACACAATTAATTATACAAGAGTAAAATAGTTACAACATGAACATTCTAAGAAGAAACATAGAGACCACATTCACATTCCCAATCAATAAGTGGTAGAACCTCCCGGTTCCGTGGCAAAATAATCAAAGAGTTGATTGTGGCCACGCACAGCAAAGAAGACACACACACAGTCACACTCACACACACGTGTGTATGTATGCACACACACTGACTACCAATAATGTCCACCTGCCGTAACCGGCAATTAATCATTTATACTGGGGTTCAAATCATTATGCAGTGCAGGAAAAGCAAAAACAAGGCTAGATAGATAAGAGGACATGCACTGCTGGGCACCCCTGGCTAGTCCGAGAACAACCGGCCCCACATAATTTGTTTTTTTAAATTGAGTTTTTAAATGGTTCACTACCTTTGAGGTGAAGGAGCTGAGCGTGGGGGACTAGCCGGTTTCTGGTGGCAGGGAGTTCCAGTTGCGGACGGTTCAGGGATGGATAACACGAATTCACATAGCATGCATCTTGTCTGCCAAGAGCAGTCTAAATGGAGTCTTTGGGCATGCAGTGATGTCCCGAGGCCCCGGTCATAGGCCATTGACCTATTAAAATTGAATGTCCTATTGTGTTCTCCCCTGTCAGGACATGTGTTTTATTACATTTTTAGCACTGGCACGCTTTGCCTTATTCTGGTGCCGAAACGGCAACAGTATGTAACTATGTTTGATTTCTGCAACTGCAAGAGTTACCTGGGACATTGTTCTATTGATTTCTTGTCTCAGGACAGTTTGTCCTATCGCAGTTAAACGGCAGCAACAAAAAATCTCTTTAGCTAATAGCATGACTAATTTGCAAAACTATGTTTATTAAAGTGCTAAAGAGAGCTCATTTAGATTTACTTTCAAAACTGGAGTGCCCTTGTCTTAGTCATACTTTCTGGATTTGTTTTTAACTCTTTCTATACTAACCTGCGCTCTCATCGCAGGGCATGCGCACAACGCCTCATTACTAAGGTAACAGGATATCGCATGTGAACTTTAAAAATTCATAGTTCATAGGTTAACAGTCATGCGTACTTCACAGTGGCTCAGGGGGCTACTACTACGTTTCATTCATTCATGCCTCGACACTGACTGGCTGGTTGTAGGATCTATTTTGGGACCTTAGTATTTTATTTTCGCTATATGATTATGCCTGGCTTGACAAAACATGCATTTATTTTAAAATATCACAAATCAAAACTAATAAAGTGGATGCTTTGAAACTGTTGCAGGTGTTAACACTGTATATTGTGTACATATTGCCAAAATTTCATGTTTGTATCTGTTTAGAAAATAATTGTTTGGTAACCTATGCAAACCGGCCAGTATAGAACATTTGCAAGGGGAAGCAACTGGCCAGCATGCAATGAGTTAATGAGAAACCAAACACAAATTACTTGTGTTTTAATGCTGCATATACTGGCAGATACTGGTGAGATACACAAATGCTATTATTACTTGTAATTGTGGGTTTTGAAATGTTTAGAAATGTGTGGCTAATTACGACATTGATTTGAGTATGTCACAAGGATGGCTTTCTACTTTTTTTGTGCCAGGTGCTGCACTGTCAGGATATTAATTTTGTTCTTTTTATTTGTTTGTTTGTTTTTATTTTAACATTGTGTGCGCTTTATTCTTTAGTTTAACACTTGTAACCCCGATTAAAATGATGACTCTACTCCCTGTAACCACCAAATTAATGTTGGTAAACTGGGCCCGAAATGGGGTACTTTGCTTAAAAATATATTAAAAAATAACTACTTGATGGATTGACTTCAAATGTTCAGGGTTTGTGTATAAATGAAGAATGTTTAACTTGCAATGGTTTTTGTTATGTGATATTTTTGATTTTTTGATATTGCAATTTAACTCCAAAATACATAACGAAGTGGGTGTACGGGGGCGGTTTTAGACGGCTTGGTAGGAGAACGTAATGGATGTCATGGGCGGAATCAGGCTATAAGGGGCTTAAAACGTTAAAGGACTATTTCATGTATTTTTAAAACTTTATTTTCCTAAGTGTTTCTATATCTATGAGATAGATATGGTAGATTTATGTGGATTGTAATTGGTGAATGTTTGTGTATATATGTGTGTGTGCAGAGACACAATGGAACTACCTGGAGTGAGGCCTCGGAGAAAGAGGGGGATGATCACCCAGCCAGTGGAAGACCGGGAGGCACTGGCTGGGTCACAGCCCCTGCCTCCCTCCACCACCACTGGTAGGCCTTGGAACAGTTTGACTGTGATATTGTTCATGTCTGATGTCATCATGTTGTCGTTGCTGTAATGTTGTTCACCTATTTATTTATGTTCATCAATGAAGTGGGTTAGCAAGGTTTGGATAGCTGATGGCAGATTAATCCCTTTCACTGTCGAGGAAAAAATGAGAGATTGTTGTTTTAAATTTTATGAAATTGAAAAGAGACCCCTCCCCCCCGTGGGGATCTTTTGTATAAATAGTTCCCCCACCTTCTGGAAGTTCTGTGCTTGTGACTTCCTCTAGTCTGTCACTCTGCCTTTGCCTTTTCCCTTTGCTTACTGTCATCTACTATCTTTCTGCCTTACTGGTCCATTCTCCTGCCTTTTTTCACGAAACATTTTCAAAAAAGATTTCCTCCAGCCGAAGTCGGACTTGCTGGGCCTAACTATTTCTTAGTTAGGCGCATAACGGCAGCATGATGCATCTGCGCTCATTATTGACAGGAAGCTGTCTGAGCGATCGAAGAAGAAGAGAAGAAAAGAGACCTGTTAGTGTTAGACTGGATGTGACAAAATAGTCTAGAGGTATATTTTTGCTCACTGTTTTAAAACAAGACCAGCATTGCAGAGCTGTGACATCAAGAAGTTCAGATACTCATTTGTTTTCTTTGAAGTTAATAATAATTGCCCATGTAGTTGCTTATCATTCTGTATCATGATGTTTTGAAACTGATGCAAACTAGTTGATTTGTAACAATTAGAAAAAAAAATTAAGCAGCAACAACACCAACAAAAAAAGTGACAGCAAGCAAACTGGTATAATTTAGTAGGTTAAGATTTGTTTGGTGGTGACCATAATTGGAGACTATTTCATTTGTATAAAAAGGAAGTGAATTTATTTACAGTCAAATACACTCGCACATGCATTCTCATATCTATTCCATTTCCTCACACCCACAGTTAGATACACTCACTCTTTCTTACGAACACATTCACACAAAACACACTCCACTTCCAAATCCTCACTGGTAGTGGTGGTACAAATGTAACCTGGACATTACTGACTTGTGCAGTATCCCAGGCAGAAGACACTGACATCTGTATCAGGAAGATAGTAAGCGCAACGCAGTGCTCAGACGATGGAGCCATTGCAGCTGCCGCCGTCATGGAGGCTGGCCCCTCCACCCTGCCGTCATCAGGTTGGTTCTCTGCTGCGTTTCCCTCAGCCCAGTTTTGTGTGTTTGTGTGTTAGGTTGTCCTTGCTAATTTTGTCTGTATGAGTGTGTGTTTGCATAATGTGGTGAGTGTGTGTTCAGTTTTCTGTCTGTGTGTTACTGTCAGGTTGTCCTTGCTTATTTTGTCTAAGTGTGTGTGCATAATGTGATGTGTGTGTGTGTGTGAGAGAGAGAGAGAGAGAGAGCTTGCCTACGTTTTTTTGAGCATTCATCTTAATTGTGTGTTTGCATATTCTTTTGGTCTTGTGTTTGTCAAAGCAGTGCATAAATGCCCTTTCTTTCTCTAGTAAATCGCTTTGGGGTTATGTTTGTGAAAACGGTGCATAGAATGATAAATCCCTTTTCTTTCTTGCCCAGATGAGGAGGTGGTGGTGGACATGCAACGCACCCGCCAGCTGCAGGGTGCCATCACCATGCGACACCCGGGCCAGCTGGAGAGGGACTTCAGCATCAATGTGCGCTCCGCTGTGCCCCAGGGAACTTCCATTGCTCATGATGACCTGGAGGACCTGCAGATTGTGGAGGCTGACCTGGAAGAGTCTTCTCTGAAGAAGAAAGGGTGAGGGCTGTTTTGAGCATCCATGCTCAGGCATCAGAATTATCATCGGATTTGCCCATTTCAGAGGATTGATGAATTGCTGTCAGGATGTGCTTGTGACGGCAGAGGTTCTGTCTTTCTTGCTGGACGTGATCTGTACTGTAAAATGGCAATTTAGACATGATCTCTTACAGAATAATGCCATATTGGTCATGTTTGAAACAGTGTTGTCTCTCTTGTCTCTAGGGCCTTGGTGGCTGATGTACAGCAGTTTTCAGAGAACTGGTCTTCAGACAGTTCAGATGCCTGATGTTGTAACTCTGTATTTCCATATTTCTATTAGTAGGACAAGAGCTGTTTTTGTTGATCCATGTTCTCTCTGTCTGTCTTTCTGGCTCTGTATTTCCCTGTTTTTGCAAATGTTGCATATTGAGCAACATCGTTGCTTGGGTTCAACAAGTAGATTTAAGAAAATAAAGATGAAAAGGCTTGTTTAATGCAACATGCGAGTGAAGAGTTGATCATGGTTTGTGTGTGCAGCCCCATCATCCAGGCCAGTGACAAAGATCTGCTGCAGCTACTCATTGACACCCCCCGCACACACACAGGCATCATCACTGAATCACAACAGGTATCTGACAATCTTCCTTCTCTTTGTGTTAGCACAACAAAATAATAAATATTTGCTTCATTGCATTTGTGCCGCTTGGAAGCTCTTTGTTTCATTCTTTATTTTTATTTTTTTATTTTCTCATGTACAGTACCCCTGCAATGTAATGTTCAGGCACTATAGGTCCATCTGTCCACTCTAGCAGTCTTTATAATATTTCCATGTACCCCCCCAGTAATGAAATATTAAACACCAGAATTTCTTTTGAAATTGTTTTTGAAATTTGAGAGGATTGTATGAAATACTAAGTCTGAGGATTTGAAAATAGACACCTGCTGATGTTTTGTGTACCATACTTTACGGACTATATGGCGACACTTTGTTTTCTAGACTGAGACCCCTGCGCCTTATAATGTGACTACTAATATAGTAAGAAAATAGAATAACAAAATCTGGATTTTGTGTAAAATTTGGGGTGTGCGCCTTACAGTCCGTAAAATACAGTAATTGTAATTGGTACTTCTTTGTCAATAAGAGCCACAGAGTGTGTCTAGTAACGTTGCAGCAATTGTGTTTCTCTGGGTGTTACACTTCAGACACTTACATTTTTTTATTTTAAAGTGTATCATATTGTGTCGATAGTGGCATTCTGTTACATCAGGTGCTGCAATGTCGGGTAGCTATAAAAAGAGTTGAAATGCAGATTTACTTTAGCAGTGACTCGCAGTGTTTGTCTGCGTGGTGCATTGTCAGGAATTTATAAAGGGAGAGTCTGTAAAAGAAGTTGTGCTTTAGGATTGTATATGTTTAGTATGGTATATGCCAGTCAGTTGTTTTTGCCAGACAGCAGAGGGGGCAGCTGCTATTCGGGCGGGCTAACATATGTTTATAGTAGAGATGCTTAGCCCAGGGTACATCCTCACTCTCGCTCAGCCAAATGTATTTGAGGACAGCTGGCCAGGCTCCCAGGGACCCCCATTTGGGGGTCTATGAAGCACTAACATTCTAAATGACCCTCTTAAAGAATGTGCAGGGAGTCTCAGGGGTGCACTAGAAAAATTCTTTTTAGCATTCGCAATGCCACTGGGACCCTCTATCCCGCCTCTAGGACCCTCTATACTGTAAGTGAAGGAGTCCCTGGGACCCCTTGTTTTGTGGGACGATTTGGAGCCCTGGCTAGCATTAGGGAATGATTAGGGAATAACCCCAAAGGCCAATCTATCCCATGCTGCTGTGCCAGGAAGGGAACTCTACAGATAGAGTGTACAGTACAAGATCTCCCCTATGGTATAGAGTGTACAGTACAAGATCTCCCCTATGGTATAGAGTGTACAGTACAAGATCTCCCCTATGGTGTGATTTCATTACTTGTGATGTATTAGGTGTGGCCAAACTGATTGTAAGCGTTGTGCCAGGTGTTGCACTGTCAGGATGGGTACTACGCAGAGGGTCTTCAGTACAAGATCTTCCCGGACACCCAGTTCAAAGGAGCCTTTGGAGAGGCCGCCATGTGCCAGGACCTGACCACCGGGAAAACTTTCATGCGCAAAACAGTGAGCAACTGCTTCGTCTGTTGCTGAATTTCCCCCTTTAGACTATCCTTTTCTCTGTTTTTTTAGATGTTTTTGATCCCCCCATGGGGACACAAATTGTTTCCCCACCTTCTGGAAGTTCTGTACTTGTCACTTCCTCTACTCTGTCACTCTCTATGACTCTGCCTTTTCCCTTTGCTTAATGTCATCTACTATCTTTCTGTCTAACTGGTCCATTCTCCTATTTGTTTTTAAGAAATTCTTACAAAGATTTTCTCCAGCCAAAGATGGACATGCTGGGTCTAACTATTTCTTAGGCGCATAATGGTAGCATGACACTTTTGCACTCATGATTGACAGACCTAACATATTTGCCAAAATTTGGTGTTGTAATTTGATTTTGTTTAATATTCTGTAAATCAAAATCTGTATGGGCTGCTGTAAACATAACAATGTTATTTGTTGTAGATCTTCTATATAACACAATTGTGTTGTTTTGTTTTGGACAAAACTTTGCTTTGATAGTTAAATTAATGTATATTATTACTTACTGATAATTTAAAAATGACCTATATTATAAGAATTGTGTTGTATTTTGGTACTACTATTCCCTTTGATTGAAATATTATTGTAAAATTAATATTATTTATTGCAAAGCTTTACCGAGTATGGGCTCAAACTGTTTAGTAACGAGAGATTATCCTCTTGCTATTACTTCTAACAATAGTAACGATTCTCAATATTCAATGGTACGTTCTCATCTGCACTATATGGGATAGAACAAACTGTTAGGTGATGCTTATAGTTTGATAACTTAAGACTTAGTCATCTTGCTCGTCCTCATGAAGAAAATGATACCAAAGAAGACATGCACAGTTAGTATTGTGATTCAAGGCCGAGTCGTATTGTGCACTCTCATCTGTACTTCCAAGAGAAGGAATCATAGAAGACGTGCATAACTTGTGTGATGACTGTTTCCCATGTGTGTGTATTCAGGTGAAGGGCGCGCTGTCGAGGAACGAGGTGGCAGTTCCGGTGATGTTCCGAGGCAACGTGGGAATCCCCCAGGTGTACGGCGTCAACATCACTGACCAGGGCACACAGATCTTCCAGGAGTTCGCAGGTAACAAGTCAGCATTGATCACCATGCAGTTCACCCCAATGGGAATGACTATTGCATGTGGCCTACGGGTTATAGAATGGGCTTCGGTCAGCAATAAGCTGATTAAGCATTTCTAGAGAAAACAAACAGCTGTTATTTATGTAGAATTTATTAATCTATTCTATCATGTTACCGTTTCACTACGAATGAGTTATACCTTCCAATTTGGAGCAAATGCCAATTTACCAAAGACCAAAAAGTTCTAGTCTTAACAAGACTAGATTACTTCCCTTGGTCTACACAGCCAATACCACTAAGCTGCCGCGGAACCCACTCACTACGTCACTTCCGGAGAGGCAACTTCAAGTCATAATAAAAAAATTTCCAACTTGGAGCAGCCATGTTCTTCTTTGCT
This sequence comes from Phymorhynchus buccinoides, assembly GCA_017654935.2. Taxonomy (NCBI): domain Eukaryota; kingdom Metazoa; phylum Mollusca; class Gastropoda; order Neogastropoda; family Raphitomidae; genus Phymorhynchus; species Phymorhynchus buccinoides. The sequence goes on along the minus strand of CM065683.1, from coordinate 41,399,454 downwards.
CTTCAATTTATTTCGTTTTTCTAACTCTTATTGTCGCCATCCGCCTTGTTTTGGGTTGCCCCTCTGCCTTGGGGCTGCAGGTTTGTCGGCACATAGCTTTGGGGTGTTATTTTTTCGTTTTTACTTTGCTAAATAATTTTTGAAAGTAGTTGCTGTGCTTACGTGCTTTGTGCCCCCGGACGCCATGTCGTCCGTCGATCCTGTTGTTTCGGCTCACTCTAGTGGGGTCTCTAGTAAGCCCTCTCGGGAGGATAAGGGGAGGTGTTCAGATACACCTCAAGCTTCTTCTTCCTCTAGCTCTCGTAAGCATTCGAGCTCTAGGCCGAAGTCTTCCTCTTCTTCGTCGTCGAAGAAGGAGCAACCCCCCCCCCCCCCTCCTCTCCCTCAGCCTGTGGTTTCTGAGTCTTCTGCGGTGGTGTCAGAACAGGTTATTTCCCTAGTGGATTCGTCTACTCTGGTGGCAGACATGCTTGCCGAGTTTAAAAATAAAGGTTTAGTTTTGGTCCCTTCGGCCTCCTTGACCGATTGGTCGGTTAGACCTGGTAGGCAAACGGACTTGACGACTGACTTGACCTCGGACAGACCCGCACGGTACCCTCACGGGACACGAGAAGACAACCAGTGTGTACGTTCCCCTCGCTTTACCATGAATGATAATGATGAACCTACTTTGTACTCAGTTGAGCAGCTGGCCCAGAGGGAGCGCGTTACGGGCATCTCCATCTTCCCCCGAGAGGAAGACCTCGAGTCGGACGGGCGGTCCTTCTCCCAGCGTGACGTGGAAGCTGCTCGCTCCATCGACGCCCACAGGGAATCCCGTCCTGACGCCGTCCCCTTCTACGGCTCTCGTTCTCGCAGGAGCGAATGTCTCCCCTCTTCTCTCGTTGATGATCAGTCTCACGATGATCGGCTGTCTTGTAGCCCGAGTAGGGCGAGAAATACGGACGTGCATTTTACCCAGCAGAGCCGTTGCCCGCGTAGGGCCTTGCCTCGGCGGTCTCTTGAACACGGAATTTGCGATGACTTCGACGACTACTCGCCCAGGCCCGTGCGCCGTGCCGGCGGCACGCGGCCACCAGTCTCCACCGTTACGGACACCCGTCACAGAGCGACACCTTCGGGGGTGGACCCCCCGATGCCTGTTCTGGAGCCCGTTTCACGTCAACCTGGCCCCCGTCATACGGTTGAGCTTCAGCCCCCCTTGGATGCTCGTCAGGCCAGGCACTCCTCGAAGCGTCATGCGGCGCGGCCTCGAGGGTCTTCCGTGGATGAGGAGTTTGATTCCTCGCCGCGTGAGGGTTTGGATGACTTCGACCTAGCCGTTCAGGACGAAGTGTTTCGCATCATGAGGACTGGGTATCAGGGGTCTCAGTGGTCCTCGTCGAGGTCTGACCACGGCTACGATCAACTTTCTCAGTCTGAGCGGGACAATAGTGTGTCTGACCCCCCTGTGTGTTCAGACCCAATCCCTTCGACCGGCAATTATCAAGGCTATCTGCACATCCTTCAGCCCTACTGCAAGGACATCAAGCCGATGGTGCAGCTCGAATCATCTCAGACAGCGGGACAGCCGCAGTTCTTTGGCGAGCTGCAAGCGCAGAAGGAGGCCCGTCTAGCGCTTCACACCTCTCCGTTCGTCCGCCAGGCACTGCGTAAGGCTGACTCTATCCTGTGGGCTCAACCGCCACCGTTGCCCGTGGACGACGACGACATCTCTCCTTCCCCTCAGCCGGAACCGGTCCCGTCTCAACCTGGCTCGTTTGTGAAGAAGGACTTCTTCCCGCCGTTTCAGCTGGCAAACCCCTTCGTGCCTGTGCCTTCGCACTCGGAGGTGTCCCAGCAGGATCGTTCCGCCCTTAGCTATGGGCGCAGGATGAGACAGACTTCGGTTCTCATGGGCCAGCCGGCCTTCAACAACTTGGAGAGATCCATGTTCTCTATTCTTCGAGCCTCGTCATTAGCCACGTCAATGCTTCAGTCTCTGGCGCAGATCGCCGGTTCTACGGCCGCTTCCAAACCTGAAGACTTCAGGCTGCGTGATGGTGTCGACGAGCGTGCCCTGGGCGTTGCCTTGGCTTCTCTCAACCAAGCTGTGAGCTCCATTTCGTCCGTGGCCTCCTCTACTAAAGTGCAGCTAGCGGCCACGTTCAGGGACGCGGTCCTCAAGGATTGTAAGGTGCCTCTCTCCCTGTTGGATCGTTCGAACATTCGCTCTGGCCCCACCGATCCTCGCTCTACTTTTCATCAGGCTTCCCTCAAGGACAACCTGGAGCGGGTCAAGAAACGGAGACTGGACTTGGGCCAGGAACGTATCATGGAGTTGGCTACCAGGGCTGCCGGCCGGGGGTTTGCTTCCCCCCAACCTAAGCGCGCGCGCCTGGACTTTAGGCCTCCTCCCTCTATCCCCATGAGAACCGGTTCGTCTCGAGGGCGTTCCTTTCGCTACCCCAACTACCAGTCAGCGGGACAGCGTCAACGCCCCTCATTCCAGCGTCGCCCTTTGTCCACCAACCGCCGTCCTCCGTCCTCGGGACGGGGATCGGGCACCTCGGGTTCTTCCCGGTTTGTCCGTGCCCCGTTCCCAGCACGGAAACAGCCTTTTCAGTAGGGCCCGCACGACCTTTGGGGGATTCAGGCGCTTCGACCGACTCAAGTGTGGGCTCCCTTCTGAAATGCTTTTCAGCATGGGAGCACTTGGTCGAAAGCCCTTGGGTCCGTCAGGTCGTGCGGGTCGGCTTCAGGTTCCCCTTTTCCAGGGAACCTCCCCTGTCTGCCCAACCCATCTCTTTCCCGCCCCCTCAAGACCAGTCAAAATTCGAAGCGATCGACAAGGAAGTCGCTGCACTCTGTCAAAAGGGTGCCATTGTGCAGATTGTGCCTACGGAACCGGGTTTCTACTCTCGACTGTTCGTGGTCCCCAAGAAAAGCGGAGAATTTCGCCCGGTCTTGGACTTGTCCCCCCTCAACAAGTTTATTCGCACCGACAAGTTCAAAATGGAGACGGCAACTTCGATCCGTCTCTCCATTCTCCCGAACGACTGGGCTACGTCCATCGACCTGAGGGACGCATATTTTCACGTGGGCATCCACCCTTCACGTCAGCGTTTCCTGCGCTTCGTCTGGAAACACAAGACTTATCAGTTTGTTGCCCTTACGTTCGGCCTGTCCCCGGCCCCTTGGATCTTCTCAAGAATCACCAAGGAACTCGTTCGTCTCGCCAGGTCCCAGGCAATTCGTCTTCACGTTTACCTGGACGATTGGTTGTTCCTAGCAGCTTCGCAAGCCCTATGCCTCTCTCAAACAGACACTCTTGTTCGACTGTCCAGAACCCTGGGTTTTCGCATTCACGACGGGAAGTCGGAGCTGACTCCTTCGACCTCCTTCAGCTACCTCGGCATGAAGTTCGATACAGAGCGGTTTTCAGTGCAACCGTCGGAGACTCGAGTCAAAGCCATATTCGAGATTGTCTCGACGTTCAGACTGAGGACTTCGCTCTCTGCTCGTCAGCTTCTCCGCCTCCTGGGGCTTATGGAATCGGTAGCGGATTTGCTTCCTCTCGCACGGGTGCACAAGCGGCCACTGCAACGACTGCTGTCGCAAAGGAAACTGTCTCAGATGCCTCTCGAGCAACTAGTGTCTCTCGGCGATTGGTTCCTCGACTCGACGGAACAGTGGATGAATCTTGAGTGGCTCAACAGCTCGGTGCCTATCCGTCCCATGCAACAGCAACAGTTTCTCCACACGGATGCCTCAACGACGGGCTGGGGCGCCCATTTGGATCGGGTCGAAGTTTCGGGCCAGTGGACTTCGGCAGAGAAGGACTGTCACATCAACCTCTTGGAGATGGAAGCAGTAGCCAGGGCCCTGAAGTCTTTTGCACTCCTTCTCTCCGGGAAATGGGTCACTGTCTGCGGGGACAATACGACAGCTCTCTCTTATCTTCGCCGCCAGGGAGGAACACGGTCTCCGGCCCTTTCGATGAAAGCGGAAGGGATTCTTCTCTGGGCCCAATCAAGGAAGATCGTGCTCTCAGTGGAATACATCCCAGGGAAGTTGAACGTCCTAGCGGATCAGCTGAGCAGGAAAGGACAACTTCTCCCCACGGAATGGACCGTCGCTCACCGGTCCCTCCTCCCGCTGTGGCACCTTTGGGGGAAACCTCACGTGGACCTGTTTGCCACAAAGTACAATTGCAGGCTTCCTCTCTATGTGTCACCTATGAGGGACCCCCAGGCACTAGCGCGCAACGCTTTCTCGATCTCCTGGACAGGAATGTCAACTTATGCGTACCCTCCCACGTCTCTGCTCACCAAAGTGCTGGAGAAATACTGCTGCGACAGGCCCCGCTTGATTGTCATCGCCCCGTTCTGGGAAACGAGCCCTTGGTTTCCAGAGCTCGAGAGCCTGTCTCACGTTCCAAGCGTCCCGCTTCGTCTCACAAGGGACACTCTGCTTCAGCCTCGCTCCGGTGTAGGACACGCCAACCCCCAGCTGTTTCAGTTGACCGCATGGCTACTATGCGGGCCGGGTTGCGAGCACGACTCTTACCAGACAAAACTGTTGACCTAGTCCTTAAGGCTCGTAGGCAGAGCACCAATAAGCTTTATGACATTAGGTGGGCTTCTTGGTTCGGGTTTTGCACAGCCCAGGGCATTCCCCCCTTAGACCCTTCTGGTCCACAGTTCACCCAGTTTTTAGCTCACCTGTACCAGGACCGCGGCTTATCCGCCCAGACTTTGTGTGGTTACAGGTCTGCCGTTGTTCATACCGTTGCTGTGGCAATGGGCAAGAGAAACCCTGTTTTTTCGTGTGCCATTGAAGTCTCCCATCTCATTGATGCTGTGCGTAATGTCTCTGTTTCGTCCGGTGTTCGCCTTCCGCAGTGGGATGTTTTTCTGGTCCTCTCATTTTTTAGGGATAAATGTGAGCCCATGTCCTCTTTGTCCTTGAAGTTACTAACTTTTAAAACGGTTTTTCTTCTCTCCCTGGCCACTGCTAGGCGGGTTAGCGGTGTTCATGCTCTTAGTGGTCTGGGTTCCGACGTTGAGTTCAATACTTCGGATCAGTCAGTCACCTTGTCTTTTCTGCCCGAGTTTAGGGCCAAGAATCAGCCTGCTCAGATTGCTTCCCCCTCAGTTACTGTTCAGAGTCTTTGCACCATTCTCGGCCCCGATGATTCGGATAGGCTCCTGTGCCCTGTCAGAGCCCTTAAGTATTACCTTAAGAGAACCTCCCCCTTCCGGGGGCACAAACGCCGTCTGTTCATCTCCCTGAATGAGAAATACATGAGGGATATCTCGAAATCAACCATTTCTAGGTGGTTAGTGGGCGCTATTAAGTTAGCGTACTTAAGTGCCGACAAGTCATTGCCCTCTAACCCCCTGAGAGCCCATGAAATCCGGGCTATCAGCACATCCCTGGCTATGATCAAGGGAGTGGCGCTTTCCAGCGTTATGGAAGCAGCGTACTGGAAGTCTCAGTCCACCTTCACTAGCTTCTACCTGCGCCATTTCTCCGCCAGAAGGCAGGACGACACCTTCGGCATCAGGAAGGTGGTGCTTGCGCAGACTCCGGTTTCTCTGGCCTAACGGTAATCGTTTGTTATTTTTTGTTCTGATGTTGGTATGCATATGCTTATGCTGTTTGGGGGTATGGATGTTTTGATTGTTTATTTGTTATAATGTCCTCTCTCTTACAGGTTATCCCTGGCGTTCCAGGTCAGGTTTGTCTTGTGGGTACTGTTTGTTTGACTTAGTTGGAGTGTAACTTCAACAATGTTTTCTTACCCACCTCCTCGCTGGGAATCAACTCATTCGTAGTGAAACGGTAACATGATAGAATAGATTGAATGATTTTAGTTAATATAACTATCTATTCTATCTATATACTTACCGTTTCACTACGATCAAGGTTCCCACCCACCTCCCTCCGACGAAAACATCATTGGGAAGGTTGGTTTTTAAGGAAAGAAAGGAGAAAATTTCTTATCATGACTTGAAGTTGCCTCTCCGGAAGTGACGTAGTGAGTGGGTTCCGCGGCAGCTTAGTGGTATTGGCTGTGTAGACCAAGGGAAGTAATCTAGTCTTGTTAAGACTAGAACTTTTTGGTCTTTGGTAAATTGGCATTTGCTCCAAATTGGAAGGTATAACTCATTCGTAGTGAAACGGTAAGTATATAGATAGAATAGATAGTTATATTAACTAAAATCATTCAGTAATTATGCCTGATGATTTCTTTAAACAAGCAAATAAAAGTGGTATTCATTTCTTCACTTTGTTGGAATTAGCATTGCTTTCCAAACCTGTAACAATGATCAGGAAAGTAGTCTGGTCAGACAGTATTCATGTCTGATGAAAATAGTGATGGTGGTGGTGGTAGTGACAGGGGTGGTGATGGTGATGATGATTAATGTTCATAAATGTTATTGAAGCGAGGCTTAGGCTAGACTACGTAGATGAACTACATGATTCCTAGATGATGATGATGATATGTGTTCAGGGATGTCACTGAAGCTGATGAGGGAGCTGAAGCCAGACTACGTTGAAGAGCTGCGTCAGCCACACATGGTGATGGTGCTTGCTTTCCAGGCCTTTGCCACGCTCCACAAGCTGCACTGCCAGGGGGTCACCCACCAGGACATCAAACGTGAGGCATCCGCTTTTGTCGCACATAATCGCTTTTATCGAATCTAACATATTTTGCAGACTATAGAGTGATAACTTTTTCTTCTAGGCTTATATTATTATATAACTAATCTAGTAAGAAAGTGTAGAAAAATCAGGATTTTGTGTAAAATCTGGGCGATGCACCTTATGACATGGTATGGCATTTTAAGTCAATTTAAAGTGAACTGCAGAAACTTTCACACCAGTTCATCAAACATGAGGCCTGTTGTCAAACATCTATTACTTTGGTAATGTATTTTTAGATATAGGTAAAGTGATCTACTTTTGTATGACATTAATTTTCTTTTTCTTTTTTTTCAATTTTAGATAAACCAAATAATGTGTGTGCATGTTTTTCTGTGTGTGTGTCTCTCTCTCTCTCTCTCTCTCTCTCTCTCTCTCTCTCTGTGCGCCTGCATGTGTGTGTGTTGTTATTCTCAGCGGAGAACCTTTGTGTGGAAAAGCAGCCGAATGGGGACTGGCGGTTGAAGCTGATTGACTTTGGGTCCAGCCAGACGCCCAGGGACCAGGTGATTGAGGGGTTGACCAACGAATACCTCAGCCCTGAGAGCTGCCGGACCATCCTGCAGGTAACGCACCACACTGGGCCGCTCCATAAATGCTAGGCAGGATTCCTCTCTTCAGTAACTTCCTTGATTTTCAGAGAATAATCAACATGAAGGGTGGTAAAAGTATAATTTCATTGAGAAGAAATGGTGTAAACAAAGCCCTTAGAACTGTGGTTGTATGTTGTTAAAGTAAACAGACAATTAATTGTAGAGCAGTGAGATTTTGTACATAATTATATGGTTTTTTAAAAGTGCTGCTCTGATGTTGTGTAAGTATCATCTTGTTATAGATTTTGTGTAAGTACCATCTTGTTATAGCATCCCACTTTGGCCTTTAGCCAAACATGTACCCCAAGGGGCTTTTTGAAAATCCATAAACCTTGAAGCCTAAGATTTCATTTATTTTTGCTTTTCCTCGATTTGTCCAGGATTTAAATAATGCCCTTCTAGAGTTCTTGTTGTGGGAGAAAAAAAGTGAGAGAAAGTATGTAATTTATGCATAATTTCAAGTAGGTATTTTAGTTAGTTCCTGAGAAACAAAAATAACAAAAAATGCCCTACGATAGGGTAGTGTGCCACCTTAAATGATGATCATGCATTTGAATTTATGATTATCCTTGAGAATATGGGGAAAGAAAGGAAGTATAATATGTTTGGTAGGGTTTGGTGGATGGGTAGAGGGGACTTGAATAACTGGTTTAATTCCTATGCTGGACAGTTATTGCCGGGGAATACGGAAAGAGTGGATCAGAGAAAGAGACTAGAATATAGCAGGGGGAAAGAGCGGGGTATAGGAGAAAGAAGAAAGGCTGTGATGATCTACTGAAAAGCTTTATGGCATTTGGACAATGACGCTGCTGTGTGCAGGTTGCCTCAGGGAAGCTCCCCAAGGCCGCAGGTCGGCTGGGTCCGGGCACTGACGTGTGGGCCCTGTCCCTGTCCCTGCTGTACTGCCTGCTGGGCTACCACGTCATGGTCTACCTGCTGACTGGACACCCCAGGTACCTGGAGACTGACCCCGCCAAGCTGCAGTACCTGCGCATGAAGTGCCTCATCGAGGTAAAGTTAACCTTTTCTACTGTGAAGATTGCATGTTTGCACATGATTTGAATAACGCTTATTTCATTAAAAAAAAACCCAATCCAATAGGGCGTTTGCCACGAGTGTTCGTTCACTATACTAGACTACTAATTTGCCCGAGCTCGTTCTGCCCGAGTTGCGCTGACCTCTCTAATTCAACTCTCTAAATTCAACTCAGTGAAATTCAAGGTCACCGGCGCGTGGCAAATGCTCTATTGTGCAGGCTGTAAATTTCGAGAGTAAAGAAGTGAGTCATGCTTATTAGCAGACATTGGGGAATCCTAAGAGGAACTGCCCCTAAAGAAAACAAAACAAAATTTTAAAATGTTAACTTAAAACCACACAGTGTCATTAACTCATTTACTGGGTAATATGTAAAAAGCAAAAAAAACGTGTGCTGGAAAACTTTCTCTGTTTGTAAAGCAGTGGCTTCCAGAATACTTTGAAGATGTGGGGGATTAAAAACAACAACAACAAAGTATTCAACAAACACTTCATCAACCATATTCATATTGTTCTACAAAATGCCTTCAATCAACGCTAAGCTTGCAAATGTAAACAAATTTGTAGAAAAGCTCAAAGCAGCAACTCCCGATTTAATCTCTGAAGAACAGGATACCTATTTTTAGACACGAGCATCTACCAGCAAGGGGAGGAAAAGAAGGCTTGGCTTGTAGGGTGGGGTAAGATCTGGCAATCTATTCTATCATCCTTACCATTCCACTACAAAGTGCATATTTGTACAAGATTAGCTTGGAAGACAGAAATTTAGCTCGCCTCCTTTTAATACCCTTTTGGGTTCTAACATCCAATAATGTGCAGAAGAAACATTGAAACCAGATCATAAATGTTGATTTTTAAATTTTATCTTGGCCCAACCTAAATTACCGTATTTTACGGACTACGAGGCGCACCTGATTATGAGGCGCACCCCCCAAATTGTACACAAAATTCAGATTTTGTTATTATGGTTTCTTACTATATTATCAGTCAGGCGCAGGGGTCTCAGTCTAGGAAAAAAGTATCGCCTTATAGTCCATAAAATACGGTATTCAAAATGGACCTCACATAGCGTGCTGCATTCAACGAGATTGAGAAAGGCAATTTAAAAAAAAAAAGTCAATGATATATATATTGATATGCTTTTCTGTAAATCTTCAAATGCCATATCCTGGCACGTCCGCTTGCAAACCCTGAAACCAGCTGTCCATAAGAAGCAATAAATGTAATACACTGTCAAGAGGTAACCAGCTAAGGAGACACTGCACTGCTGCTGAGTCACTTTAGTGATGTTCATTGCGATGTTGTTTTTGTCTGTAGGTCTGCAAACTGAGCGACGAAGACATCCAGAGCAAGCTGATTCGTGCAGAGTGGCCGGAGGCTCTGAAGACACTTCTGGTGAACACCCTGCGTGTGGACCCTGCCAAGAGATGGTCTGCCAAGACCGCTGCTCAGTTCATCCTGCAGAACTGGATCCTCAGTAAGAAACCCACTTTTTCGGGCACAAGGCTGGTCTGTGCGTTGTTTGATCAAGTTGAATCATTTAACATTGCATAGGAAATCTACAATATCTCTTTTTTTGAACATCAAGTTCAACTTGACATTTAAGTATGCCATAAGTATTTAGACTAGCTGCTGTTGATTTGTTTACAAAGTTTGGGAAGCCTCGAAAGCTGGAAAATAAGCGATCCCCCTTTGTTTAGTAATTTGAGAGTAAAATGAGGCATCTGAAATCTTGAAGATAACATTAATAATAAAATGTATGAGAAGTGATCTTTTTATTAGACAAACTAAAAAGGATTAAAAGCATAGGATGAGGAGAGTTTGATGTGAATGAGTAAGCGATGAAAGTTTGCAATCATCAGACCTGCCGTTCCCCGATTTCGGCGGGTAAACTCCGATTTTTTTGGCTTCAACCCGCTCTCCGATCGCGATAGCTGAAATTCCGATATTTTGAGAGCCGTCAAGTAACGTTGTTTAGTCATATTGCTAAGGAAGTGAGAGCTCTCCAGTGCAGAGAGGAAGTTCCTAACGACATTCGGAAAGTGTTCAACTTCCTGTTGCAATGGCCGCCATTTGCAATGGAGGTCGATTGAAGGCTAATTTTGATCGATTTTCTTAGCGATTGTTTTGGACAATCTTTTTTCATCAAAATGGCGGCATTCCAAGCGATAGACGACGATGTTATCGATGTTTTTACCGATAAATTGTGTGCCAATCATGCTTTTGGACTTAGTTATAGGGGCCAGAGTGAAGTGACTGTTGAGACTCATGCTAGTGCAGTGCCTTCTAGGCCTATGGTTAACTTCGACTATCGATCGACCGGTCATCTGCCGAGGATTCGGACACTATTTTAGACAGTGAATTGGATAGTTTCATTGATTTTTGTCGGACTTAGAGTGGTTTAACACTTTATACAAAGCATAGAGATACTTTTCACACGAAAACGTCGATCGCGAATGATCGGCAATGAGACCGACAGGTGTGCGTATCCGAACATCATTTTTACCTGTTGATTGCATTACTAAAATAACCCCTACAGAAAGGCAAGTACTAAGTTTATTTTGAGCTTTTAGTGTTTCTCTGATCATGTAACTAAGTGACTTGTGTCTGCAATGTTTTAATAATAAACACACCACACATTATTTTTTTAACATCTTTTGAACACACCTTTTTTTATATATATTTCGTAATACTAATAATCACAAAATAAACAAACACAAAATGTCAAATTGGCAAACATAACATTGTCAACAGTTGAACACAAAAAAAACAATATCATAGCAAGATTACTACAAAGTTTCATTAACTTTTATTCACAAATAATTTCAATATAATGTTTTCAATAAGCATACCCATTTCTACTTCTAGCTCATTCTGCCAAATCCTTGCAGGATTGTGGGCTTGGCTCAGCCACTTCTTTATAGGATGTTATATGCTTTTCCATGCTTTCTGCGGTACTTTTCTGCTCACTAATCATTAAAAAGTCTTCAGATTCAGGGGGCAAAGCCCCCTGACCCCCAACAATTGCCCCTGTACCCCACTGGGGGCCCATGCCGGCCCCCAGACCCCCACCCCTCTTTTTCATTTCTAAATGTGTGGCAGGTCTGAATCATTGTTATAAGTTAAGTTGACTTGTAATAATCGTCAAGAGTAGCCAAGACCTGCTTCACATGTTTATCAGACCATAAACTCTTATAGCTCATGGCCCAAATTGTTTTCCAGAAGGATTCAGTAGTCAGCCCCAAGCATCCCCAGCCCCAGTGGTGACCCCAGTGGCCACACCGGCCCCTCGGTCAATGTCGGCCGCGATCGTGTTCCGGGGATTGGCTGCTCCCAGGCTAGTGTTTCAGCCACAGACTGAGGTGCAGACCACCGCTCCACAGCCTGTCCAGGTATGCTGCTGTACTGTAAACGGGATCATTTATCAATTCTGAATTCTTCATAGAGGGGCTGATTGATTTTTAATGGGATTGTTGATCATTCCGATCTCCCCCCCACTCACTTTCCATGTATATCATTAAATTCCTAATGTTGATTCTATGATCCGAAATGTCAATGTCTTGTTCTCAATTTATTACTTCTATCTTTCAAGTCGCTGTACATCACCATCATTAATTGACCTCAAAACTTTACAATTTAAATGCACGTTATTGTACACTGTACATATTTCTATGTTCACAGAGAACGAACGAGGGGCAAGCTGTGCAGTGCACCTCCCCCACCACCAACATGACGCCTACCTCCTCCACCCTCATCTCCTCGTCACTGGCCGCCCCCTCCCCCTCCCAGCTGCCAGACTTTTCTGGCCTTGGCCTGTTGTCCAACAACAGCAGCAGCAGCAGCGGCGGCAGGAGGAAGTCTGTGCGCCGATGCCAAGGCAAACAGCGCCAGGCGCCCTACACCCAGCCTGCCAGACGAAGCTCCAGGACCAACTAGGGTCAGGAAACCCCAGGAACAGCGGCACAACACGTGTCTGCAGAGAAGAAACCCTCTCCCTCAATGAAGTGCTTCCACGCTGAACTTGCACTCCAAAGGAGCTCTCTGGAACCAACTAGATTGTAGCTCACAGATTAATGCTTGCATGAGTGACAGCTGTGCACTTCTGTAAATTCTGTACACATTGTGTTCATGGTTTTCTAATTCGTTACTTGTACCCTCCTGTACCTTGGAAAGGTTGTACAACATTTTGTTGTTACTTGCTTTGTTGTTAAATGCTTTCCTATTTGTTGTAACACTTGTTTTGTTGTTAACCGCTTTCCTGTTGCAATACTTGTTTTGTAAAGCTTTGTTGTTAACTGCTTTCCTGTTGGAAATGTTTGTTTGCTGTTTATGTGAAACTCGTCTATTGTTTACTTTTTTGGTTTTGTTTTGTGAGGCTCGGAATACTGAAGGAGACTGCAGCAGCACTTGAATCAAACTCCATTTCACATTGGTGCCTGGTTCAGTTTCCTTGTTCATCTTTCTGTCTGCACTTTACCTTTGCCTTGTCTTGATTTGTTGGAGCTCAGAATGTTATTGTTTGTTTAAGGCATTATTAGGATTTTTGTAATAATAGTTGCTATCAAAAATAATGTTTGCATGTATCCATTCTCTGCATTGTGTAAATAATGCATTTTTCATGCATTTGTGATGCTTTTCTTGTTTTTGTTTTACATCATGGTTTTTAAAAAAGTAAGTGTGATTTTGTTTCTTATCAATAAGTATAGTTTATTATACTTTATTACAATTTGGTGATAGTATTTTTATTATATATTGTAATTATTAATGATGAAAATTTGCATTGCATTTTTTCCCTCTCCCCCCACCCAGTTTCCATTTCTTTTTTCAAATTTGGGTTTATTTATCAAAAATGAAAAACGCCTTCCCCTTCACATGCTCTTACAGCATTAATACATTTATTGTTATGTTTTTCTTGTTTTTTAATTTATTTTTTTATCTTGCTTACCACTTTAGCTTAATGCAATTTTTGGTTTTATCTATGCTAACTATGTATTGTAGAAATTGAAAAGGTCTGATCTGCCATGGTAATTCTGTTAGAGTAGTTTTCTTCATACATGATCTACGCACCATTGAACAGGGGACACTTCATTGATTTGCTTTTATAAATATATAGCTTTAACAAAATACATAAATACACCAGCAAGGAAAGAGATGAAGTAAAACAGGTCATTTTGATCTATCAACCCAGCGTGATGTTTACTGTATTGTTCATACAAAATGAACAACAACAAAAAAGAAAGAAAGAAAAAGACTGTTTGGATAATTGATGTGCTGGCAAAATATATTTGTTCCGGCTGTGCACGAAGCCCGTCCAGTTGGCTCCCTATCTCGAGGACCCCTGAGGTGAAATGTGGAGTACATTATCACTACATCAGCATCCCCCTGTGTGCTGAGAGAGATCCCCTCCCTCATGAGCTGCTGGGCTGGCTCTGGTTTGCCTGCCTTGCTGCCTCTGCAACGTCCTTGTGGCAACTCGCTTCAGGAGACACTGCTCTGCGGAGTCACTGCCCTGCTTTTAGGATGTTGGAGTCAGTTTTCTGCTTCTCTGTTGCCTCTTGATCAAATAGTTAGGCGCAATAGTAACACTTGATTAGCAGGTCGTGTTAGGAAGAACATTGTTAATTTGTGTTTATTTTTGGTGAAATCTTTTCTTTTGTTTATTAAAGACACTGGCCCAGCAAAATTAAATCCCTTGATTTTTTTCTGGCCAGGTGTGACCCACATACAATTTTCCCAAAATTCAAAACGAGGCTGCTCTTCAAAGTGCTGTCTCATTTTGAATTTGGGGCATTTGTATGGGAGTCACACCTGGCCCCCCAAACAATTGGGTAAAGATGACCACCTTTGACGCTCGATTTGTGGATAACCATTTGACCTATACCAAAAAGTTTATTGTCTTGCCTAAACCTCTCATTTTTGTTTGAATGGACCTTGCTGACCCTTGGGGCACATCTTTTTGTTCAGAGGTTGTTTTTTAGTATTCACCTTTCTCCACCTATTAAGCCCCCCCCCCACCCCACCCCATTCTTCAAAACCTGTTGTTTTTCTGTTGTTGCTGTTGTAATAAGTTTACCCACACCAATAATTGGGAACAAACTAGTGCACTGATGCATTTTCTTTTCTAGCAATCACAAATTTGATGGAAAGTCCTGAATGGTCCAACAGTGTTGGACTTTTTCATTGGTACATTTGTGTCGGCTTTTAACTGTTTGTGAGTGCTCTTTTTGTTTCCATGCTCAAAGTTTTTTTAATAAATCATGGATTGATTGAAATGTTTAGACTTTCATTATGACAGTGAATTGTGGCATTATTGATCAGCAGTAGTATGAAATTGACCTGATTCTAGCGTAATTCAGCACTCTGCAGATCTCTGCCAAGATCTGTGAAAACATGTTTTTCTTTCAGTGCCGGAAACAGCAGCTGATGCCATGACAGTGTTTATGCACACTGCTTTCTGGTGCTGATTTGGAGAGAGAAACAGAAAGTTGCAAATAAATGGTTTGGCAATGATTCAAATGAAAATTAAGATTTTGAAATTTGATAGTACTGACAGTGCTCATTAGTATGTGCATGTTGATTTACATTCATTTCCAGTTCATTTTAATTGTAGGCATCATAATTGTCAGAGGATTAAGAATGACAGAGGATTGGCTTCTCTTGTCAGAGGTTTTGGCTTTCGATTCAGTGTTATCTTTTCTGTTAAATAACATTTTCAAGCGATTTCTCACTTTATTAAGCCTTTTTGGTGATGTTGGGAACTCATTTCAATGTCCCTTTTACCACGGTTTTCAGAGGATTGGACTTCAGACTATTATGATGCCTGTATTAGGGTTGCTGTAAAACAGTTATAAAATTAAAAAAATTGTTGTGCCTGTTGGTTACACATTTTACTGCGATTTGTAAATATGTACAGGTAGGTTTGTAAATAAAGATAGTTTTAGTACTCAGTTCTGTTGGTTTTCTGTTCACTTTCAGAAAAAGTGTTTAGTGTTGGAGAGAATGAATACATAATACAAGCGCAGCACTGTGAACAAACAGTTTTTATCTTTCATTTAGGGTCCACATTCTCATTCAATGGGAGGTTGTTAGATAAGATCAGCAGGCTCGGTATTCAGGGCAACATGTTTAACTTCATACAAAGTTTCATTACAAACCGCACACTGAAAGTCAAAGTGGGATCATCCATGTCCAAAAAACACCAGGTGAACATGGGGGTCCCACAAGGCAGCATCATCGCCCCGACTCTCTTTAACGTCATGATTCATGACATTGCTAAATTAAAATAAAAAAACTGTCAAATTTCCATGTATGCTGACGACATAGCCATTTGGTCGTCAGCATTTACAAAGGGAGCTAAAGCACTTGCAGTGTATTAGAGTCCCATCAGGCTAACACAAATCTGATAGTAGACTATTTGCAGAATAACGGATTCGTCTTGTGTTCACCTTCATGTGTTCACCTTTATTAATATTTTAGGCCAAAAAAGGCCAAAAAAGATTCATGGCAAATAAAGTGAAATTTTTAGGGGTTCTGCTTACCTCTCGTTTAAATTGGTCCCCACATATTGAGCATCTTTGTAAAAAGGCAACAAAAGCAGTAAATTTTATTAAAATTATTTCCTCCCAGGCATGGGCACAAAATACCAAGTTTCTTGCCTACTTAACACAAGCATTAGTCCGCAGTCGCCTAACTTATGGCATGGAAGTGTTCCATAGTACTCCAAAAAATACACTACAAAAACTACAAACTACAGAACTTAAAGCCCTTAAATCAGCCCTTAGATTACCACTATTTGCAAACTCCAAACTTGTTTATGGTTCAGTGGGGTGGCTCCCCCTCGACCACCTAATGAAATTAAACACAACAGCATTTCTCACTAGACTTTACGCAACAAATCAGTTCACGCTTGAAAGCTTTTCAGCAGAATTTGAAGACCCCTTTTACAATCATCCAACTTATCAACAAAAGCCAATAAAATCACAAGTCTGCAACCCACTAGACTATTCCCGGGAAATGCTTTCCATGGCAGGCCTGGGAATAGATGACATAGAAACCTACCCTAAATATCCCATTCCACATTGGGAATGGGAATCCGCAGATTTCGATACCTCACTACACCAGTCCTACTCAAAAACAGATCAACCAAATTTACTTTCAGTTGCGGCCAAAGAAATTTTTTATAGCATTCAACATCAACTCCTAATTTATACAGATGGATCAAAGATTTCTGAATCGCAGATAGGCTGTGCCTTTACTATTCCAGCCCTCAATATAACTAAATCTTTTGGTCTAAATTCTAAAATTTCCATTTTTAGCGCCGAACTTTGGGCCATTCTCGAAGCCTGCTCTTTCCTGAATGACTGTCCAAATCCTCCCTTTAAAGCCACAATCCTTACAGACTCCTTGTCTTCCATACAAGCCCTGCAAGGAAATTCCAATAATAGAACTAAGATTATTCAGGAAATAAAAAACCTAATAAATCAAATAATAATAAAAGGCACTGACCTAACTATAACATGGATCCCTTCCCATCTTGGATTAAAAGGAAATGACCTTGCAGACAAAGCAGCCAAAATGGCAGCAGAACAAAATATATCAAACTGTTAATTTAAAAAACTCTCTTTCTGAAATCAAAAAACATTTGAAACGAAGTTCAGAGGTGGGCTGAGGAGTTGGACGCCTACTCCGCAGCCCATTCCTGGCATATGAAATTCATCAAAGAAGGACTTTTCCTACCTGTCCCATATAAAATTCAAAACAGATTTTATACAGATTCAATCTACTGCAAATTTAAGAACACCCCCTGCTGTTGTGGGGAAATTTTCAATCTTAAACATATTTTCAATCCCTGTGATCAAGTAAAAACAGATCTACAACCTACCCTTCAAAAATTTAAACAAAACAATTTGTCATATAACGAAAAGAACATTTTAACAAAACACCACAACTTAGGTTGGTCTCCTATTACTTGGCTTGCCGAGACAGTTGGCCAGGCGTCATTTAAACATTTAATATAACTAATGATCTAAAACTACAATTAAGTTTAATGGGGACTCTGTGCTTGGGTCGGATCGGCATCCCCCCCCCCCTCCCCAGCTCCGTCCCATCTTGCCCGTTTTTAACAAAGCAAACATCACATTTTCCCTCAAACACAGACTCACACCTCCCCATGACATTTTTTCTTTTAGTCCCTCCCCCGGAGGTGGATGTCGGGTGCGACCCAGGTGCCGAAGCCCTGGTAGTTGTGGAGCATCGTCTTTCTTTCTTTTTCATTTTGGAAGAGGAGGAGAGACTTTGGCTGGGTCTCTCAGGATGGCGACAGATGGTATCTCTTGCCAGCCTGAGACACCTCCGGGTGGTCGCTCCTATTGGCGACGCAGCCGAGGCAACGCCCCTAACCGAAGGGAATCCTTAACCATAACCTTAAAACAAATAACCAGCAAGATATAAAACAAAAATACCCAAGTAATATTTAACATAATTAGTGGCTTCTGGCGGAGTGTCCCCTCACTCAACTTAGTAAATACTTTTAGTTAGAATTATATATAATTATATACATAAAGGTGAAACCGATACAGCCTTTTATAAGACTATTTTTGTGATGCTACTTTGTACACCTATTGGGTGTATGTGAGTGGCACACGGAAGTACTACTCGATTTAATGATACACATTGGAGGAGCTAGAGCCCCTACTGATGAATAAAGGAAAGAGGAAAAAGGCCTCACTACTAAATTATAAAACATAACAAACTAAATTTTAATTGTAACTCTTAAAACCATTTTTAATCTTTATAAATATAAAACTACTTATAATGCACCAGATAAAATCCTTTTAACATACGTTTTAACAACTAAAGCAGAAGACTTTGGTTTAAATATATTTTAAACAAAAGTTTAATAAGCTAAATATATCCTATAACAATTGGGATCTTAAATCTAACGAAAAGAAACCATTTTTACTTGTCACTAAAAATAAAACCCTAATTGAACCTGAAAGTCACGAACATATACGTACAAAACTCCGATGTATATATTTTTGCAAAACTTTTTAATAGTTCTTTTAAACTAGGGCACTCCGTGATCATTTGATCATGTAATGCTTAGAGTAACCCTATAGCAGTCTAGTGCTGCTCTGTATTAAGTTAAAGGTTTTTAACAATAAAAAAAAAAGTTCTTAAACATTAGGTCCCGTGACCCTCTGGTCACTTAACTTGTATAGCGGACCTTAACCATTAACTTAAATGTATATATTGTATAAAAAGTTACGAAGGCCTTAATTGCCTCCTTTTTTAAAATTTTTATAAATAAAGCTCCTTGAGCACAATATAATTTTTTTTAACTGTGACCCTGGGGGTTTTTAATCATAGATTTCCTCTCCCTGCCAGACATGTAAATAGCAAACTGCTAAATATCTTTTAAATAAACACTTTTATCACTATAAATTTAGATTTTACACAAAAACTCAACTTGTTTCTATTAAAGTTTCTAAAAAAAACTATAAAAATAAAAACAATTTCTACTTTGAATTTTTCTCTACCAAATCTTTACAATTTAAAAAAACAAAACTAAAACTATCTGTATTCTTGATCAAAATCTTCTTTTTTCCAGGATCTTTATAATTTCAAGTGCCCCAAATGGCCCTTTGGCCCAGAAGGCATTAAATCTCGAATGCAACAAATACTTGTAGCGATGCCATAGCCGATGAGGTTTAACCGAGGCGTGGTTACCGCTACACCTATCTGTATTAATAAAAATCGGGACTTTACTGGTTTCGTACTGCCTCCGGGCATTGACTCCAGTACTGTTCCCACCATATTTGTATTTACAAATGTCCCATATGTGTCTGATTCAGACCAAGAGGACATAAAACACAATTTTCGTCGTCAAGGCGTTAAATCTCTATTTTCCTCTCTGGGCACCATCTAAAGAGGGAGCCCCAGAACAAAAAGACTACCAGTACAATACATACTCTATCTATCAAATTATCTCTCAAATTATACTTTATGTAAGGAAAATATCTTTACCTATTATTAACTTTATTATTATTTCAACAAATAGAGCACCCAAGGGCTCAATATTATATGAAAATTTACAGGATTAATCTCGATTTTAAATGTGACCAAAACATTATCAACTACATATTTATCTCAAAACTTTTAAAAGTCTTGTATAATGTTAAATTTTAGTGTATTTCTACAAAATACAATTTAATTTTAGTTTTATAATCTATTAAGACTTTATTTTAATAAAATTTTACATTGTGTCTGAGGAGGAAAAGGTTTCACCTATATGATAGAAGTTCCTAACGTCCTAAATTTTTAGAGTCTTACACTAGGCTAGTTTAGCTGTTAGGCTTGCGCACAAAATCCCCCAACAATTTAGGGGGCTGGCAAGAACAGAACAACCCTAAAGAAGAAAGAACTACCCTACAGAACCTACACTTTGAAGACCGAGCCCACCGGCAAAAAGCCTACGAATGGGGGGTTTGGACAGACCGATAAGAACGACATGTATAAGTCGAAAAAAAAAAGAGAGTGAGGAAAGATTCAAAAGTGAAAAAAACAGTGAAAGCTAACTTGCTAAGGTCCTAGTCCCTAACCCCGGGAGTTCTGCTGTGCAAGGGCTCGGGTGGCCAGCGCAGTCCTCCCAGGGATACCACTTTTGTGATATGTCCTAACACCCTAGCAACTAGGCAGCCGAATAACACATCGTACTGCTGAAAATAAATGAAAAAAACCCAAAACCCTAGTGCCCTATTGATGCTTACAGAGAAAGTTCCAACGACGTGAAGTGAGGAGCAGGAGACGTCGTTGGTGGAGGCAGAGGTAGAAGATAGTCGTGAGGGAAGGTGGTCCTAGTTCCTCCTCAGAATCCAACGTAGGACAACCACCATGGAATGAGCGTCATGGGATGTCAACTTCTCGTACGGCGGCGCTGGCAGAAGGGGTCCAAGGTAGATGGGTCCACGCCTCTGTCAGGAAGCCGCCGTACTGTGGCGTGGTATTGCTGTCAGATCAAAAGGCCAGCGTAGTATCAGGTCGCACCCTCTCTGTTCGGCAAGTCTCTCTCGTCTGTGAGCTGTGGGTCTGCTCTGCTGTGTGCCTGTCTCGATGAAAATTAGTAGCTGCCAGCAGCTCCCTGTAGTTTTCCCCTTCCCAGCCCAGAACTAGGTGGTGTTTTTGTGTGTGTTCCCCTTCACTTGGTTTTTCCTATTGATTCTAAGCCAATCTGTTAGTTTGTATATGTATTCACTTTCTCTTCCTCTCTCTCTCTTCTGATTCTTTTTCTATGGTCACCTCCTAAAGCGTGTATAATTACTTCTATATATAAAGAAGTTGCTTGTCAGCACAGAAGAATGTTCCACATGGTTAATTCCGAGAGGACGTAAAACAAAACTTTTCTTCTTCACCACAGAAGTTGTGTAGGCGTGGTCGTCTTGCAGGATTGTCTCCCCTTAAAATCTCCTCGTTGAAAAGTCTTTGAAAGGCTAGGGAAAATGGCGAACCATCAGGCTCAGCTAAACCAGCAGTACGGCAAGTACTTTGGCTATGGCTCAGGCACTCAGTATGATAGCTCCACTGCTCAAAACAAATGGGGAAGTGCTGCGAACACAGGGAATCAAACCCAGCTTTCCCAAACTCAAAGTCAGTATCAGGCTGCACCCCAGAGCTATGGAACTGCTGCCGCTGCCACTGCCACTGGGTCTGGATATGGTTATGGAAACGTGTATGGCCAGCAGCAAAATTACGCAGGCACGGGATCAAGCGACAGCAGTGTGAGTGCTTCCACATTTACTGGAAACAAATCCACGAGCAGCTTTAACAATGCTAATAGCACAAGTACAACACAGTCAACAGGATTTGGTAGCAGCACGAACACCGCCACGGGTATGGGCTTGAACAGTTACCAAACTAACTTTGTTTCAGCAGGTTTCAATAATAACACAACTGGAAACTTGAACGCCTCAAATCAAGTGTCTGGTATGGGATACGGAAGTGCAACTCCGAACATGTTTGGAAGTAACCAGGACACGAGCATGAACAGCACCATGACCTGTATTGCTAACAGCAATGTGACAAATACTTTGACCAGCAACATGACCAACAATGCAGCAACAGCAGCAACTAATCAGGTTCAAAGCTTCGGAAATACGACTGGTGACACAATGAATCAGTTCAACCCAATGAACCAGATGTTTGGAACCGCAACCAACTTTGAAGCTTCAGGCGATGCTACAAGTACAACTGGTGTGAACTATTCTTCTGGCTTCAATGAAGGATTCAATTCTGGAATGATGACATTGTTACAGCAAAGTCTATTGCAGCAAGCCAACAGTGGATCAGGTTATGGAAATTTTGGCACAGCAACTGGAAACACATGGGGGACATCAGATGGCAGTGGTGGATACTATGCCCCTCCAATGGACAGTTCTACACCTAATATTACTAGTACTACTGCAGGAAGTGGAACTGGCACTAAGCAGTGGAACAACAACAAGGGAACGAAATGGAGTGGAAAAGACAACAAGCAGGACTTTTATGGAAACCGATTTTCCCAGATGTACACTGGAGTGCCTGGTGTTTGGGGTCAGGCACAGACTGGAGCTGGACGAGGCAAGCGTCTGATGGATGGGGTCAGGGTCAACGCCAAAGGGGAGAAAGTCATCAGTGTGGAAATACCCCTGCATCTGTACAGCCGCTGGGGACAGCTGCGCAAGATCTTTTCCAGACAGGACACAGAGGTGGCAAAGCACTTGATTGAGTCCCATGACCAAAAGTGTGAGGAAAAGGAATGCGTAGCAAGGTAAAGTGTGTGTGTGTGTGTGTGTGTGTTTTTGTGTGTAAGCAATGAATATAAATGGTGAGGTTTCAAAGCAAATGTGTGCTTTTTTATCATACCCCAAAAGCTGTGGCTTACAAGTGTTACTGAAAATATTCTAGTTTTGCAAACTGGGAGCCTGGACTGAACAAATTATCAAATTAAATCTGGATCTCTGATCTAGAAAATGAATTGAAAAAATTCTATTACTATATATAATTTTTATTATATTTTGCCATTTGGTGTTGCAGAGACCATGGCAAGAACTTGAAGTTGAAGAAGAAGAATAAACAACCTCAGGATACAGAGAAAGCGGAAACAGGTGATTACATTGATACATTGGTCTATCACGGAAATTGATTGTAACTTTATTTTTACACAATTTGTTTTGTTTAAGCTGTTTATCCTTTGTGTGTGACATTTTTAGATGACTATTAACTGAACGCATTTTGTAAATTATTTCTTGACTTTAGCGTCCACTTTTACTCTTTTATCTTGCAACTTAAGCTTACCACTAATACCAGTAAGAATTAGATTATAATTAATAATGATTCAGATTATTAATGGTTCAGTCAAATTTTTTTTTAATTTACAATGGCTGTACTAGTTTACACTTTTTCTCAACAAAATTGATGAGCCTGGTTTGAGAGTTGCTTTTTTTTGTTTGTAGTGTAGTCAGAGGTTCCGTTAGGTGAATATTCTCTGTATTTTACAAAAAAAATATGGATTTGACGGAAGAAAAAAAAATTGAAGCTGCCATTCACCGTGACGGACAAAACCGGGGAAGGGTGGGAGAGGGCATTATGTCGCGGCAGGAGTCGCCGTCTCTCAGTGCGTGTCTCGCGGGTACATTTGCACACAAAACAGAACTTCTGTTTAATCCCAGGCCTGAAAACAGCTCCGCTGAAAAATGCGACCGCAATGTTATTCTCAAACGGCGCGGTCTGTATCTGGTCGAGTGTATGCTTGCGATTGCAGGAGTAAAAATGGCTGACGTAGCGACCATGTAGCCAGTGTGCTTGAGTGTTCGAAGGCAAGGCAAGTATCCCCCCCCCCTCCCAAATGTCTTTTTTTTTAAACATTAGTTTTCATGCCTGAATCTGTGGTAACACAATTCAGTGGGGACAGGTGAAAATGGTCCCAGGACGGATTTTTTTTACCTCGGCCGTCACCGCGGAACCTCTGGTATCTGTAATTGTGTGACAGTTACACCAAATCTTTTAAAACCGAATCACTTACTGACTTAGCGACTTACTAAAGTTACTTACTGTTTCAACCTGTTTTTTATATGGCTACATTAGCTCTACACTATACCATTACAGCTTATTTGTAAAACAAATTGCAAAATATTGTTGTAGGGCTGTCTTATTTAATTTTTAGTGGGTGGAGTGTGATTGTGGTTTAGGAGGAGGAGATGAGTGTAATTTTAATGTGCAGTTTGTTAGAGTTATAAAATACTAGTACAAACTTCAAGTAGTTGAATAAACTTGAAATTAGTAATGAAAACAAATTCAGCATAGTTGCCTTGCCTGTTGCCAACACCATCATTGGTCATCCCCACCCCCCCTTTTTAAAAAATTATAAGATCTGATGCGTAAATTAAATCTACTGAGAGTATTATCTATTCTATCATGTTACCGTTTCACTACGAACTGAGTTTACTCTTCCAACTTGGGGCAAATGCCAATTTACCAAAGACATAGTCTAAATAAGACTAAAATCACTTCCCTTGGCACGGTTACCGTGCATATAGCCGATGATATGATCCGGGTGACGTCACTTCCGTAGCGGCTATTTCAAATCAGAATAAATTTTCCAACCTTTGGGGCTGCCATGTTTTTTCTTCCCTCTACATTGTAAATTGTTTATCCGCCTGTTTCTACACCATCCCGGCTTTTCTGTGTCCCTAACACCAAGTGGGGTTCAGGTTTGGTCGGCTAGCGCTATCTAACTTGATATTTTCTTGATTAATTGATTATATTTTGAATTTTTTCGAAATTGTTGTTTGAGATTGTGCCGGTCTTTGCCCCCGGCGTCATGTCGTCACTCGACCCTATCCCTACTCCAATTCCTTCTGTTGTTGTGTCGGGTTCTGTTACGCCCAAGCAAGGGCGTGACGATAAAGGGAAGTTCCTCCCTGTTTCTTCTTCGGCTAGCTCTAAGAAAGAGCCCAAGTCTAGACCATCTAGTTCTAAGAAGAGGAGTCTCTCCCCCCCTCCCACTCTGCTTTCCCCTATCCTTGAGTCGCAAGAGCAGGTTATTACTGTGGTCGATTCGTCATCTCTCGTGGCAGAAATGATCGCAGGTTTTCACGACAAGGGTATGGTGTTAGTCCCTGCCTCTTCTCTAACTTCTCACTTAGTTGAATCGAGGCCCACCTCAACACTGACTACTCAGACTAGACAGACTTCTCAGGCCAAGCCCACGGATGAAGTTGGATTCTTAGCGGATCCTTATGGTCAGGACACACTCCCAGACGGTCCCCGAGATTATTTTGCCGTTGGGGACGAAATTCCAGCCGTTATTTCGCCCGGCCAACTGGCCCGCATGGAGCGGCACACAGGCATTTCAGTTTCCCCACTGGACCCGGACCCGTACACGGACAGCTACCGCCCTTCACCGGCCCGCACGGGTCCCCGCACGGCCGGTCCGACCCGCCCGTCCTCTGACTTCCCGTACGAAGATTTTCAGCGGACACGTGAGTTACAAACCGCCCGTACGGGCAACGGAAAACCCAGACTCTCTCTCACGGACAGAAAACCAGAACTCTCTCAAAGCATGATCACACAAGTGAGTGCTTCTGCCCGGTCCGTTCACGGTACAGATACCGTGTCCGCTACCGCTGGCCCGTCACCTGTTCAGCCGTTCACGGCTCCCGCTCGGCCGTCACGGCCCGTCCGGTCCGGTCACGGCACACCCGTGACCGCTACCCGACCCGTCCGCAGCAGAAGCGACGGCTACCCGTTCGACGGCAACGGTTTCAACGGCAACCGTTGTGATGACAACCGCTACTACGGCTCCCGTGATGACGGCTCCGTTCCGGCCTCCACTGGCCGTGAACACCCCTCTGCGAGGAGAAACCCAACGGATGGATTGCCTTCTGGTCATCCCTACGGGCAAGACTCAAACTTTCGGCGAGATTCATCCGCGGAAAATGAATTTTACCCGTCTGAATACGAGGGTTTTGATGACTACGAGACTTACGATGACCCAGGTGTGCGTCATCGCTCTCAGTACACACCACGGACCCCTCTTCGGTCTCCTACCAATGACCGTCAGGAGACGGAATCTGCCTCTCTTCAGGACCATGAGATCCCCCAGGATGAACTCCCTGTGCAGATGGAGCCCATCCCTTCAACTGGGAACTACCAGGGGTACTTGCATATTCTCCAGCCGTTCTGCAGTGACATTAAGCCCATGTCCCAGCCCAACAAGCAACGGCCTGACCAGCCTAATCCGTTTGGACAACTTCTTACGGAGAAAGAACCCCGCCTCGCCTTGCATACGTCGCCTTTCATCCGTCAGATTATTCGGCGGACAGATGCTGACTTGTGGACTACTCCCCCTCCAGTGGAGCAGGAGGACGAAGACACCCCTGCCGCTATGTACACTCCAGAAGCTATCCCTTCTGCCCCGGGACAGTTCATCAAGAGAGAGTTCTTTCCCCCATTCCAATTGGCGAACTCTTTTGTGCCGTTGCCTTCCTTCTCAGATGTGTCAACAAGTGAACGCACAAGTCTGGGCTACAGAGCAAAGAACAGATTCGCTCTTGTCGACATCTCCCAACAGTCGTTCAACAACCTCGAACGTTCTGTGTTCTCGATTCTAAGGGCATCTTCACTAGCCACCTCTATGCTCCAGTCCCTGCCGCAAATAGTGGGCTCTACCCCAACCAAACAGCCTGAAGACTTTCAGTTGAGTCAGGAGATCGATGAGCGAGCTCTTGGTGTCGCTCTCGCTTCGCTCTCCCAGGCGGTCAACTCTATTGCCTATGTCGCTTCGTCGTCCAAGACTCAGCTCGCTGCCCTATACAGAGACTCAGTGCTAGCGAAATCCAGCGTTTCTCTGTCCACCTTCGAAAGATCGAAGATTCGCTCCTGTCCTTCGACATCCTCTTCGACCTTCCACCCGGCCTCACTCAAGGAGACCCTGGATGAGGCGAAGAAACGTAAACACGAATTGTCTCAGGAGCACATCATGAGTTGGGCCCGACGTTCGGCGAACCGTGAGTTCGCTCCCCCGCCGGCAAAGCGACCTCGTCCTGATCAGAGACGGCCAAGTTACGTCCCTTCTCGGGGCATGGCTTCCAGAGGACGCTCTTCCCACCAACCGTCCTCTCGCCAACACGCTCATCCTCCGCGCCCCCCTCACCAGTTCCAACCCTCCACCTCGCCCCGTGGGGTCTCATCCTCTGGGCGGCGCGCTGGCTGGCCGGGTCATGCCCGGTATGCCCGAGCACCGTTCAGGGGACGGAAGCAGCATTTTCAGTAAAGCCCGCTCCTCCTTTGAAGGATCCGGCACTCTCGGCCAATTCAAGTGCCGGTTCCCTGTTGGAATGCCTTCCAGCATGGGAACGCTTGGTCGCGAGCCCCTGGATCCTTCAGGTGGTGCGGGCAGGCTTCCGGTTCCCGTTTTCTCGGGAACCTCCCCTGTCTTCCTCCCCCATCTCCTTCCCCCCCCCCTCGGACCCAGCGAAGCTCAACGTCCTTCAAAAGGAGATCGACTCCCTGCTCCAGAAGTCGGCCATCGTCCCGGTGGTCCCTACGGACCCTGGCTTCTACTCCAGACTCTTCGTGGTGCCCAAGAAGAACGGGGAGTTTCGTCCGGTCTTGGACCTTTCCCCCCTCAACAAGTTCATCCGAACCCCCAAATTCAAGATGGAGACTGCCGCCTCCATCCGTCTGGCAGTTCATCCAAACGACTGGTCGACGTCCATCGACCTCAAGGACGCCTACTTTCACGTGGCCATCCACCCTTCTCGACATCGCTTCCTGAGGTTCGTTTGGGGACAACAAACCTACCAGTTCGTGGCTCTGCCCTTTGGGCTATCCCCAGCTCCATGGATCTTCACGAGAATCGTCAAGGAGTTAGCCCGCCTGGCCAGGGCAAGATCGATCCGCCTGCACATCTACCTCGACGATTGGCTTCTGCTGGCCTCTTCCCGCAGTCTCTGCCGTTCCCACACAGACACCCTGGTCAAACTATCTCGCTCTCTGGGCTTTCGGATCCACGATCAGAAATCAGATCTCGTCCCTTCAACCACCTTCTCCTACCTGGGAATGGTGTTCGACACCGTACGGTTTCGTGTCCAGCCAACTCAGGACCGAGTCCTCAGCCTGCTGAACTCAGTGACTCTTCTCAGACAGAGATCTTCGGCGTCAGCCCGGCAACTCCTCCGGCTTCTAGGGCTGATGGAGTCTGTTGCGGACCTACTACCATTGGCCAGAGTCCACAAGAGGCCTCTTCAACGCCACCTCTCGGCCAGGGCAATCTCGCATGTGCCTCTCGATCACCAGATAGAGCTAGGCCCTTGGTTCCTCGAGTCGACAGCCCAATGGGCGAAGATCTCTTGGCTCAACGACGCAGTTCCCATCCGTCCGCTTCAACAGCAACGGTTCCTCCACACGGATGCGTCTACGGCTGGATGGGGAGCACATTTAGACAACGAGGAGGTCTCAGGTCTTTGGACCCCGTCGGAGTCCCTTCTACATATCAACCTTCTCGAGCTGGAGGCGGTTGCTCTAGCTCTCAAGGTGTTCGCCCCCCTCCTCTCGGACTTTTGGGTCACTGTCTGCGGCGACAACACCACAGCCCTTTCATACCTACGCCGCCAGGGCGGCACTCGCTCCGTGCTACTCTCAAAGAAAGCGGAGGAGATCCTGCTGTGGGCTCAAGCCAACCACACCTTCCTCTCTGTGGAATATGTTCCTGGAAGACTCAATGTTCTGGCGGACCAGCTGAGCAGGAAGGGCCAGATCCTCCCAACGGAGTGGACAATTGCACACCAATCTCTACTTCCTCTGTGGGAGTCCTGGGGCAAACCTCACGTGGACTTGTTCGCCACCAAGTACAACTCAAGGCTTCAGCTCTATGTTTCTCCTATGAGGGACCCCCAGGCACTGGCGCGCAACGCTTTCTCCATACCCTGGACAGGCATGTCGGCATATGCCTACCCCCCGACATCACTCCTTCCGAAAGTCCTGGAGAAATACTCCCGCGACAAGCCTCGGCTGATCATCGTCGCCCCGTTCTGGGAATCCAGCCCCTGGTTCCCCGAACTAGTCAACCTGTCTCACACACCTCCCTTCCGGCTGCACCTGACAGACCGCACCCTGCTCCAGCCTCGCACAGGAGTCGGTCACGCAAGCCCAGAAACGTTTCAGCTGACCGCATGGCTACTATGCGGTCAGGCCTGCAATCACGAGGGATCCCATCCAGAACCATTGACCTCATGCTGAAAGCCAGGAGACAGAGTACAAACAGACTCTATGACATCAGGTGGGCCTCATGGTTCGAGTTCTGCTCTTCTCACGGTTTCCCCCCTCTGAACCCTTCAGCCTCTGAGTTCGCTCGATTCCTCTCTCACCTACATCTGGATAGGGGTCTTTCGGCTCAAACGCTCAACGGGTACAAGGCCGCTGTGTCTCATACTGTAGCTGTTTCTAGAGGCAAGAAGTCTCCCTCCTTCTCGAGTTCAATAGAGGTGTCGCATGTCATTGATGCAGTTCGCAACCTGTCGGTTACTCGGTCAGTTAGGTTTCCCCAGTGGGATATCTTCCTCGTCCTGTCATTCCTCAGGGATTACTGTGAACCCATGTCGTCTCTGTCACTCAAGCTCCTCACCTTTAAGACTGTCTTTCTGGTTTCACTCGCCACGGCTAGGCGTGTTAGCGGCGTCCACGCTCTTAGCGGTTTAGATAGCGACATCGAGTTCTCATCTGATCCCCAATCTGTGACACTGTCTTTTTTGCCAGAGTTTCGGGCTAAAAATCAGCCCTCCCAGACATCTTCTCCTTCTGTCACCATTCAGAGCATCAAGCAGATCCTCTCACAGGATGATGAAGATAGGTTCTTATGCCCTGTCAGGGCTATTAAGTTCTACCTGAAGAGAACTTCCTCGTTTAGGGGGCAACGACGTAGGCTGTTTATCTCTCTGAATGAGAGGTATGCTAAGGACATAATCAAATCCACCATTTCCCGATGGTTAATTTGTACTATTAAGCTAGCCTATGCCCACGCCGACAAAGCCTTGCCCCTCAACCCAATACGGGCCCACGAAATCAGGGCCATCAGCGCCTCTCTCGCCATGATCAAAGGTGTCCCCTTGTCCCACATCATGGAGTCTGCATTCTGGCGATCCCAGTCCACCTTCAGCAGCTTTTACCTCAGGCATTACTCTGCCCGCAGACAGGACAACACCTTCGGCATCAGGAAGGCTGTCCTGGCTCAGACCCCGGTCTCCCTGAACTAAGGTAACGTGATGGGGTACTTGTGGTTTGTATGCATATTCATGCTTTGTTGGGGGGGGTATGTGGGTTTTATGTGATCGGCACATGTGGTCCCCCCCCCCGTTCCCGGGAGACCTGCCCATGGATACCCAAGCAATTGGCCCCTATGGGGTAGGCTGTATTGACTAATTGTTGTTTTTTTTCTCTAGGAGTTCAACAATGTTTCTTGCCCACCTCCTCGTTGGCAATCAACTCAGTTCGTAGTGAAACGGTAACATGATAGAATAGATTGTTTGATTTAGATTAATATATCTATCTATTCTATCTATATACTTACCGTTTCACTACGAGTAAAGATTCCCTCCCATCCTCCCTCCTTTGTGAACCATTGTTTTACTCAAGTTTCAGGAAAATTTATCCTGATTTGAAATAGCCGCTACGGAAGTGACGTCACCCGGATCATATCATCGGCTATATGCACGGTAACCGTGCCAAGGGAAGTGATTTTAGTCTTATTTAGACTATGTCTTTGGTAAATTGGCATTTGCCCCAAGTTGGAAGAGTAAACTCAGTTCGTAGTGAAACGGTAAGTATATAGATAGAATAGATAGATATATTAATCTAAATCAAACAATTTCCCTGTTTTATTTTATTTCTTTTTTTGTTAATGAAAAAGGTTATAAAACAAAAAATTTGACTGGACATTTTGTATTCAATAAAAAAAAAAGTCCCAAAGTGTTGACAAACTGATGGTGCAGGTCATGAAGAAGAGGAGGTGGAGATGACGGAGGAAGACTTGATGCTGCAGCAGATCATGGGCTTTGGGAATTTCAACACACCCAAAGTAAGTGAAACATCGATCAGTGTGAACTACCTAAAAGCTGGACTATAACTAAGGCGCACCCATGCATAAGCCGCAACCCTTAAAACGACAGAATATTAAGTAGTTATTCGCATATAAGCCACTCCAGTTTATAAGCCGCAGAGAAATTCATACTAAAAAAAAAGTTAAACTTAAAACAAAAAGCAGTAGATTTTGCCTACCTAGTTACCACAGATAATGAACATGTGCGCAAAGCAGCACAAAGACAGAAATTCTCCTTTTACACATGAGTATTTGATACTCTTAAAGTTAAAGGTGGACTCGGACGGATGAGTTTTTGCAAGAAACACGTTGAGATCACCAGTAAGACAGCCTTTTCAAGGATCGGAACACTCACTTTGCTCTGGTTTCTTAGAAATTAAACCGTAAAAACGGCGATTTTTCCTTGGCGGAGATGCCGGAGAGAGTAGCCATTTTGTATGGGGTGGGTGGAGGTCACTCATTGTGGTTGAAGCGTTTTCTTTTTTTGTAGTGCAGTAAAAAAAAAAAAGGAGCTATTTCCTTTGTTGTGAGCGAAACTCCTTTAGATAAACTGTATAAAATTTAAAAAATAAAAATAAAAAGGCTTGTATTGCGAAAAGTTCGTGCAAGCGATTTGGTCTAAACACAGGCGGCCATTCAAAAAGAGACGGCAAACGCCTTCTCTTTGGGTGAAAGAATTTGACTTCCAGCCAAGGAGGAATCGACTTTTTGATGGCTTGATTTCTGGGAAACCAGAGCAAAGTGAGTGTTGCGATCTCTGTAAAGGGTGTTTTCCTGCTGATCTCGACGTGTTTCTTGCAAAAACTCATCCGTCAGGATGCCCCTCTAAGCACTTCAGACATGGCATTTAAATCTATTAATTGTCAAAACCAATTTTGAGAGCTCTATAGAAGCTCAAAATAGGCTGGAAAATGTGACTGGAATTTTTTTGTATTTTATAGATTTAATCATACTGATAAATATAGAATTGAAATAACCAGTCGCATGGGCAAAAGTTCAGGAGGAAAGTTGCAGCTTACAGTCCGCATTTTACAGTAAATTCCATATACAGATTACAGTAAGTCTTAGCACAAAATTCAGGAAACAAATATTTTGTGTGTGTGAACCATTATTTGTGTTAAGCAGTAAGTAATGATAGAG
Source organism: Phymorhynchus buccinoides (assembly GCA_017654935.2). NCBI lineage: Eukaryota > Metazoa > Mollusca > Gastropoda > Neogastropoda > Raphitomidae > Phymorhynchus > Phymorhynchus buccinoides. Next base: position 41,367,864 of record CM065683.1, on the reverse strand, counting down.
AGAGGTTTCGTCCATTCAATCAGATTTTTGTGCTTTAACCAATATTTCATGTTATCCAGTTTTGTGTTAAGTGAACTCCACTGTACTGACCATGTCACATTCTTATTTTATGATGAAGTTTGAATGTTCATTGCATTAACTGGTTTTAATGCAGTTCTTGTTTTATGATGATGTTTAAATGTTGATTGCATGAACTGGTTTTTATTTCTATTTCTTCTTTATCTTCTCCCCCCTCGCCCCCCCTTTTCCCCTCAAATTTTGCTGTTCAAGTTTTGTAGAAAGCTTGCATCTGTCCACTGAATATCACAAAAACATAAATAATTAAAATGACAAAAACTAGAGAACATGCTGCAAAGTGTTCAGACATTATTTATCTAAAATATGACATAAAATAAATTGGGCTAATGTATAACTTTTGATTTTGATATCAAATGTTTAATTACAATGAGCACTTTGTTTTACTCATTCAGGAGGCCATGGAGAAAAGCAAAAAAGGGGGTGCCACTGCTTGTGTGTCTGACAGTGACACAACTGTGAAGTGAGTTTGTAACACCCCCCCCCCCCCCCCCCATTAATTAAACAGCAATTTGTTACCTCTGCATGTTTGTGTGCTTGTTAATTGTTGATTTGTTAAAAAAATAAAAGAAATCAGACTTCCTGTATAGTTTTATTGTTACTATGCAGCACAAAGAATTTATATACATAAACATACAAATGAAAAATGACATGATTGCAAATACTGTCTAAACTGATGTAATCTTTATAATCTTAATCTTTTTTTGTGTTCATCTTTCTATAGGCCTATCTTTCTGTTATTTATTTATTTGTTTTTTTAAATCTTATATTTAATCTGTTCTGATGTTTTCACTTATGTAAAACAGAAGTTCCAAACAAAATTTGGAGAAAGTTGTAATGACATTTCTGCGTTAGGAATCAGTGTTTTTCTTTCTGGGGAAAAAGCAGACATCAATTTAAAAAATATTTCAGACTTTTCCAAAATTAATTTCCAGACAATCCATTGTGGACATTTCAATTGCCACAGGCCTACTTCAATCTGGAACATTTCTTAATTTTGCTAGATAAACTTATTACTAATTGAAGTTAAGAGACATCTTTTTCAATTGAATGACTCTAGATGTGTTTTTTTTATATTTAGATCCGCAGCTTCGGGCTCATGGGAACTAACAGCTGGTTTTATTGGACCACAGACGACAGAAAAGCAAGAAAAGAAGCCTGAAAAGAAGCTGTCTGGTTAGTAAAATATGTTGTGTCTGATTGATCTGTTGTGATAATTATTAGAGGAATAAGTGCTTATTGTACGTCAACAGGGAAGAAAGAAAGCAAAAGCAATAAGCGACCAATGAAAAAGAGTGAAGGAAAGGGTAACAGTGCGCGCAGCAGAGTTAGTAACACTAACAGTTTCTGAATGAACTGTGTAAGGTCATGCATTTTTGTCTTTGTGTCTTTCGCCTTTATGATCAAGGTAGATCATTCAGCAAAAGTTTTGCCCAGATTTGAATGAAATTTGTTAAAGGGTTGGAGTATCCCGCCACACACACGCATGCATGCATGCGCACGCGCACACACACACACATACACGCGTCTACACACACACATCATTAAAACTTTAGTGGGTTTTTTAATTTTATTAAAGGTTAAGAGAAGAGGTTTGGAGTGGTCCCTCAGGTTGTATTATTTGTATGTTTACTTACTTTTTTAATAACCAGATTTGTTTATTCAGGACTATATTCCGCACAGAGCGAAAGTCCCAACAAACGTAGAAAAAGGTTTCGCTCATAGAATACAGTTGTATTCTGGATGTTGTGTGGTTTTAGACCCAGAGCCTCAGAGTGGAGCAGGAGCCCTGTCGAAAGAGGAGAAAGAGGCCATGGCTAAACTGGGCTGGAGTGTGTTCAACAATAAGGTAGTGCATGTCAAGCTGGAATGACATGTCTAGGGGTGTGAGGTTGATTATCAAGCTATGGTCATGTCCCTAGACTCAAGATTTTGATCATTGATGTTGCATTCAATGGTTTGGGTTTATTGTGTTCATTGTTATGGGTGTGTTCGGTTTGTTTTACAAATTATTTTATGAGGAAATTAATCATCAAGCTGAGCTGTTTTGATGTCAGGCATATCACCCATTAACCCTTTCACCGCCAATGTTGCATTTTTGCACCAAAATGGTTTAACACCCATTCACTAAAAAAACATCAAATCAGGGCCTGTTATCTGAAGACCTTATTTTTGTAATTTTGTGAGATAAGGATAGGCCTAATGTTATATATGTTACAGAGGAGTCCGCAATTATGCAGGTATATTTTTTTTCTCTACCCAGGCAAGTTTAATAGTATTTTTTTGGCTGGAAAATGGCTCGCGGCGAAAGGGTTAAAGTACAAGTAGGTGTTGCTTATAAACTTCAAGTTTCATTGAATCCAGACTGTCATTTCATTTTGGTATATGCACCTTTTCATATCTGACAAAGTGTGGAGGGTGTAGTTTTGATGACCACATGAACAAATACTTAGTTATATAATGTGTGTCAGCAATCTAATCCATTACTTTCCATTGTTGATTTGTTGTGTGGATATTTGACATTGTGTTCCCAGAAAATTAATGAATGAACATAAACTTTAAATTGTTTCTGAGTGGGTGTATGTATGTGTGTATATGCGCAAGTGTGTGTCAAGACGATATTGAATATATCACATTCACTGGTTATTGTTGCAGAAGAACAGCAAGGGAGGCGAAAATGATGATGATGATGATGACGATAATGATGATAATGATGATGATGAGGGAAAAATGGATGATGGTGACAAAGGTGCAGCTGCTGCTAAGTAAAGGTATTGGTCAGGTTGATGGTCAATGGTGGGATTTGTGTCTCTGAATTAATTACCACTACATTTTTTATCATGATCTGTTGGTTACCCGTGTCAAATGTACTGTGGGTGTCCAACTGTCAGAGGAGAGCAGTTTTGTTGTTGTTGTAAGATCTATCTGTCTGTCTCTCTGTCTCTATAAAAACTGGGAATATGTTGACATAGCTTGCCTTCTTGTTTCCTATGATGGGGGGTGGGGAAGGGGGAGGGTGGTGTTGCATTAGCGGTGATGCACTCTCCATGTGGGAGCAGTCCGAATTTCACAGAGACGAATTTCTGTGCGCATGACTAGAAAATAATACTATACGATACCAAATGCCCGTCAGCAAATAGTGACCAAAGGGCTGCCCAACTGTTGTGGCTGTACATATGTGTCAAGTGCCCACATTTACACTCACACACACACACACACACACACACACACACACACACACACACACACACACATATAATCACACACACACACACACACACACACACACATAATCACACACACACACACACACACACACACACATAACACACACACACACACACACACACACACAATCACACTCATACACAATCACACACACACACATACACACACACACAATCACACTCACACACACACAATCACACACACAATCAAACACACACACATAGACATGCACACACTCTTAACAAGATGTCTGCAATGCGGCTAAGGATTGCATAAGTAATGAACGCGGAATATGTGTTTCTCTCTCTGTCCGACTCTTAATATTATTATTTTGTTTAAAATGTTGATTGATCATAGATTCTACAGGTGATGATGAAGATGATGCTTTAGAGATTCCTTTCAGTCAAAGACATGCCAGGGATGTTCTCTGTGCTTCCTTCCATAGTGATTTCTGGCATTGGCCAGGCCCCAGGGCTACAGACACAGGTCTATATAGTGTCTGTCTCGAAATTTGAGTCATCATCACAGAAGCACATCGGTGAAGTGCATAAAACGTGATTTTTTTTTTAATACAAGTTATTATTTTTTGCAGTAAGTTCCATAATAAGTGAATGTACCATCTGAAGATAGACAGTTTTGATCCCCAGCCATCTTGTGACAGTCTTTTCATTTTAGTCCTTAAAACATTTAACTTTCTTTCGGAGCTACAGTGGAACCTCCCTTATAAGACCTTCAAAAATCATCCCAAATGAGGTCTTATTAGGGAGGTGTCTTATAATGGAGGTAATTTTAATACTTACTAAGAAGGGCAATGTCTCAGAGAAGTAGGTCTTATGTGGGAGGGAGTCTTATAATGGGAAGTCGGTAAAGGTCAAGATGTGCCACCCCCCCCCTACCTATCTCGGTTAATTCTATTTTTCCGTTATTGCCTTTCTGACCATACATAAAGCTGTATTTTAGGAACATTTTTAGCTAATAACCTTTTTGGAATACTAACCCTAGCCCTAACCCTAAACCTAACCCTACCCCCCACCCTATAAGACGGAAAAACGCAACGAACCAGAACTGTGACAAATCGCCGTGTACTGCAGTACATAGTGGGGGGTAGGGTTAGGTTTAGGGTTAGGGTTAGGGCTAGGGTTAGTATTCCAAAAAGGTTATTAGCTGAAAATGTTCCTAAAATACAGCTTTATGTATGGTAAGAAAGGCAAAAACGGAAAAATAGAATTAAACGAGAAATGCATGGGGGGTGGCACATCTTTACCTTTACCGGGAAGTCTTATAAGGGAGGTTCCACTGTTTTTGGAAACTGATCCAAGGACTTCTCTGCTGCCACACTACCACTGCGTCATATACCAGTGCTATATTTTTGGAGGGTTTTTATGAAGGAATGATTTTGTGTTTGTGTCCCTTTGTTTATTGATAGGTGGTATTTGATTGCACTGTGTTTGCTTGTGTTGCAGATGCAGAGGATGTCTGACGGCACTGGTGATGTGACGATCTGCATTTGGGTCCAGGGTCCAGTTTGGAGTCCAGCACTTGCACCGTTTTTATGTGGGACTCTTGCATGGTGGGATGATGGTTCTGTGGTGAACGGATACCTCTTTCATCTGGAGCCTTATGAGTTTTGTTTTCTAAGATCGACACAAAGGGTATGCACACTGTTCGAAGTTTTCTCTTTTGTTTTGTGTTCAGTGAGCATTTGTGAACATTTCTCTTTCTATGTAAAAAAGTTTCTGTGTGTAAGTCATCTTAAACATCATTTAATGTGGAGCTTAAAGAATTTTTATTGTTGCCATCTGATTATTTCATGTGTATATATTGTTTTTAAAATGTATTGATTTGATGACTTTTACAGACCTGTTTACCCACTACACAAGTCTCGAGTTGTCTGGATAGCTGAAATGAGTAGTTTGTTTTTGTGCAAAATTTGTAGTTTTATTCATTACACCATCAAATAATGTTAACTAAAAATGAATAGTAATCAAGAATTAAAAGAGCTTTATTTTCAGTTTTGAAGAGTAGTAGAGGTCCAAGCTGAGTAGAATACTACTCGAAAAGAGTAGAGTAAACAGGTCTGCTGTTACAGTAAGTTAAGTCTTTCTTTTCCCAGTTTTATTTCCCTTTCTTGTATTTCTAACCCCCCTTTTCCTATCTCAATTTTCTCACTGTATCTACCTTGGCTCTTAGCGTAAATTGTAGCTCAGGCAAGAACATTTCATAAAGCAAAAACTGCCATACATTCTTCTCTTTCTTCTTCTTCGATCGCTCAGACATTTGCCTGTCAATTATGAGTGCAGATGCGTCATACTGCCGTTATGTGCCTAACTAAGAAATAGTTAGGCCCAGCAAGTCCGACTTCGGCTGGAGGAATTTTTTGGGAGAGGTTTTTTTTTATAGAAAGGCAGGAGAATGGACTGGTAAGGCAGAAAGATAATAGATGACAGTAATGAGTAAGCAAAGGGAAAACGCAGAGTCATAGCGAGTGACAGATTAGAGGAAGTTGTAAGCACAGAACTTCCAGAAGGTGGGGGAACTATTAATACAAAAGACTCCCGGTATCCCCAAGGGGGGTATTGCCAATTCAAACACTTGGCCTTCTTTGACTTGCAACAATGTTTTCTTTATTGTTGATTATTTACATGTCTTTATTTGTAATTTTTTGTCTGGATTCTCCATGTTATGATATTTGAAGATGCTTAGGTTTGTTTTTAAGGCAACATACTTTGTGCGGTTTACTCCTCTCAAGCATGCCTGTGCAGATTGTTAAATTCACACACACGCACACGCACACACACACACATACACTGTTTTGCACCAAAGCATCATGTGACAAAGAAACTTAACCCTTTCACCGCCAATGTCGCATTTTTGCACCACAATGATTTAACAACCATGTCATAAAACCTTGTAATCAGGGTCTGTTATTCAATGAAATGGTGTTCCTAAATTTGGGCAGTAAGGATTGACCCCATTCTAAATGTGTCACAGAGAAATCCAACAATATTGCAGACAAAATCTTTTCTGTAGCCAAGTAGCTTTAATGGACATTTTTGGCTCAAAGATGGCTGGTGGTGAAAGGGTTAAAGAAAAAGTAAGGGGATGGGTGAGCAAGGTGCTGGAAATGGGGGGGGGGGGGGGGGGAGGATAGATAAAGAAAACATGAAAAATGAGAACATTTTTGCAAATACCCTGCCACCCCAGTACTCTAAAACAACCAAAAAGGGGTGGTGTTATTCAACACAGAATCAAGGCACTACATGCCATCATTTGAATGATAAATCCTCAGCCAGAGAAAGGGAGATGATTGGGGGGGAAATGTGGATTTTTGTAATGTTAGATAATACTTTGTCGGTTCATTGAATTAAATCAGTTTGTCTGTCGATTTTTGTGTTTGTTCAAACTCAGAGTCAAGCTAGAAAGAAATAAAGAAAAAAGACAAAATGCATGGGAAGTGTTCATTTCTTTTTGTTTCTTTACTCTTGAATTAGAACCCCCCAAAATCCTGAACTTCCCATCTGGAGTCAGAATGTGTCTTTGCTCAGAGTTTGTCAGCTGATTTTCCAACGGTTACATTTTGCTACATGTGAATTGTTTTATGTTGTTATAAGTTTTGTGGCGATGGCCCTGAGATGACCATAGATGTTGACAGGACTTGAATCATTAAAGCAGAAACAACTAAAATCTAAACTGAACTTAACTTACTACAGGTGTCCATGATATAGAATAAATGTACTGTATTTTTTTCAGACCATTAGGCGCTTGTGTGTATAAGGCGAATAGGGCAATTTTCAAGAAAAAATTAAAGAAAAAGGCGCCCTTGTTTAAGTCAAACTTACGCGTCCAGTAAATGCTTGCCGACCGCCATTATGCTGTCATAAACGAGAGTTGGCTCCCCTTTCAAATAATCGAACTTCTGTTTGTGCAAATTCCTGTTGTTGTGCTTGGACTTTTCTTTGCGAAAACTGGTAGAATGATGGCATTTTAAGCTCTACAACAATGCTTTTTACATCCAATGAAGGGTTATGGCATCTGTTGGACGGTATCTCGGACGATAATAGGGATTTTGAAGCATTTTAACGTGTGTATTTGTTGTGTCAGCGACTCCTGACCACTTTTAATGTCTAGACTCACAGTAGACTGTACTGAACACGGCAATCGTTGCCTCTCTTCTCACGATTTTGTTCACTAATAGGGCGCCCTCGTTTATTAGGCGCATAGATCTAAATTGAGAAATAATATATCGCCTTATAGTCCGAAAATTACAGTACATATGTTTATACATGTACTGGGAAAAGAAAATGGATAAAAACAAAGGAAGTGCAATGAAGGGTGTAGGGTATTGCCTTCAGGAAATTACGAAAGAAGAATATAATTCAACTTAAATGCATCTTTTAAAGCGCCACTATGTTTATCAGTTATTCTGTGGTGGTCACTTTCCGTGTTGATTTCTTTAAATGTTCTGTCAAAGTCAGCGTTGCAAAGCCATACTTATTTTAGGACTAAACATTTTCAGAGAATTTAATCAGACTGTGTGTGTCATGATCAATAATCAGTGACTTTGGTTTTCCAAGGTAATAATTGGGAAATTTGGATGTGTCCTGCTTAGTCTGCTAGCATCATCATTGACACTTTGCATCGATGCAGCAGTTTGGCCCAGGCTGTGCAAGGTGTAAAAGGTTGTCATTGAGTTAAATGAAACTGTTGTAAGGGGTTTTGTAGTTCTGTTTGCTTTTTGATATTGTTGGGAATTGGCTTTTGTTGGGTGTGCTTTTTCCGTTTAATTTGTAAATAAAGAAAGCATTCTATCAGTGTGTGTTTGATTTGATTTGATTGATTTACTTTAAAGTCTGTTCACAACAATGGTGATATTAGACTTTAAAAAAACACCACAACATACATAACAAAAACAACAACAAATCAGTGAATTAAAACGAAGGGGAAAATGTGTGTGTGTGTGTGTGTACACCTATGTGTGTGAGTGTGCTTATCAACAACAATATAAAATTGTAAACTAACGAATCAATTAAAACAAATGAACCGCCTCAGAATTGTGTGTGTGTGTTGTATGGACCTTGCATAATATACAGAATACAGTATATATGTGCATATGACCTTGGATAGCAGTGGAGGCTACTGCTACTCTGGAAAGCTGGGGCTGGAATGTATTCATACTGGAGATGCATTGCCCAGGGGGCATGCCCACTATATGAGCCCTGAGGGCTTTAGGATAGTAACTGTTGGTGTTGGGAAAGGCTCCAAAAAGCCCCCCAACACAAGGCTACAGCACTAAAATGCCAGAGCAAAGTCTGAGAATCAGTCATTCACAAAAACAAAACTTAAGTTGCAACGTGGATTTCCATGTTTTGTTTGTTATAATGCAGCTCATACTCACCTTTCTATTGGCCCAACCTTCGGGCTAATGTGCAATGCAGCTCACAGAATCCCATAGGACAAATCCCCTCGAACAAATGAAAGTAAGTAGGGGAAGACGGGGTAAAAAGCGCATGGGCGGGAAAGAAGCCCACCCCAATTATCTCATGAAATGAAGCAAATTTCAGTCTCATTTTGCCCATGAGACGAGCGTTAATGTCTAGCATTCGTCTCATGGGCAAATTTGACTGAAATTTTCTTTATTTCATGAGATAATTGGGGTGGGCTTCTTACCCGCCCATGCGCTTTTTACCCCGTCTTCCCCTAGTCTTCTTTAGGCCCCGAGGACCAGTTTTGCGTTATTGCAATGGATCACAGAAAGAACAAAATTTGCTGTATCGAAACAGTAGCACTGATAACTCAAAATGTAATGGATCACTTCAAGTTCTTGACACTTTAGTACAAATCTGCTGAATTGGGAGCAAAAATTATAAATAAAAATTATGACTGATTAGTGATTACTAGTACAAATAATGTTATCAATCGATCACACACCCACGTCATACACAAACACACGCACACATGAGATTCCAATAAAGTTATAATAGCAATGTTATAAGGGTTCACAAGGTAGCTCTAGCGATCACACTGACACCTGCTGGTGCGAAGTTTGAAGGCTAGTCTTGTATTGATGATAGGGAACGGTTTAAAAGAATTCTTGGGTCAGAATGATAAATGTTTTAATGTACTCAAAACTAATGGATTAATTTTGCCACAAGATGTCATCAAATAACAGTTTTTGAATAGATTAGCTCTAAAACAGGATAATGAATGTTTGGATCTGAATGGTGATTCTCAAGCACACACAACCCCCCCCCCCCCCTCTCTCTCTCTCTCTCTCTCTCTCTCTCTCTCTCTCTCTCTCTCTCTCTCTCTCTCTCTCTCTCTCTCTCTCTCTCTCATTTAATTTGTTGACCTCCGCACACACACCACTTGTACGTACAGTATTTGAAAAAGGGGGTTAATTTGAGCAAAACTTATGACAAAACCGATTAACACCAAAGTTGACCATTGCAGAGTGACAGAGTGGCAAACAGACAGACACACAGAGAGAGTAGCTTGGGATCAGGTTCCTTGTGTCCTGATGCCAAAATTAATGGCAGCAAAAATAGTGCCTCATTTGGTCCGGCCATCCAAGCTTCATCCAGAAAGAGAGCACTACTACAAACGACTGCCGTGCGTTTAGGGGCTGAGCCGTCTGATTAAGGAATCAATTCCCTTTACAACAGGACCCTGCCATCAAATGGAAATCAAAGCTTAAGGACATGGTGCTACCTTCATCAATTTTTTTTTATAAGAGGTGTCTGGAGAATAAACGTTTTCTTCGCTGTTGGAGCCTTCATTTGATCATTCTGCTCAGTGTGCTGGCCTTCAGCCAATACCATCACGTATTTGGCTCATGAAGCTTTGTTCTCTTCCACCCCCCCCCCCCCCCCCCCCCCCCCCCCCCCCCCCCCCCTCCGTTTGAAGCATTTTCACCCCGCCCCTTCTCCTATCTTCTCCCGTTCTCCCCGACACACACACACACACACACACAAGCACAAACGCATGCGTGTACACAAACGCATGCGTGTACACACATAAATGTACGCATACGAACGCACGCACAGTATACAGGGAAACCCCCCACTAATAAGTATGAAAAGTACGCAAAGAAATTGAAAAATTCAGGACGAGACTATTTAAACTTACTTCAGGGTCGAACAGCTTACAAAGCTTTGCCCTACAAGAATAATAAATGCTCCATCCAAATTGATTTTAAGAGAATATATGATTTAAGTTAACAACTAAAGAAGTAAATTAAAAAAATCTTCACATAGGGTGAGATTTAATCAGCCGAACGGCCAGCAAAGCAAGATTTCAACCATTTTCTTTATTAGGATGAAAAACACTGGACATTGGAGTGTCTTTCGTACAAATAGTTTCCCAACCTTCTGGAAGTTTTGTGCTTGTAACTTCCTCTAATCTGTCACTCTCTTTGACTCTGCCTTTTCCGTTTGCTGTCTGCCATCTACTATCTTTCTGACTTATTGGCCCATTCTCCTGCCTCCCCCCCCCAAAAAAAAAAAAATCCAAATTATTTTAATCCTTTGAGCTCCTCCGAAATCGGAATGTGTCGATTGTATACAGCGGGGAGACCAGTGAAAACTGAGAACCGGACGCATACCCATTATGGCCTTATGGCTGGGGACGCAGAAGAAGAAGAAGACAATTATAGTATTCTTCACCTGGAAGGTCCAGACTACGGAAAAATGCAAAGAAACGATTGTTACCAAACATGTTCCAGGTCATCTGCAAAATCGGGCCTGTGCAATGCGTCTGGTCGATTTAACATGATTTCAGGTGCTGTTGAAAGGCTAAGCACAGAAGTCCGAGTCGCTGCGCACTAGAGTCAAAGGGATGCCGGCGTTGTGGGCAGGGATCAGGCTGTCCAGAGTCTCCGTGGATCCCAGCAGCGTCCTCCGGTCGTGGCTCAGCCTGTTCAGAGGACGTGGAGCCCGCCTGGACCGGTAGCCCCTGCACTGCAGAACGGTGTAGAGCGCACAGGCCAGCAGCAGCAGCACCACCACCAGAACGACGACCCCCAGCCTCAGCTCATGGAGCACGTGGTGCCTGTGCCACAGCACGTGCTGGTAGGAGGACTCTGCGATGTACGGCGCGGGGCTGGAGGGGTGGGGGTGGTTGTGGCCGTGGACCGGGCGGAAGAACTGGCTGTAAGGCGGCTGCTGCTCTGCCACCCGCTCTCTGTCTGTGTCGGCTGCCATTGTTGTTGGTTTTCTGACCGGTAGAGTCAGTGGGCGTTTCACTAAGAACCTGAGAGAGAAACAGGTTAAGTTTTAGTTGAGACACTCCAGTCCTGAGAAGATTGCAGTTGATGGATGCCGCTGGACACACAAAACACCCCGAATGGAACACCAGTCAACACACAGAGAATCATAGGTCATAGGAATCAACACATAGAGAATCATAGGCTATAGTCTACACTGTCTAAACTATAACTTACAAACATCAAATTATATGCTGGCTGCACAAAAAGCAAAGATATTCCGTTGTATCATCTTGACTGCACAGAATTTTCATCGAGTCCAAAGAGATCACGAAATGCGGGCCTTCCACGATGATCTTATCTTTTTACTTTGTTGCTTTGTTGGAAGTATTTCAAATAAAATAATTTCATTATTTATGTTTCAGAGTGCTTGATTTGGCATCAACCACAAAATAAGTGTGCAATATCGCAATCTATAGCTGAACATGGGTGGGATTGGAGATATAATTTGTCATTTTAACAAAAAACTGAATTTTAAGCAGTAATGGCGTGAGTTAAGTTAGCAATAACAAATTCACTCTCGGATAGTGAATACACATCATTTTGGGGGGTTCTGTTTTCTTAAATGTGGAGACACAAAAGTGCCCTTTAAAAAATACTTCCGCATTGTTTGATATGACAAATCTTTCTAGTTCTGCTTTTTAAGTTTGGCTCGTCGCGATTAGGTAACTTAAAATAACATTTATTCCTATTTAATTATAGAACCAAGTGAAATCAATCAATTAAAAAAACAAATCGTTACACCGTGCGTCACGCGATGTCAGTCTGATGTTCACTGGTGTTGTCAGAACGATTCTTGAACTGAATAGTCACACACTACTGTTGTACTGTAGGTGACTGACATCAACAGTGCGTTTGTGACCCCCAGAGAGCCAAGCATGTTAAACTGATACGCAGCAACACTTGACAGGTGAAACTATGATGCTATGATGGAGGCCAATAATCCAAAAGAGCTAAGGGTTGGTGTTGTTTGACGATCGATGGATGGGTTACCACTTAGAATCCCCAGGAGTGGATGGCAGTTGACCATGGGAACGCCAGTCACTTGTTCACTCGTCCCCTTCCAGCAAAACTCTCTGCCTGTAGATAGGCTTTTGACGGAGCCTCATTCAGCTTTGTCTGAGGAATAAAGAGAAACACGAGGTTTTTTTTAAATTTACAAAACGACTCTTATGGACTGGTTTGTCCGTTAGCTAGTTTCGCAACAACATCAGTAGGTGAAGACGGGGTAAAAAGCCCATGGGCGGGTAAGAAGCCCATGCCAATTATCTCATGAAATGAAGCAAATTTCAGTCACGTTTTGCCTATGAGACGAGTGTTAATGTTTAGTATTCGTCTCATGGGCAAATTTGACTGAAATTGTCTTTATTTCATGAGATAATTGGCATGGGCTTCTTACCCGCCCATGGGCTTCTTACCCCGCCTTCCCATAACTACATCAGTTTTTAAAAAAAATACAGATACTGTAAAAGTATGATTTCTTCAGGCGCATTCAAACACAATACGAGAACGAAACTGTCGTCAAACGTACCCTACATGCACACACATCACTGGGAATACCAGCAAATATTTTTCTACTTTCAGCATCAGTTGATGCTTTTGTACTTTTTTTACTACTCCAAGGAAAAACATTACAGGACCAAGAAAAAACGCGACACTAGGGGAAGACGGGGTAAAAAGCGCATGGGCGGGTAAGAAGCCCACCCCAATTATCTCATGAAATAAAGAAAATTTCAGTCAAATTTGCCCATGAGACGAATGCTAGACATTAATGCTCGTCTCATGGGCAAAATGAGACTGAAATTTGCTTCATTTCATGATATAATTGGGGTGGGCTTCTTACCCGCCCATGCGCTTTTTACCCCGTCTTCCCCTAATAGACTAAAGAGGCAGGGAATAGGGGTGGGTAGGCAGTGAAGCATAGGCCTAATCTCTTTTTTTCTTTTCTCTCTTTTCTCCTTTTCTCCCTTTTCCTTTCTTTCTCTCTTTCTCTCCAGTGAAGAAAATAGAGAACGGTAGGGGAAGAGGTTAAAATATTCTGGTGAAGAGAAGAAGCATTGCATAATAAGTAGTTTTGGGTAGTGGGGGTGGGGGAAGCACGCTAATTATGTTCTTGCTAAGGCCCTACTTATAGCACAGGGTATTGATCTCAGTAAAAGTGGCATTGTGCCAAAAATGATTTAAAAAACAACAACAACGGTGAAACCAAACAACTAGCTACGTAACTACTACGTAAGTAAGTACAGCGTGTATACCTATTTACTTGTTTCTACACAGTCTATCTGTCTATACTCTGTCCGTCTATCTCTGTCTCTCTGTCGATGTTTGTCTGTAAGTCTGTTTGTCTCCGGTTTCAGTTTTAACACACAGACCTAAGTGACCAAGGGGTTTTAGTTAATAAATGCATAGCTGTATCATGGTTATGACAGTTTTGGGACATCAGGAAGACGTTAATGGAATGCTGAACAATTGGAATATCCCTGATGTGCAATGACTATCACTTCTGAACAGAACACAAATGAATGGACAGACCAACGATGCCGGGATTGAAAAGCTCCCTTGGTGGAGGGGACCATACCAGACCAAGACAGAACATCCGTGTGTGTGTGTGTGTCAAGTTAAGTCAAGTCAAGTCAAATCAAAATTGTATTTAAAGATGGACATTGAATAAGCAAACATACATGCTTTTTTCATCAAGCCATCTAACAAAGACAAAATGCAAACACACACCACAATACACAAACCACATTGCTTATTTACATAGAAAAAAGGAACACGAACAGATAAATATTTACATGTGTGTGTGTGTGTGTGTGTGTGTGTGTGTGTGTGTGTGTGTGTGCGCGTGTGCGTGTGCGTGTGCGTGTGCGCGCGCGCGCGTGCGTGCGTGCGTGCGTGCGTGTGTGTGTGTGTGTGTGTGTGTGTGTGTGTGTGTGTGTGTGTGTGTGTGTGTGTGTGTGTGTGTGTGTGTGTGTGTGTGTGTGTGTGTGTGTGTGTGTGTGTGTGTGTGTGTGTGTGTGTGTGTGTGTGTGTGTGTGTGTGTGTGTGTGTGTGTGTGTGTGTGTGTGTGTGTGTGTTGTGTGTGTTGTGTGTGTGTGTGTGTGTGTGTGTTGTGTGTGTGTATGTGTGTGTGTGTGTGTGTATGTGTGTTGTGTGTGTGTGTGTTGTGTGTGTGTGTGTGTGTGTGTGTGTGTATGTGTATGTTGTGTCCAACATTGACCTCCAGATAGCAGAGGAGGCAACTGCTATTCTGGACAGTCAGTCTGAATTTTGTTTACAGTTCCGATACCTTGCCTATGAAATACCCCCACTCTGCCGGCCATGGGGCTTCAGGACAATTGGTCTTAGTATTTGGTATTCCCCGTGGGGATACCGGGGGATCTTTCGTAAAAATAGTCCCCCACCTTCTGGAAGGTCTGTGCTTGGAACTTCCTTTATTCTGCCACTCTCTTTGACTCTGCCTTTTCCCTCTGCTTTCTATAATCTACTATCTTTCTGACTTATTGGCCCATTCTCCTGCCTTAAAAACAAATCTTCTAAATAATTTTTCTCCTTTGAGCTCCTCCGAAATCGGAATGCGTCAGCTGTACGCAGCGGGGAGACCAGTGAAAACTAAAAACCGGACACATACGTTCCTTACCCATTATGGCCATATGGCCTGGGAACGCAGAAAAAGAAGAAGAAGAAGAAGAAGTATTTGGTATCATCTTGCCTCTGTAAGTCTTGCCTCTGTGAATTTCGAGTTGCTCTCACCTGGAGAGCATGTCACCACGAGCGCAGCGCCACCCTTCTTTCTTTTTTTTTTGGGTGGGGGGGTGGGGGGGTGGGGGGGTATGAGCGGGAAAGAGGACTTGAGAAACCTAGCTATCAATTTGGTCATACCAGGCAGCGAGATTTATCCCTGCTCTTACCGATTTGTAACTGCCGTGGGATTTTTACGTGCGTAAAGCGCGTCAGACTAGCTTTAAGTCCCTGTCCGAAGGGCTGGATGTTCAGTTCGATTTCCCCGTCAAACTGGAAAGAAAATGCACGGCTCGGATTCGAACCCGGGTCCCTCACGCGTAGAAATTGGCAGGCGAACGTCTCAACCACTCTGTCACCTTCCTTCCTTGACAATTGATGTTGAGGGTGACATCCCCAAAGAATAATTATTCAACCAATCAATTAATCAATTTCTATAGAAAGTCAAGTATTATTTAGCTCTCACTCTCTTTCTACTAATGCCCCAAACTTGATAAACGCCATTTGAATACAGGGCAAAATACCAATCTAATACAAACTGGAAAATTGTCAATAGATATGCAATCACTAGCCTACTGAGCGTCCAGAAAGTGCACCAAGAGAGCTTTTTCATCTCACCTCTGTTATCATTCTATATGGGGGGGGGGGGGGGGGGGGGGGGGGGGGGGGGGGGGGGGGGGGGGGGGGGGGGGGGAGTATAATGCTTCTGATATATTCAGCTATATTCAGCTGTAATGTTAGATTTTATCCAGGCTTCCTGATGAAAAGTTCAGTATGTTTTCCATCTCATCAGCATTTATCCAGAGATCATTTCCAACAAGAGTCTTACACGGGCAACGGTTTTAACAGTCACAACGATCATTTGACAACTGTAACGGTCACGTACTTTTAATACTCTTCTGCCAAACTGAAATTCCTTGAGCCATTTGTGAACGTTTGTTTCTGAGCGGGCAAAGTCTAATTTTTTTTAAAATTGGAGTTTGATACTCTTGTTTGAATGTCTTTCCATGAGTATAACTATAAGTGTAGAAGTTTATACTGAGGTAAAAAAAATATCAGTATTAAAGAGATTTTCACAGTTTGGGACCAACGTTCACCTTGTCGGACATTTTGCTTTGCTCAACGGTCGGCTGGTGGAAATTAATGC
>CM065683.1:41346413-41348913 GCA_017654935.2 Phymorhynchus buccinoides | reverse complement strand
CTGAACTCCACACCATACAAGAGAAATTACTCTCTCTCTCTCTCTCTCTCTCTCTCTCTCTCTCTCTCTCTCTCTCTCTCTCTCTCTCTCTCTCTCTCTCTCTCTCTCTCTCTCTCTCTCTCTCTCTCTCTCTCTCTCTCTCTCTCTCTCTCTCTCTCTCTCTCTCTCTCTCTCTCTCTCTCTCTCTCTCCAACAGGTTTGAATAGGTTTGCTTTTGTCACGTGTGTGTATTTACTTTTTAACTTGTGCATGTTAAGTATGAATAATGCAATATAGTAATATGTTTGATTTTGTTATGTGTACACATATTTACATTTAAAATTGTGTATGTTAAGATGAGTAGGTAAAGTAGAGCCAGGTTTGGTTTTATTACGTGCATGATTGTCCGATCAAATAAGTACATTTTTAAGATGAGTATGTAAAGTATGAATAGGATTGGTTTTGTCATGTGTTTGTGCTCTTCTCAATTTGTGCATGTTAAAGATGAGTATGAAAAGTAGGATTTTCCCCCCCTCCTCCGTGTGTATGTGCTTAGGCCTACTCTTAATTTATGCACGTTCAAAATGAGTGTAGTTAATAATATTAGGTTTGATTTTGTTATTGTTGTGCTACTATATAGGGTGTGTTTTTTACATTCTTATATTGCTTTGTCTGTGCTCATTTTCATTTTCCATTTCTACTTTTATATTTGTAATTTTTTTCAGAGGGCTGGATGTAAAAAAAAGCATGTTATTGCTTATTCTATTAGCCTCTATAAATAAAATTCATTCAATTCAATTCTCTCTCTCTCTCTTGATAAAGAGACAATAGTTTTGCTTCACTCTTTAACCAATACCAGGAGTTAGTTCTCTTTGATCACTGTGCTTGGACCAAAAACCCAACCAATTCCTAAAACTCAATAACAACACGCAAAATCATGACGATCGAAAGGAATCTTCACATATACGATGCCCACCCCTCCACCAAATGTTATTAAAATCCGTCCAGTAGGTTTTGAGATAACCGATACACAGACACACAGAAACAAACACAGACAAACACACAGACGCGACCCAACACATAAGCCCTCTGGCGGGCAGACAGATGGTCAGACAGACAGACAGCTATGTTGATGCTCGACCACTGAAGTCTCTCATCTCAATATGAGTTGCATTTCATTGGAGATTATATAATAGCAATGGATCTAAAGAACTGGAGTATATTATGTTCTTATTGTTGGAGTTTTTGATAATATTAACTGGTTAAAATAAGATGTTGATGATGTTGGTGATGAAGACGAAAGCAACTAAATGACAATGACATGCACCAGTATAATGGTGTCGTCAATGTTTTAACCATTTGTGTCCCACAAAACTTCTGGTTTTCGTATGACAATAAAAACGTTGTTCTTGTTCTTGTTCTCAAGAATCCGCCATACCTACCCCTCTCCCCTCTCTCCTCGTCCACTCCCTCTGTCCCCCTCCCTCTCCCCCTCTCTCCCTATGAAGGTCATGATGTAGTGTTTCACGTCCTCCCGGTCATTAGACCATATGGGACATTACTATTTATGCAGCTGTAAATGAAGGTCAGTTTTCAACGTCTCTTTTATACTGCAGTCAACTCCTAGTCCTTCGTAAATGAAGCCATGCTGCTAGTAGTTCTAATAGCCATTAAAAAGGCCATAAAGAAAAGCAGTGGCATTAGCCTCATTAATATTTACAGAGAGAGAGAGAGAGAGAGAGAGAGAGAGAGAGAGAGAGAGAGAGAGAGAGAGAGAGAGAGAGAGAGAGAGAGAGAGAGAGAGAGAGAGAGAGAGAGAGAGAGAGAGAGAGAGAGAGAGAGAGCAGAATTTCCTATTAGATCTAAATTAATCTCCAGGGCCTGTATTCACATTGAGATAGCATGAGACTTAGCATGATGCTAACTTAGAAGCTCTTCCAATGTCCTATAGGATTTAATAGGACTTTTGGAAGAGCTTCTAAGTTAGCATGATGCTAAGTCTCATGCTATCTCAATGTGAATACAGGCCCTGATTACTTTGCTTTGTGTGTTATGCATCTGAATATCCTGAATATCCATGCACGTGAGTTTTTGTTGTTGTTGTTGTTGTATTCAATGTTATACTTGAATATTCATGCACGAATAGCTAATTTGACTTTGTGCACAGTTCATTTGTGTACCTTGGCTTGTGGTGTTTTTAACACCCCCCCCCCCCCCCCCCCCCCCCCCCCAGTTTGTGCCTCGTGTTGTTCTTCAATCGTCATGTTTTTATCCCATTTTTGGATGGTGTGCTTTTATACGTTTCCAGTTTATGACACTGCACGCCTTTGCACGCCTTATCACAACTCATAACACTGCACGCCTTATCACAACTCATAACACTGCACGCCTTATCACAACTCATAACACTGCACGCCTTATCACAACTCATAACACTGCACGCCTTATCACAACTCATAACACTGCACGCCTTATCACAACTCATAACACTGCACGCCCTATCACAACTCATAACACTGCA
>CM065683.1:41331413-41338913 GCA_017654935.2 Phymorhynchus buccinoides | reverse complement strand
ATGTAGTAATTGTTGAAGTTGTAACATTACTAAAAATGTTCAGGTCAGCTTTCTCAAGATGCCACCGGCAACACCAGGCAACAGTCCCTACCTCAACTGCACCTTCCCCACCCCCATCCCCCTCTCTCTCACCACCACCTCAACCACTAATATCACGAACATCACCACGACCCCAGCCACAGCCTACGACGCCGAAGGCGCCATGAGGTTCACCGTGGCAGTGGTCCTGGTATTCGGGGTGGGAGTCATCGGGCTGCTGGGCATGTACCACCACAGGAACAGCGACCAGGACCTGTCCGACAAGGAGGCCGACGAGTTCGTCAAGAGGTTCGAGCGAAAGCGCCTCCACCTGGAGAAGCAGTACCAGAAGCAGCTGATGAGGCGCCTAGTGGAGTCCTTCTTCTCCAGGACCGTTAGGGTGCAGGTGAGGACAGGGGGCGAAAGAGTTAACTTCTTTAAAGACCCCCGCACGTCACGTGTTAAAATCATGGTTTGCACGTGTTTTCTCTCTTATAGCTGGTACGAAATCATAAGAAATCCTCCAAGCATAAGAGGGAACGTGACACGTGACGTGGGGGGTCTTTAAGGTCTTCGTGTTTCCATGTCTGTCTTTTTCCCCAGTGTCTGATTGTCTGTTTCTCTCGTTCTCTTTCCTGAAAATCCGTTTAACGTCCTCCGGTCTGAAACAGACACATATGGGACATTAGTAGATATACAGATGGTGGGAACGATCCTGGAGGCAATGCCCGGAGGCAGTGCAACTCCAGGAAAGTCCCGAATTTTTAACGATATAGATGTATATTTAGTATAACGATAAATATTACAATACCTTCTCTCTCTCCTTTTCTTATTTTACTTTCTTTCTGTCCCACTTTCTTTTGTTCCTTCTTTCTTTGTTCGTCTGTCTCTGACTCTGTCTTTTACATGTACTTGTGGGTTTTTTCTGTCACTTCCAGTGTGCGTCTATCTTTCTTTCCCGATCCATAACCATCTCTTGTTTGTGTGTGAATCGGATCATCTGGTTTAAAGAGAAATTTGGCCTTTTTGTTCTATGAAATAACGAACCGACAGAATCCTTTGAATGTGTAAAGTGCTGAAACAGATCTGGAAGAAACGCCAAGCATGAATTGTTGAGTTTCGATGAACTTAATTATGGCTAAGTACTCATCAAGACTTCACCCTGCAGCCTACGCTGTTGTTAAAGGTTAAAGTTCAGGTTAAATCACCATTGTCTAGAAACTATAAAGAGGAAAATTGAACCCTTTCGTTTTCTTTCACCACCTAACCTCCTAAATTTCTCCAACTACTCTTTTCTGCTGGATAGGGAAAGAAAGTTTTCAAGCTAAGAAAAAAAAAGATCCTATATAGAGTTTAGAATTTAGAAACTCCAGCTTTGAAGTTAAAACCATCATCATGAACTTATGGATTCTCAAAGTCAAATTTTAATCAAATCTGACCTTATTGTTATACCTTTGAGTTTTTTCTTAAACATTTTTATGTCTCTTTGCAATAAGTTAACAATGTGTTGATGCCCGATTTATTGGCGTATTCATCTATTGGTACGCTGTTTGATGTGTTGACCACCAGACTCGCAGCAATCACCAGCGGTCAGACGTGAGGTCTTCCCTCAGACCCACACTATCAGAGCCCAGCCTCATGCAGACCCTCAATCTGACCACGAACTCCCACCACCACCCAACCACCGACAACCCTCCCCTGCTCCGCCACACTCCTCAGAGACACCAGGACCAGCCCGCAGCAGACCCCAGCCTGGCAGAACCACTCCTCGGGAAAGGCAGGGCTAGGTCTCGCTCTTTCCACCTGCCTTCCTCAGCACACCCACCTACCAGCCAGACACGGGGCAACCTTGTGGATCTCACCAGATCGCATATGAACAAACCTCAGCTCAAAAACAACCCCAGTTGTCCAGACGTTGAGCTGCGGGTTTTGAATTCCCTAGCTCAAGAAGACTCCCCCTCCAACTTGCTGAAACTGTCCACCCCTCGTTGTCCTTTGCTCTCTGGTCACACCACAGAAGAAGTGAGCGACGGGGATGGTCGGAAGAAGGCGTCTCGATCTCACCCTGGTTTTGGAAACCGCTTGATAGTGCCGACTATTTTAGTGAACGACATCGAGGTGGTGTGAAGAGGGTGGGAGTGATCGATTGTGACGGACAGGGCTTGAGTTGATGCCATTGCGATAAGAATGTACTTAAACATGTCGTGTGTATTTGGCGTTGAGCTTGTTAAATACATACATGTGCAAAATGTCTCTTTGAAAACACTTTGACGTTCTTTTCTCTGAAAAAAAAGTTACTGTGTGTGTGTGTGTGTGCGTGTGCGTGTGCGTGTGCGTGTGCGTGCGCGCGCGCGCGCGCGCGCGCGCGCGCGCGCGTGTGTGTGTGTGTGTGTGTGTGTGTGTGTGTGTGTGTGTGTGTGAAATGTTCTGTTTCTTGACCTCTAGAACAGGAGCGTACGATCCATTGATTGCTGTCATAGGGGATGCCTAAATAGCTGAGAGCAGGAATTCGCCTGGATAAGAACACACACACACACACACACACACACACACACACACGCGCGCGCGCGCGCGCGCGCACGCACACACAAACACACACACACACGCGCGTGCACACGCACGCACGCACACGCACACGCACACGCACACACACACACACACACACACACACACACACACACACACACACTCCAAGTTAAGTTGTATCGACCATCACGTGCAGTTTTGCTATAAAACAGACGAAGTCCATGGGACAAAAAAAGATGTACATCTCCTTAGATATTTATCTGATATTTATATATTTCAGATTACAATATTCCCAAAAGAAGAATCAGAATAACAAGAACGAAGAAGATCAAATAATATAGTGGTTATCTCTGAGAGAAAAAAAACACAACAAAAAGTTATGGCTTGCAAAAGGCTTTTGGGGGGCTTTAAACTCATATAAGAGTTATTGTCTTACATCATATGTCGAGTTTTGCTTTGAAAAACTCATATGGACACATACAAATAAGAAGGGGGGGGGAGATGAAAAATGAAGAAAATAATGGAGAGAAAAAAGTCATGCATTTAAGACGTTTATGAAGAAATGATTGCATCCAAACGATTTCGTCAGATTCAAAATTGTAATCGTTAATACTTTGACCTTCCACAATAAGTCACTTCCCTATGTTTTAATGTTTTGAACAACCCCCAGATTTGTTGGGAACGCCACGGCTGTCTGAATCACGACTGTCCGAAACTATCACGTCTGTTAGAACGATAGCCTCACGGCTGTCCGAATGCACCGAAATGTTACAGTGTGTGTATTTGTGTGTTTGTTTAAATGTATGCGTTTACGTGTGTATCTGCATGTGCGTACACTAAGTTGTGTGTACTTGAAAGAGAGAGAGAGAGAGAGAGAGAGAGAGAGAGAGAGAGAGAGAGAGAGAGAGAGAGAGAGAGAGAGAGAGAGACAGACAGACAGACAGACAGACAGACAGACAGACAGACAGACAGACAGACAGACAGACAGACAGACAGACAGACAGACAGAGACAAAGCATAGACAAAGTAGAGATAGAGTGAAAATAGAGGATAGTAGCCTATGTTTGAGTTCCTGTGGTTTGTTTTCTTTCGTATAGGCCTAAGGTTGTGACGCTTGTGTGGCTCTGTGTGTGTGTGCATTAGGGTGTGCGTGTGACCGCGTGCAAATGTGTATTTAAGAGAGAGAGAAAGAGGCAGAGAGAGCGAGAGACGCTTCAGACGCTTCAGACATTGTTTTATTGACAATGGCACAAATACAGCCTTTATGTCAATGTGGTGAACTGTTTCTTGCAGCGCCGAAGTTACGGAACATAAATCATGAAACTCAAAAAAGCAATAATAAAAATGAAAACCAACTTATTAAGTAAAGTGAAGAAACGGATTAAACATACATGTACCAATAATTCAGGAAACAAATTACAATAGCAAGCCGAAACCAGACATGAAAACAAACAAACAAACAAACAACGAAACATTTATATAACATACACAAGATTCTCAAGCTCATATAACACGAGATATGACATAATGAGCACACATTACTTTCATACATCACAAATAAGCATTCTCTTTTTTCTAACATTAAATGCTTCTGCAACATATTTGGCTAACGAAACAATAGTGTTTTCATTATCAGAAGATAATAAGCTGCACAGATCATGATTGTTATAAATAAATTTGTTAGAAAGCTGTGATCTCATTCTGATTTCCTTGTACGCAACACAGTGGAATATAAAATGTTCTTCGTTTTCGATAACACCAGTTGTACACATCATACACACACCATTTTTTCTGTCTTCGGGGTCAAACCACCTTCTATTTGCTTTTAAACCCAGTGTTCTGTTTCTAAGCCTAGCATGTGTATCCCTATGCCATTTATTAGTTACTACCCTTATAAATTTTTCTGGTTGTAAAATACTTTTAAACGAATGATACCAAGAGTACTTGTCATTGTCTTCTAACTTGGAGTGCCAGTTTTGCTTAAAGCAAGCTATTAAACGGTCTTTAAATTCGAGTGTAAAGCATCTTACGTCTCCAACCCCCTGGCTAAGCCATATTATACCAAATCCATTAATACACAAAATGTGCTTTACTTTACTAACCCAATTATTTTTTCCTAATTCAGATTGATATACTAACATGTTGTAAGAGCGTAAGAGAGAGAGCGAGAGAGAGAGAGAGAGAGAGAGAGAGAGAGAGAGAGAGAGAGAGAGAGAGAGAGAGAGAAAGAGAGAGAGAGAGAAAGAGAGAGAGAGAGAAAGAGAGAGAGAGAGAGACTGAGAGAGAGAGAGACGATGTGTGTGTGTGTGTGTGTGTGTGTGTGTGCGTGTGCGTGTGCGTGTGCGTGCGCGTGTGCGTGTGCGTTCGTGCGTGCGTGTGCGTTCATGTCTGCCCGTTTTTTCTAAATTCTGACAGCCGTTCTTCTGACAGCCGTTCATCGGAGAGCCGTGATTCGGACAGTCGTGGTGCCCCGGAATTGTTGTTGAGGGCCCACAGAACCAAAGAGTTAATGTGGGTTGTCATTGACTCATTATTGGGATAAACTTTCTTCTTCTTCTTCAACTTCATCTGTGTTTTAACTAAGGCCATGGCCGCAATAGATAAGGCACGTACGTGTGTGTCCAGTATTCAGTGTCCATCCATACTCTCCCAGGTCTCCTCGCTGTCCTCACTCCTCAGCCTACACATTGCGATGTTGGAGAAGGTCATGGGGGAGAGCTCCTAGGGCACAAAGGAGAGAAATAGGACAGGCTAAAAAGTAGCAGGGCCTACGTCCTGCATGACAGTTAGGCTTAAAATGCAGGAAAAAACGTAGCAGAAATAAAAAGAAATGCTAAATCAATATCTCTAGTCTCATCCTTCTCTTTCCCTCTTTTATATGATTATTATTTCCACACCTTTCTCAGTTCTACCCATCTTCCTCTTTGCCACCGTCTAGTCTGTCTGCATTTGGTTCTCTTTGTCTCTGTCCCCCCCCCCTCTCTCTCTCTCTCTCTCTCTCTCTCTCTCTCTCTCTCTCTCTCTCTCTCTCTCTCTCTCTCTCTCTCTCTCTCTCGATCCCCCCCCCCTCACACACACACACACACACACGCACGCACGCACACGCACACACACACACACACACACACACACACACACACACACACACACACTCGTACACCCCCCCGCACGCACACGCACACGCACGCACGCACGCACACGCACACACACACACACACACACACACGCGCGCGCGCGCGCACATCGCAGGACCCACACAGACAAACACAAATGAGCACTTCTGGCTGCGGAAGTGGGCCGAATATAAATTGCATTGCAGCCTTGGGGCGAAATTGCATTGCAGCCTTGGACCGAATTACAATGCAGCCTTGGACCGAAAATACACTGCAGCCCTCGGCCGAATTTGCTTTGCAGCCTAGGGCCGAATTACAATGCAGCCTTGGGCCGAATATATGTTGCAGCCTTCGGCCGAACAATGATACTGCAGCCCTGGGCCGAATATACTTTACAGCCCTGAACCGAATATACACGTTGCAGCCTGAGTCTTGAGCCGAAACGAAACGCCACCTGATGTAAACTTAGGGCTAAGGATGTTAAGTCCACGACAACAGCCCGATACGGACATCGCACCGCCTTGGCTTACGGCTATGTCAGACCAACTGACATAGGCTAGAACACCAAGGCTACACCAAAATGCTGTTATGCTATGCATAGTTACGCGGGGATTGTCTTCAGCTATGACAACTTCCTAGCATAACATCACCAGTCTCCAAAAAAACCCTGAAGACGGAGTGTGGCTGCCCCAAAACGGTCACACACGTAATGTTCTCATCCGTAGCTGATGCACTTGTACCATAGTGTTCAAGTGCTTCCGCTGTTGGGATGATCCCTGGAGTCTTTTAGCCAGGGTAAGCCAACAACAACAATAGGACATCACAAAATGACGAAATGACAAAACAACGAAATAAAAACCCGCCCCCCACCCCCAACCCCCATACACACAGAGTAAAAATGGTCATTTCCCTGTTTCCCTGATCTTCCCTCTCACTCTGCACTAGGCATTATGGTCTGAACGTGGAGTCTTTCGGATGAGACGATAAACCGAGGTCCAGTGTGTCCATGCACTTAGCACACGTTAAACCCGGTGGCAACGAAAAAGTTGTCATTTGGTCAAAATGTACCCCCCACCACCTTTCCTTCCTTATTAGTCACACAAAAATCGCATGCAATAAAACAAAAAGTTGGGTGGCGCGCCTCCGGTTGCGACGCGCTCTCCAGGTGGGAGCAACCCGAATTTCACAGAGACACTTCTGTGACTGTAAAGTACCTAATACCTAATAAAGAAATCCTTAGACATTTCATCCCGTCTGTATTTGGTTCCCCTTATATTAGTCGTGTTCATGGGTCAAAGTAAACATCTTTTTTTTAAAACACAAAAGGATAATGTAGGAAAAGGACGAAACGGGAAAGACTAAAACGGGAAAGGTTGCAACGGGTTGTGCCCAGGCTGGTGGGGGAGGGGTGGCCATTGCCTGTCATCATTAGTGACAGGGGGAGTTGTGGGCTCGCAGCCTCCCGTGAATGTTTCCACAGAGAAGGAAATAATGGGAGGAACACGTTCTGCTCTTTTAAATCGATCTGACAACTGGGATACAAAGACGTGTTCGCGTGTCCGTGTCCCGAATGGAATTAGCTCGTTCGTTCTTCATGTCTTGACATATAATAGCTTTCTGGGGACACACTGATACGAGGGGCTCTCGGTAAGTTTCTGGATGTAAAGAAGTGAGAGGGTGTAGGCCTACACTTCTTCTGGCCAGTCTACATTTTTGAGGTATACTTCCTAAGCACAAATTCACTTGTTCATCCTTTCAAAGCAAACAGTTATGGTGACAGACCAGGTCAACTGAGGTATGCAGAAATAGTGGCAAACCCTCAAGCATCTTCAACTTTCTGGAA
>CM065683.1:41323913-41326413 GCA_017654935.2 Phymorhynchus buccinoides | reverse complement strand
GAATCAGTTGCCCCACTCTCTCAGACAGTCACCTTCTCTGCCCACATTCAAACGCCATCTGAAAATTCATCTCTTTCCCAAGTAGCAACTGATCTCTCCTTTCATGATCTGGCCCGTGTGTGTGTGTGTGTGTGTGTGTGTGTGTGTGTGTGGAGGGGGTGGGGCGGGGTGCGTTGTGTATGTTTGGTTGTTTATTATTGTTGTTATTTTGTTGTTGTTGTTGTAAACGCCTAGGGCATTCATTTGATTAGGCGTATAAACTGCATAATAATAATAATAATAATAATCATAATAATAATAATAATAATAATAATAATAATAATAATAATAACTAGAGGGCTTATGTTTGCCTTTAAGAGCAAACATGACAGGTTTCTCCCCCTAAACAGTCATTTGGAAGTTATTCAATATTTAAATTTTGCCATTTTTTGCCATTTTCGTCCCCGTTTCCGGTTGACACTTCCGGTTCGAATTTATAAGGAAACTATTGCAACGTTACTCTTTAGTAAATACTGAAAAACGAAAGTATTCCGTGCTGCTGTTTTCAAGTTATTGACTGATGATTAAAGCTTTGCCAAAACTTGCCATTTGGGGCCATATTTCGGCCAAATATTGACCAATCGGTTTAATATTGGAATATAGCATTAGAAAAGTGTCCTTCAATTGTCCAGCTAATTTCAGCGAAAACGAATGAAAAAATAAATAAATCCATATATATGGGAATTAGTGAAAGTGACACAACCAAATGTACATACATTTGAATAACTTCCAAACTATTTAACATATCATCATCAAACTCCTTTCTGACCTGGGCCAACGTAAGGGCTACAACATCAATTAGTTTTGTGACGTCACTTCCGGTTGGGGCTATTCCGTGAGACAAATACTGCTGCAGATTTCTAGCTGGAGCACTTCCGGTTCGTTTTTATACCGGAAGTGTTGACAATTTTGTTTCTTTTGTTGTAAATTCTGAAAATATTAACGAATTCGGTTAAGCCGTTTTTGAGATATTCAAGATTGAAATTTTGCCGATTTCGTTAATAATTAAAATTTCTAATACCCGGGCCACATGGCCCTGCAACTTTCCTGAAAATTTCAGCCAAATCGGACAACAACAAAAAAAAGGGGGAGGGGGGGGGGGAAGAAAAGAATTCTTACAAATGCAATAGTATTCTCCCTAAAGGAGAGAATCCTAATAATAATCATAATAATTGCCATGGGGAAACAGAAATATCCCCTGAATAATGTTAACGTGCAGGGGCGGATCTGAGGGGGGTTTCCAGGGTTTCCGGAACCCCCCCTTTGCCCCAAGCATGTACCTCATACAAGGATAAAGTAAGAAATTGGCTAGGTTTTTGCACGCGGACTCCCCACCCCACCCCCCCTTACGTATCAGTTGGTCCGCCTCTGACGTGTACCGAGACCTTTAGAAATCAGCCCGCCGTGCGTGCATGAGGTCGTGACACAGGCATGCGCACTAGGCCTAAGCCCTTGACAAGATCATGGCGAATGAACTTTCGGCTGCTGGCAACGTCATTTACTCTTCTCTTTCACAAATAAACACATGATTCAACAGACATCCCCCTTCGCCAGAGAGTCCTATATATCTATGAGGCTTCAAGTGCGTCATATCAATTCGCACGAACCAAAGCAGACGACGTTAGATTTGACCTAGAAAGCTACTTCCGTCGTGAGCTGGGGTCGAGTCAAGGCCGACTACCAAGCAAACAGATTGTAGAGCCAAGACCTAGTATAGGCCTACCGATTGCGTGTGTGCTTATTGACAGCATTCGTTTTGTGTGCTGTTGAAGCGGTCGGTGGTTTTCGCTAGTGGTCTGAGTTTGTGCTAATACTCATACATCATGGCTGATCCCCAGTACCCGCCTTTCCAGCTAGGAAAACCACTATACGATCAGGTAGGCCTTAGTTTGGTAGCCGTGAGAGAGAGAGAGAGAGAGAGAGAGAGAGAGAGAGAGAGAGAGAGAGAGAGAGAGAGAGAGAGAGAGAGAGAGAGAGAGAGAGACACACACACACACACACACACACACACACACACACACACACACAGAGGGAGAGAGAGAGAGAGAGAGAGAGAGAGAGAGAGAGAGAGAGAGAGAGAGAGAGAGAGAGAGAGCGAGCAGATATACAGACAGACAGAGAGAGACAGGCACACACACACACACACACACAGAGAGAGAGAGAGAGAGAGAGAGAGAGAGAGAGAGAGCAGATATACAGACAGACAGAGAGAGACAGGCACACACACACACACACACAGAGAGAGAGAGAGAGAGAGAGAGAGAGAGAGAGAGAGAGAGAGAGAGAGAGAGAGAGATTTTAGGGGTGGACACTGAGTGTGGTCGATACGTGTAAAAGTCACGGTGCCTGACATGCTGTGGTGTATGCTGTGTACTCCCCAGAGCACGTTCGTGGGTCGTCTGAAGCACTTTTTGGATGTCATCGACCCCCGCACCCTCCTCACCTCCAAGGTCAGTAGTTA
>CM065683.1:41316413-41318913 GCA_017654935.2 Phymorhynchus buccinoides | reverse complement strand
AGAACCTTTTCTTACAGCTAACAGTGTTGATGTTCCATAGTAAAACATGTTGCACCCAGGCTGTGTCTGAAACCTGTCACGGGTTGTCTCCCTTTATGTCCACAGCAAGTCTGCATAGTACGCTGAATATTCTGTTAGAATTTCAACCTTAGAAGTATCGCACGTTAGGACTTTGTGAATTTTGAAACACCTTATCCTCGGAACATGAATAAATTGCTTGAACAGTTGTTGCTTTGTCTGGGATAGGCTTAAACATTCTGTAAGGTTGTTGTCCTTGAATAAGTCAAAAACATAATATGCAGAAAGTTGTTGCAACATTTTGTTATCAAAGAAAATAGACATTTGAAAAATTAAATGAGCGATCTAAATTAGATGAGTACTATATTTTATACACTCGTCGTAAGATATTAAGTTGACATGTTTAGTTCAGTTTCAGGTTTTTCAAGAGGTAAAATTTGTGTTTTGTTTCCTTATTTGTTTTTAAGATTTTCAAGTACAGTAAAAATTGCCTAAGTCAGAATTGAAGGGACTGAAATTTTATTTTGAGATAAAAAGACTTTTCAACATAGAGATTATTATACTGGGACCCAAAAATCATTGTGAGTTATCCAGTGTTTTTGAGTTATCAGTTCCTCACTGCATAGTGACATTTTTGTCGTACAGGTGGGTCTTAGTCTGTTCATTCGGCGTGCCAATGCCTTCAGTCCCACCACCAAGATGCTGATCCAGAGATTTGTCCCCTTTCCTGCCGTAGGTCAGTGCCTGCCTTGGACGTCTGACACTGCTAGCTTCCATGTCTCTCTTTGCCTTGTTTGATGACTGTCAGTTATTGCCAACTGTCACTGCTTGTTTGTTGTTTCCCTTTCTCTGACATTCTTTGATTTCCGTCAGTTATTGTCTTCGCTTGCCTCAGCACACAAACCACCAGACAAACGCACGCTTGCCTGTGTAGTCAAACTGTATTGCTTCCCCCACACTTTCATGTAAATCATACGCATAACCATGTACAACTGACACATACACACACACACACACGCAAGCAACGCACGCACGCATGCATACACGCATAACAACAACAACAATTACGACCACATCGACAACAAACAACTACAGCAACAAACAACAACTACAACAACGACAGCAACAACAACACGGTCACGACTTTCA
The DNA here is from genome assembly GCA_017654935.2 of Phymorhynchus buccinoides. NCBI lineage: Eukaryota > Metazoa > Mollusca > Gastropoda > Neogastropoda > Raphitomidae > Phymorhynchus > Phymorhynchus buccinoides. The sequence goes on along the minus strand of CM065683.1, from coordinate 41,317,746 downwards.
CATCATCATATAGTAATAAGCCAACTGTCCGTGTGTGTGTGTGTGTGTCTGAAACACGAAACGGGCCTTATAACTCCGCCGTTTTTCGACCGAATCGCTTTAAATTTTATGTGAGCCCTAACGGGCCGATGGCAACGGCAACCGAGGCGGCCGTGTCATTTGCGCGGTTCGGCAAATGCGCGAAACGCGCATCCGCCGGACTCTCGGCGCCCGTATCTCCAGTGTTTCTGGACCGATTGCCTTCGAATTTGGTAGGAACATCACCGGGGATCACCGGGGACGGTGACTATCAGTGTACCAACCCGGAAGCGAATCGGTTCAGAAACGCGCGCGCTATACGACTCCGCCCTTTCTTAACCGAATCGCTTCAAATGTGCTGTACTCGGCGTTACCAGTACTTGGCGTTACCGTTACTAGGCGTTACCGTTACTAGGCGTTACTGGGACTCAGCGTTGCGCTAGTTCAATATTAAAACACATGGTTTTGCCAACGCATTCACACACTTGTGTTTGTATATAATTATTCACAAGGGTGTTCAAATGGACGCGTGTGTACTTGCAAATGCGTGGGTACTCACAAAAAAAAAAAACCCACACACACACACATACACACACGCACACATACACACACGCACACACACACACACACGCACACACACACACACAGAGTCTCATACACACACACGCACGCACACACACACACACACACACACACACACACACACACACACACACACACACACGCACACACACACGCACGCACGCACGCACGCACGCACGCACGCACGCACGCACACACACACACACACACACACACACACACACACATATATATATAAGCACATACTCTTGCAAAAACCGTGAGAAAATCAGTCAGTCACACACACACACACGCTTGTAAATGCATAAACAAAACCAGCAGTCATACATGTTTGAAGATAACGATTCTTCAAACATTATGTTAACACCATTAGGCAACATAATCAAGAGTGTCACATATTTGTTCAACTCTAAAACTTTTCTGTTCTTTCCCCAGCAACGGCTAGCACGTGCAACGTACTGCTGATGCGCAACAGTGAGCTGATGGAAGGCATAGAGGTGTTCGACAAACAGGAGAACGTCATTGGCACCTCCAAGGCTGCAGCCAAGAAGGTAGGACGCCTCATCAACTCGGCTTCCAGACCATTAAAGGGAAAGCAACCGATCCCAGGGATCGGGTCGTTCTCGCTAGAAAAGCTCTGCTTTGCAGTGGCTCGCTCAACAGGGAACAAAGAAGGGCGAACCGTCTCTCTCGCCAGCTGTGATTCAAATGCGGCATGCGCTCAGCGCCTCCC
>CM065683.1:41306413-41311413 GCA_017654935.2 Phymorhynchus buccinoides | reverse complement strand
AATTAGCGGCAGTATAGTTAGTAGGCAACGCATCACGAAAGTGAACTGAAGCGTTGATAGTTGGACATCAGAACAGTCAGGGAGGTGAGGTATGCTTTGTAGCGTATTAGAGGCGCTCACGTGGGAATATACTGCTGTCACATCCTGCTCTAGCGGAAGCAACGGCCTTGCGATTGCACCGTGATCCAGCTTAGACTAAGTGTATGAAGACAGTGTTTGTATCATTCTTATCCGAGACGGAGGCCTTTCAAATTCATGTCTGCTGGCTCAGATGCGCTTTTGATGTGGTTATCTACCCTCTGCTTTTCCGGTGCAAACTCTCTCTCTCTGTCTGTCTCTCTCTGTCTCTCTCTTTCTCTCTACCCCCCCCCCCCCCTCTCTCTCTCTCTCTCTCTCTCTCTCTCTCTCTCTCTCTCTCTCTCTCTCTCTCTCTCTCTCTCTCTCTCCTATCTCTCTCTCTCTCTCTCTCTCTCTCTCTCTCTCTCTCTCTCTCTCTCTCTCTCTCATAATCCCCGTTCAACTTCATGGTTAGGTCCCTTTGATTTGGTGCGCCTGTGTACATCATTACAGTCACCAACCCTTTGTCATATACAATATTTTAGAGAGAGACAGATACTATACACATTATAGTTAGATGTCAAGAACACAGGGCACACTACAATCTGTGCGACATGAACATTGGATATGGCATATGATGTGCTTGAAAAAACATGGTTCAAAGTCAATGAATGACAACATTTGTGGACCTAATGGCACAAATGGATTGCTAAAAAAGTTCCTAAAAAGTGAATCATGGTTGTAACTGTCAGTTCACTTTTGTTGGCCAGCGTGTTTAATCTCCCCAAGTCATATTATGTGCATTGATGTCCATAGAGACATTTTTGTACTGGGCTTGAACATTGTCCACAGAGAACTGGGTTCTTTAGAATGTCAACTAATGCAGTATGATGACCCAAACAGGTCGTCATTAAAGAATGCGTTGTAACTTCTTTAAAATACCCACATGTTGGACATGTCCTTGTAGCCTTTAATTAAAACAGGCCTGTTGGGAATCGATTAATATCGGTCTTTCCTTTTGTCTGTTTATCGTAAGAAAGCAATGGAGAGAGAGAGAGAGAGAATACGAATACGAATGTTTAATGAGGGTAAACGGATAAGCTCAAGCTTCTTTACACTATGCCCTCGAGGGGAAAAAGAAAATCCAAATAACAAGAAAAGGGCAAGAAAGAAAAAAAAGAGAGAGAGAGAGAGAGAGAGAGAGAGAGAGAGAGAGAGAGAGAGAGAGAGAGTGGGGGAGGGAGAGACACACACACACACACACACACACACAGACAGACAGACAGACAGACAGACACAGAGACAGAGAGGCTTTGGGCGTAGTATGAGGGATAATCTTAAAAAGAGAGATGGCAAAAGGGTGTTGGAATAATAGGAGGGAGTCACGAGGAAGGGGACAAGTTCGGTGCGGTGTCTCCTCCAGGCTGCATGGCGCGCGAGGGGGGGGGGGGGGGGGGGGGGCGTGCAGTGTGTGGGGCCGGGGCCCCGTGGCAGGCTGACAATGCGCGGCATTCCCCGCACATGGCGTCACTGAAGCCACGCCACAGCCAGTCACCCCGCATGGCGGCACGGAATCTGCTTGCCACCCTGTGCCCCTTGTTGCTTCACCGTTCCCCTTTCCTTGAATGAAAATCCCTTTAACGTCCTCCGGTCTGAAACAGACACATATGGGACATTAGTAGATATAAAGATGGTGGGAACGATCCTGGAGGCAATGCCCGGAGGCAGCGCAACTCCAGGAAAGTCCCGAATTTGTAACGATACAGATGTATAATCTTTTAAACACCTTAAAATCCCTTTCGAATGAGAAATGGTGTTTTACGTCCTCTCGGTCTGGAACAGACACATATGGGACATTTGTAGATACAAAGATGGTGGGAACGATACTGGAGGCAATGCCCGGAGGCAGTGCAACACCAGTAAAGTCCTGAATTTTTTAACAATACAGATAAGTGTAGCAGTAACCACGCCTCGGTTAAACCTCATCGGCTATGGTACCGCCAACCGCAAAATTAATTATTCATCCATAAAAATCCCTTTCCTTTCCCTTGTTCTTCTTTATATTTACGTGTCCTGGGTACAGTTTCTCTAGATAATGGTCGCCTTACGCCAAACGGGGCCTAAGAAACACTTTAAAAAAACGTTTGCGGAAGAATATTACAAGCTCTTGTTTGATTGGTCAAAAAAATGCATTATTTTAACCAAACTTTAATGAACCAATCAACAACAAGAAATGTACTCACCCCATGCTAGTCACGTGATATTTCACCAAGAGATACTTTGGGAGTAGCCACAAAACGTTTTTGGCAAACGTCGGCGATAGAGGTGTTTCTTAGTACCGTTTTTGCCGATTTGCGCTCACGCTACGTAACGTTAGCCCTTGTGAAACGGACCCCTGATGCTGGTGTATTTCGTCTGTGAAATATTTTCTCTTTCGTATGTTTGTTTCTTGGTCTTGCAGAATGTAGCACTTGTACTAGTCTAGAGGGGTGAAAAAAGAGCAGTAAATGTGTGTGTGTGTGTGTGTGTGTGTGTGTGTGTGTGTGTGTGTGTGTGTGTGTGCGCGTGTGCGCGTGCGCGCGCGTGCGTGCGCGCGCGCGCTGCCCCTGCACTCCGCCGGGGCCGCCCCCTTGCAGGATTTTTTTTTTTTTACTAGGAACATCCATGAAAAAAAAAGTCTGTCCGCCGAAAAAACAATAAAACATTAACTAAATGTATCCATGCTAATGCTGTTTTAGGGCTTCAGTTATATATACAACAAAAAAGCTTCAGCATTACCCCCTGGATCCCTACTAGGGGCCTTCTGCAGTCCCTAGACCCCTCTTTTCAGCTTTTCTTTATCATTTACAATTCCCATACCTGAGTGTAGGTACTTCTCTAACAACACAAATATCAGGCATAGTTCTCTTAAATTAAACATGGTTCTTTCTCTTATAAATATAAAAAAATACAGATGTTTTCCAATGTCTCGTATTATATCTCACAGGGGTCTTTCTCTTCAATGTGCCATGAATAATTCTCTTGACTCCTATACGTGCTAAATCTCTTTTTCTCCGATGCTTCATGTTTTCCTCTGCATTATAGCCATGGGTGGTTTTTGTGCTGGCTAGGAACAACTAAAGCCATGTGGACCACGGAGCTGTATCTGTGTGAAGTTACATCATCTTTTAAGTCGCGGAATGCACCGTACTTTATCCAAAATCATTTTGTCTGCTGCCAGATATTCCATGATTGATAAACTGTTATTTATCAGAAACACAGAACTTTAGTTACCAGTTTATTCCACCATGAAGTGAAGGCGGAATGCGGGAAGAGTTGGGAATATGTACCTGTCGTGTTGTTAGTCCCCGAGCCGAAGGTTCGGGGAGCTATTGTTTTTGTCTGGTCCGTCCGTCCGTCCGTCCGGTGTCCGTCCGTCCGGCGTGCCTCCGTCCGTCCGGCTATTCGTCCGTTTTTTTCAAAAACTATTCAGTGTATCATCATAAAATTTGGTATACTAGTTTGCCAAGATGCAAGCTATCCACTGATGTATTTAGTTTTACATTAAGGTCAAGGTCGCGCCAGTTACGGGGTTCAAACCCCGAAACACATAATCGCTAATATCTCGCGAAGTTTTGCATGTATTTCAATGCAGTTTTTTGTTACAACATTTTTTGATAACACAGTTGTCATGAATTTTTATGTGCGCTCGTGTGCGCATGATCGCGCGCGCTCAAATCACGGGTCCGAACCCCGAGGCTATATATAAAAAACTATTCAGTTACGTGCTGTTTTGATGCGTTTTTATGTAGTTACGTGCTATTTTGATGCGTTTTTATGTATGTGTACAACCGACACATTCCGATTTCGGAGTAGCTCGGCGATGCTGCGAGGGGACTTTGCAGCCGCTCGGCGTTGCACTTGTTGTTATTGTCGTATTCCCACACAATAATCAGACGGCAGGCGTCAATGATGTATTTGGACTTTTTGTCATATTTTGCGTTTGCCCCCTCCCCTCCCCCGAAATGCAAGCACCATAATAAAATGATTGTTTTCAGACTGTTAATCTGCTGTGGAATAAACACGTACTGTACATTATAATACGAACAAAATGTGTAAAGGAACATTTTGAAAACGAATTTCACTTTGGGATTTCATATCATTTTTTATCATTTAAAAAAAAAAAGCAAAGCCATATTTCTGGAATATTAACCATAATAGTGCTGTACGCGTTTACTCAGTAGGCTCTATGTAATGGCATTCTTAATTTTTTTTATAACAGGTTGGAAACTGTCTCGAACACCCAGACTTTTGGAAACTGTCTCGAACACCCAGACCCTTTTACGCTCGCTGTCATTCTATGAGCTATCTTGAGTTTGAACTTTGTGAAAGCAAAGTTTGCTTGACAACACCAGTAATAACATAGAGAAGAAGAGCGAGAAATGAGGTTAAGCAAAGAATAGTACAATTTAGGAAAAGTTGAACCGAATTGAAACAGCACCGGCAGCAGCAAGAATACCTACCATGAATAAACGTGAACAACACCAACAACAGTGCTTGAAAGTATCCCCTGGTGCAAGGCAGGGAAGGGAGACGGAGGGGTATGCATAGAAAAAAAGGGGGGTTTAGTTGAAGAGAAACACATTTTGTGGGGGTACCTAATCTACTCAGCTTTTAAAAATGCATTATGGGTTAGCGACCTTCAAAAAGAAACATTTACCCCTCCATCCCCCCTCCCCCCAATTCCGTTGGTGAGAAAGTATTCCATCGTGTACATGGATGGTTTTTATTGGCATTGCGGTGCGTTGTTGCCTTGTGCCTTGCTGTCAGCTTAGCGGCAGCCAATGGATACAGATGTAGCGACAAGTTGAAGCTCCGTTTTCTGCGGGCCCCCGGGTTATGTGGCGGCAAGGCACGACGCTGGGGCGCGCGAGAAAAATGCAGCAGGCCCTTATCTGATGGCT